>JAUCMX010000025.1:4698022-5000131 GCA_033459395.1 Hemibagrus guttatus | reverse complement strand
TTTTTTCCCCTTTTTTTTTTTGAAAAAAAAAATTTTTTAATTTTGGTAAAATGCATCAAAATAAAAAGGGGTAAGAGAAAAAAGTTAAAACATGTTTCATACAGAAAAGGGTTTTCCATCGGCATTGTCCCCCAATGTGGTACCTAAAATCATTCAATTTCAAGGGTAGGAGAAAGGGGAAAAGGGGTTTTTTGACCCATTTTGGGTGAAGGGGAAAAATGATTTTTTAATTTTGTCATAAACTAAAAGTTTTTTAATTAAAATTCCAAATTTCAAAAAAAAAAAAAAAAAATCATGAAAGGCTGGGGTTTTTATTGACTTTTTCCCTTTTTGGCGTTAGAAAAAAAAAGATTGATTTAAAGGTAAAAGCAAAAAAGTGGGCTGAAAGATGTGACTTAACGCAGCATATTTTTTTATCCGGTTGATTTATACACCCTGTGTCCCCCCAATTCATCCCAAAATATTGGAAAATTTTAAGGGTGAGGGGAAAGGGTTTTTTGACCCATTTTGGGTGAAGGGGAAAAATGATTTTTTAATTTTGTCATAAACTAAAAGTTTTTTAATTAAAATTAAAATTAAAAATCATGGGTCATAATCTGAAAGCTTTTTTTTTCTTTTTCACCTTTTTTCTGAATTATGAAAAAAAAAGATTGAATTAAAAGGGAAAAGCAAAAAAGTGGGCTGAAAGATGTGACTTAACGCAGCATATTTTTTCAAAACTTGTTCCTATACACCCTGTGTCCCCCCAATTCATCCCAAAATATTGGAAAGTTTTAAGGGTAGGGCGGGGAAAAGGGGTTTTTTGACCCATTTTGGGTGAAGGGGAAAAATGATTTTTTAATTTTGTCATAAACTAAAAGTTTTTTAATTAAAATTAAAATTAAAATCATGGGTCATAATCTGAAAGCTTTTTTTCTTTTTCACCTTTTTTCTGAATTATGAAAAAAAAAGATTGAATTAAAAGGGAAAAAAAACAAAGGAAAAGGTGTTTTTTGAAAAATGACTTAACGCAGCACTTTTTTTCAAAACTTGTTCCTATACACCCTGTGTCCCCCCAATTCATCCCAAAATATTGGAAGTTTTAAGGGTAGGGCGGGGAAAAGGGGTTTTTTGACCCATTTTGGGTGAAGGGGAAAAATGATTTTTTAATTTTGTCATAAACTAAAAGTTTTTTAATTAAAATTCCCAAAATTTTAAATTTAACATAAATTTTTATGAAAGGCTTGATTTTATTGACCTTTTTCCCTCTTGGCTAAATTTTAAAAAAATTGGGGGTTTAAGGGTAGAGCAAGGGGAAAAGGGTTTTTGAAAAAGATTTTTCAGTAACCAAAGGCGACCTTTTTCAACCCCCCCCCCCCCCCCCTTCGGTGTCGACTATGATACTAAACATGATTGTTTACATTAAAATTCCAAATTTCAAAATAAACATAGGAAAGTCATGAAGTGAGGCTGAAAGACGTTTTTATTGACTTTTTCACCTTTTTTGGCTGAATTATGAAAAAAAATATGATTGTTTATATTAAAGTGTAAAATGTCATAACAAACGTGAAAAGGCTGATATATGATGAAAAATGACTTAACATGTCATGTTTCATCATTTTTCATCGAACAGGCTTGATTCCTATAGCAGCGCAGTGTGCTCCCTGCAATGTGCAGCTCAGGCGCTGAAAATGCGATTGCGAGAGTTTCAAGGCGCTAGGAGCAAGGGAAAGTGGTTTTTCTGACAAACGCATGTTTGCAGCTGAACGGGCAAGGCGACAATGACTTTTTTCACATCTTCGGTGTCGACTATGATACTAAACATGATTGTTTACATTAAAATTCCAAATTTCAAAATAAACATAGGAAAGTCATGAAGTGAGGCTGAAAGACGTTTTTATTGACTTTTTCACCTTTTTTGGCTGAATTATGAAAAAAAATATGATTGTTTATATTAAAGTGTAAAATGTCATAACAAACGTGAAAAGGCTGATATATGATGAAAAATGACTTAACATGTCATGTTTCATCATTTTTCATCGAACAGGCTTGATTCCTATAGCAGCGCAGTGTGCTCCCTGCAATGTGCAGCTCAGGCGCTGAAAATGCGATTGCGAGAGTTTCAAGGCGCTAGGAGCAAGGGAAAGTGGTTTTTCTGACAAACGCATGTTTGCAGCTGAACGGGCAAGGCGACAATGACTTTTTTCACATCTTCGGTGTCGACTATGATACTAAACATGATTGTTTACATTAAAATTCCAAATTTCAAAATAAACATAGGAAAGTCATGAAGTGAGGCTGAAAGACGTTTTTATTGACTTTTTCACCTTTTTTGGCTGAATTATGAAAAAAAATATGATTGTTTATATTAAAGTGTAAAATGTCATAACAAACGTGAAAAGGCTGATATATGATGAAAAATGACTTAACATGTCATGTTTCATCATTTTTCATCGAACAGGCTTGATTCCTATAGCAGCGCAGTGTGCTCCCTGCAATGTGCAGCTCAGGCGCTGAAAAAAGCGATTGCGGGGTTTCAAGGCGCTAGGAGCAAGGGAAAGTGGTTTTTCTGACAAACGCATGTTTGCAGCTGAACGGGCAAGGCGACAATGACTTTTTTCACATCTTCGGTGTCGACTATGATACTAAACATGATTGTTTACATTAAAATTCCAAATTTCAAAATAAACATAGGAAAGTCATGAAGTGAGGCTGAAAGACGTTTTTATTGACTTTTTTTACCTTTTTTGGCTGAATTATGAAAAAAAATATGATTGTTTATATTAAAGTGTAAAATGTCATAACAAACGTGAAAAGGCTGATTATGATGAAAAAAGACTTAACATGTCATGTTTCATCATTTTTCATCGAACAGGCTTGATTCCTATAGCAGCGCAGTGTGCTCCCTGCAATGTGCAGCTCAGGCGCTGAAAATGCGATTGCGGGGTTTCAAGGCGCTAGGAGCAAGGGAAAGTGGTTTTTTTTGACAAACGCATGTTTGCAGCTGAACGGGCAAGGCGACAATGACTTTTTTCACATCTTCGGTGTCGACTATGATACTAAACATGATTGTTTACATTAAAATTCCAAATTTCAAAATAAACATAGGAAAGTCATGAAGTGAGGCTGAAAGACGTTTTTATTGACTTTTTCACCTTTTTTGGCTGAATTATGAAAAAAAATATGATTGTTTATATTAAAGTGTAAAATGTCATAACAAACGTGAAAAGGGTGATATATGATGAAAAATGACTTAACATGTCATGTTTCATCATTTTTCATCGAACAGGCTTGATTCCTATAGCAGCGCAGTGTGCTCCCTGCAATGTGCAGCTCAGGCGCTGAAAATGCGATTGCGAGAGTTTCAAGGCGCTAGGAGCAAGGGAAAGTGGTTTTTCTGACAAACGCATGTTTGCAGCTGAACGGGCAAGGCGACAATGACTTTTTTCACATCTTCGGTGTCGACTATGATACTAAACATGATTGTTTACATTAAAATTCCAAATTTCAAAAAAAACATAGGAAAGTCATGAAGTGAGGCTGAAAGACGTTTTTATTGACTTTTTCACCTTTTTTGGCTGAATTATGAAAAAAAATATGATTGTTTATATTAAAGTGTAAAATGTCATAACAAACGTGAAAAGGCTGATATATGATGAAAAATGACTTAACATGTCATGTTTCATCATTTTTCATCGAACAGGCTTGATTCCTATAGCAGCGCAGTGTGCTCCCTGCAATGTGCAGCTCAGGCGCTGAAAATGCGATTGCGAGAGTTTCAAGGCGCTAGGAGCAAGGGAAAGTGGTTTTTCTGACAAACGCATGTTTGCAGCTGAACGGGCAAGGCGACAATGACTTTTTTCACATCTTCGGTGTCGACTATGATACTAAACATGATTGTTTACATTAAAATTCCAAATTTCAAAATAAACATAGGAAAGTCATGAAGTGAGGCTGAAAGACGTTTTTATTGACTTTTTCACCTTTTTTGGCTGAATTATGAAAAAAAATATGATTGTTTATATTAAAGTGTAAAATGTCATAACAAACGTGAAAAGGCTGATATATGATGAAAAATGACTTAACATGTCATGTTTCATCATTTTTCATCGAACAGGCTTGATTCCTATAGCAGCGCAGTGTGCTCCCTGCAATGTGCAGCTCAGGCGCTGAAAATGCGATTGCGAGAGTTTCAAGGCGCTAGGAGCAAGGGAAAGTGGTTTTTCTGACAAACGCATGTTTGCAGCTGAACGGGCAAGGCGACAATGACTTTTTTCACATCTTCGGTGTCGACTATGATACTAAACATGATTGTTTACATTAAAATTCCAAATTTCAAAATAAACATAGGAAAGTCATGAAGTGAGGCTGAAAGACGTTTTTATTGACTTTTTCACCTTTTTTGGCTGAATTATGAAAAAAAATATGATTGTTTATATTAAAGTGTAAAATGTCATAACAAACGTGAAAAGGCTGATATATGATGAAAAATGACTTAACATGTCATGTTTCATCATTTTTCATCGAACAGGCTTGATTCCTATAGCAGCGCAGTGTGCTCCCTGCAATGTGCAGCTCAGGCGCTGAAAATGCGATTGCGAGAGTTTCAAGGCGCTAGGAGCAAGGGAAAGTGGTTTTTCTGACAAACGCATGTTTGCAGCTGAACGGGCAAGGCGACAATGACTTTTTTCACATCTTCGGTGTCGACTATGATACTAAACATGATTGTTTACATTAAAATTCCAAATTTCAAAATAAACATAGGAAAGTCATGAAGTGAGGCTGAAAGACGTTTTTATTGACTTTTTCACCTTTTTTGGCTGAATTATGAAAAAAAATATGATTGTTTATATTAAAGTGTAAAATGTCATAACAAACGTGAAAAGGCTGATATATGATGAAAAATGACTTAACATGTCATGTTTCATCATTTTTCATCGAACAGGCTTGATTCCTATAGCAGCGCAGTGTGCTCCCTGCAATGTGCAGCTCAGGCGCTGAAAATGCGATTGCGAGAGTTTCAAGGCGCTAGGAGCAAGGGAAAGTGGTTTTTCTGACAAACGCATGTTTGCAGCTGAACGGGCAAGGCGACAATGACTTTTTTCACATCTTCGGTGTCGACTATGATACTAAACATGATTGTTTACATTAAAATTCCAAATTTCAAAATAAACATAGGAAAGTCATGAAGTGAGGCTGAAAGACGTTTTTATTGACTTTTTCACCTTTTTTGGCTGAATTATGAAAAAAAATATGATTGTTTATATTAAAGTGTAAAATGTCATAACAAACGTGAAAAGGCTGATATATGATGAAAAATGACTTAACATGTCATGTTTCATCATTTTTCATCGAACAGGCTTGATTCCTATAGCAGCGCAGTGTGCTCCCTGCAATGTGCAGCTCAGGCGCTGAAAATGCGATTGCGAGAGTTTCAAGGCGCTAGGAGCAAGGGAAAGTGGTTTTTCTGACAAACGCATGTTTGCAGCTGAACGGGCAAGGCGACAATGACTTTTTTCACATCTTCGGTGTCGACTATGATACTAAACATGATTGTTTACATTAAAATTCCAAATTTCAAAATAAACATAGGAAAGTCATGAAGTGAGGCTGAAAGACGTTTTTATTGACTTTTTCACCTTTTTTGGCTGAATTATGAAAAAAAATATGATTGTTTATATTAAAGTGTAAAATGTCATAACAAACGTGAAAAGGCTGATTTATGATGAAAAATGACTTAACATGTCATGTTTCATCATTTTTCATCGAACAGGCTTGATTCCTATAGCAGCGCAGTGTGCTCCCTGCAATGTGCAGCTCAGGCGCTGAAAATGCGATTGCGAGAGTTTCAAGGCGCTAGGAGCAAGGGAAAGTGGTTTTTCTGACAAACGCATGTTTGCAGCTGAACGGGCAAGGCGACAATGACTTTTTTCACATCTTCGGTGTCGACTATGATACTAAACATGATTGTTTACATTAAAATTCCAAATTTCAAAATAAACATAGGAAAGTCATGAAGTGAGGCTGAAAGACGTTTTTATTGACTTTTTCACCTTTTTTGGCTGAATTATGAAAAAAAATATGATTGTTTATATTAAAGTGTAAAATGTCATAACAAACGTGAAAAGGCTGATATATGATGAAAAATGACTTAACATGTCATGTTTCATCATTTTTCATCGAACAGGCTTGATTCCTATAGCAGCGCAGTGTGCTCCCTGCAATGTGCAGCTCAGGCGCTGAAAATGCGATTGCGAGAGTTTCAAGGCGCTAGGAGCAAGGGAAAGTGGTTTTTCTGACAAACGCATGTTTGCAGCTGAACGGGCAAGGCGACAATGACTTTTTTCACATCTTCGGTGTCGACTATGATACTAAACATGATTGTTTACATTAAAATTCCAAATTTCAAAATAAACATAGGAAAGTCATGAAGTGAGGCTGAAAGACGTTTTTATTGACTTTTTCACCTTTTTTGGCTGAATTATGAAAAAAAATATGATTGTTTATATTAAAGTGTAAAATGTCATAACAAACGTGAAAAGGCTGATATATGATGAAAAATGACTTAACATGTCATGTTTCATCATTTTTCATCGAACAGGCTTGATTCCTATAGCAGCGCAGTGTGCTCCCTGCAATGTGCAGCTCAGGCGCTGAAAATGCGATTGCGAGAGTTTCAAGGCGCTAGGAGCAAGGGAAAGTGGTTTTTCTGACAAACGCATGTTTGCAGCTGAACGGGCAAGGCGACAATGACTTTTTTCACATCTTCGGTGTCGACTATGATACTAAACATGATTGTTTACATTAAAATTCCAAATTTCAAAATAAACATAGGAAAGTCATGAAGTGAGGCTGAAAGACGTTTTTATTGACTTTTTCACCTTTTTTGGCTGAATTATGAAAAAAAATATGATTGTTTATATTAAAGTGTAAAATGTCATAACAAACGTGAAAAGGCTGATATATGATGAAAAATGACTTAACATGTCATGTTTCATCATTTTTCATCGAACAGGCTTGATTCCTATAGCAGCGCAGTGTGCTCCCTGCAATGTGCAGCTCAGGCGCTGAAAATGCGATTGCGAGAGTTTCAAGGCGCTAGGAGCAAGGGAAAGTGGTTTTTCTGACAAACGCATGTTTGCAGCTGAACGGGCAAGGCGACAATGACTTTTTTCACATCTTCGGTGTCGACTATGATACTAAACATGATTGTTTACATTAAAATTCCAAATTTCAAAATAAACATAGGAAAGTCATGAAGTGAGGCTGAAAGACGTTTTTATTGACTTTTTCACCTTTTTTGGCTGAATTATGAAAAAAAATATGATTGTTTATATTAAAGTGTAAAATGTCATAACAAACGTGAAAAGGCTGATTTATGATGAAAAATGACTTAACATGTCATGTTTCATCATTTTTCATCGAACAGGCTTGATTCCTATAGCAGCGCAGTGTGCTCCCTGCAATGTGCAGCTCAGGCGCTGAAAATGCGATTGCGAGAGTTTCAAGGCGCTAGGAGCAAGGGAAAGTGGTTTTTCTGACAAACGCATGTTTGCAGCTGAACGGGCAAGGCGACAATGACTTTTTTCACATCTTCGGTGTCGACTATGATACTAAACATGATTGTTTACATTAAAATTCCAAATTTCAAAATAAACATAGGAAAGTCATGAAGTGAGGCTGAAAGACGTTTTTATTGACTTTTTCACCTTTTTTGGCTGAATTATGAAAAAAAATATGATTGTTTATATTAAAGTGTAAAATGTCATAACAAACGTGAAAAGGCTGATATATGATGAAAAATGACTTAACATGTCATGTTTCATCATTTTTCATTTTTTTTTTTTTTTTTAATCAAAAAAGTCATTTTATTATTATTATTTTTCCTCAAATCCCAGGCAGTTTTTTTACTCAGTGTGCTCCCTGCATTGTGCTCTTCTGGCGCTGAAAAGGCAATTCCACAAGTTTCAAGGCACTACAAGTTTGGGAAAGAGTTTTTTCTGACAAACGCATATGTGCAGCGGAATGTGATAGTTTTCAATGACTTTTTTCACATCTTTGTGAACTATAATACAAAATACATTATATATGAAAATGGATATTGCAAAAAAAAAATTGCAAGCTTTGTTATGGAAAATACAATATTCCATAACAAAGCTTGGACATGTGTAATCCGTTGGAAAAGCACTTAAATTTTGTTTATTTCATCAAATAGGCTTGTTTTCTATCGTGCTTCTGTGTGCTGCTTTGCACTTTGCCCTTCTCATGCTTCAAAATACGATTCTGCAAGTTACAACGCGTGGAAAAGGGTTTTTTCTGACAAATGCATATGTACATCGACATTTTTCACACTGTTTCTCCAAGATTCTGTGCTTTGAATCCAGGAAACATGACAGCTCTGCCTGAAACACCGTCCTGTCAGTGGCTGATTTTTTTTGCCTTATCGTATACCACGTTTGCCCATCTGGTCGACTGTGTCACACCTTAAAGATGCAAGGCTAATGCGTAAATGTCGTATGTGTCGATCTTTAAGCCTCATCATTAATTAATGTTGTTTAATTAATCAATAAAATAATTTTAACTTTGATGTTAAATGAAAAATTAAAAGGCTGCGTAATTAGAATTGTGCAATAGAAGTGTAGAGTAGTATGCCATTTTTGCACAAATGTTACTTAAATGTTTTTTATTCATGTAAATGTTAGCTAAAACTTTGAGGCTAAACACACTTTAAGGCCTCACACTGAACTTTACTAGATAAAACTTAAAAGTGCTAACAAAACTAAAAAAAAAAGAGGCAGACAAAATCAACATGCTGGCCAATATATATAGTTATTTTAAATTGAAATCATCACAATCATCAAGGTTTAAGTTAACTGACCAGCAGAAATTAAAAAATAGTGGAAACATGGTTTTTAAGCCAGATTTTCAAATGCATTTTGGGGACTTTAGAATTATCTCATGAGTGCTATGGATGGGTTATTCTCAGTTTTTCTAGATTTGTGTTAGGATAGCCTAAGGAAAATGCAAGGCAAGAACAAGTGTAAAGTTGGGTTGTTCTAGGTCAGTATCTATATTTTAAACAGTGTTTTCAAAAAATAATTTAAAATGAAAATTTTGTTCAGGCTTGGCAGACAGACCCAGAGACACAAACTGACAGTAGCAATGATTTTTAATATGCATTTGTTATTACCTGCAAACAATGATAATGACAAAGCCATTTAATAAAAAAAAAATCATTATGGTAAAACACTTAAATCTGCAAAACAAAGGAACATGCTTAAACCAGTGTTAAAGGTTATCACCCTTTTCTTTTTCAATTGCATAGAAGATTAAAAATATTTCAATAATAAAACAATTCTAGACTTGTATGAAACTACTTAAATCATCAGTTTGGAACCATGACCACTCAGAAAAATAGATTTTATTTATTTCCCCTTGTAAACATATTCTGTCCAATTGTTACACTACAAAAGCATGCAATCTTATGTTATAACAATTTCATATGTCATAATATGTTAGTCTAAATGTTCCTCTGGCATCACATTGACCAATGATTCCATGGTATATCCAATGTTATTCACCGTATAGATGAGCTTCCACATGTTTCCCTGTGGGAAAAAGATAAATAAAATTAGAAAGACAAAATTAAGTCAACATAAATAGCAACATATACAAATATATAGCAGTGTTTTTCAACCTTTTATGGGGTATGGCACATATTTACATGAAGAAAATTCCACGGCACACCACCAACCAAAAAGTGTGAAACCTGGGCTCTCTCATTCACCATTGTGGGTTTTTATTAAAGTTGCCTGTTTCTCAGTGTGTTCATGCAGGTGTACAAAATAGACTACGCTCTTGTTTCTATTGACATGAATTAACAAGGTCATTATGGCGCTACCTACTGACGTGGAGGAGTATTTCCATTACTCAGTCACTACATCTCATGCACAGGCGTTCAACAATGCCAAATTATTTGTAGTTACTAAGTAATAATTTTGCACCAATTAAATGTAATTGGATAATCTTCTAAGGCACACCTGACGATCTCTCATGGCACACTTGTGTACCTCGGCACAGTGGTTGAAAATCACTGATATATAAGGTATTTTTTGTGATTTGACAAAGTCAAGGCGCAAAGTTATGTTATTTTTGACAGCGTCATGGTGCATTGCATTGTTTTTAATTGTTTATAGTGTGTAAGATGTTGTGAAATAATAATATAAAACCAAGGCCATATAAAACTCGAAAAAATAATGAGTGATTGCAAGTGAGTAGCTTCTCATTTCTTAAACAACCACGAAATGAGAATGACTTAAAAATGTCAATTCTCTGGTTGCTGTGATTGTGAACGGTCAAATAAGGGTCAAATCTCTTGACCATATTGCACCCTGAATGAATCAAAGAAAACCAAATAGATTGCTAAAACTAGGTTAACGCACTGGTCCAAATGGTCCAATGCATTATTGGATAGTGGTGAACCATCATTTCTGTGGAGAAAATGTGGTCTGTAAAAAATCTTGAATGATCATAATTGGAGATTACTTAAATGTTTGGTGAAATAGAATTGTAAACTTGGACAGTTCAAAACTCAGTTTTAATAGTTTCAGCAAGTTAAATAACTTGGCAGGCCAGGCAGTGTATAGGCATATAACTTGTTCCTATTTGAAGATAAATGAGGAAAACACAAGAGAGCTAGTTTTAGCATAGCATTGTTACCATAGCATACTAACCTGTTATGGGTTTAGCTGTCCAATTCCTTAGATGAAAAGACAGGAAAAAGGACAGAATTTATAAATTGTAGACAAAACAAAAAAAAAATTAAAAACAGTCAATTTCAAGAAATTTCAGTGAAAACCCTGCAGAATATTATTGTTTCTCCTGCTGCATGATAGGATGCAGCATTGGTGGCTCAGTGGTAGGTTTCTTGCCTAGCATGTGGAAGGCCCGGGTTCAATTCCCAGCCAATGCCCAAACCCCCCAACCTGAAAAATGGGAGGGTTGAGTCAGGAAGGGCATCTGGTGTAAAACCTGTGCCAAGTTGTTGTGCAGACCAGTTGGTCTGCTGTGGTGACCCATGAATAGGGAGCAACTGAAAGCAGCAATGAGTTTGTAGCAGCAACACATGGGATACAAAATCCACTGGTCCATGGCCTCACTTTACTTCATTTAAATTTTGACTATGTAATTAAGAGATTTCTTCTACTTGAACGGTCCTTTTGCACCGTTCAAGATCCAATTTTTTTTTTTTTTACCAATACAATGTAAAAAATGAGATCAAATCCACTGTATGAAAATTTGACAGAATATGTTCATTTTACCATGGTAATTGCATGGTACTTGCCCTCCTTTCTCATTTATTTACAGACAGTGAATACTGTCTAGAATTTCTTTAATTCAAAGAGATCACAAAGTCCTACCTTGGCCATGAGGAAAAGATTTATTTAGTTGCTCAGTTATTTCCATTAGCCCACTGCCTGGACCCTGGAAGGCACTGGACAACTCATCACCACCTGACACAAAACATACAGAACCTAGGTCAGCAAACGTATTAAAGAAATGTAATAAGGATGTGGTGATACAAATGACTTGTTATAAATATTTATTATATTTATCATATAAAGATATGCATAATGTCAAAGTTAGTTTTTGTGGTGAGTTCTGATTCAACCCTGCTGCATCATATTTGTTTTTTGTATATATTTTGTCTTGATGATCACCTAACTGACACAAGTGTGAAACATAGGCTTTAACATAGGCTTTGGTTTTGAATCACAATCTACTGGCTCAAAACCAGAACCCAAATCTTTAACAGAAAATTGCATAATTGAACTTTACTGAAATTATAACTCAAACAATAATTTTGAGCAAAGCATTCTATGCAGCAACCTGCATCCTAATCAAAAGAGAATTATTGCCTCTTTATGTTGTTAAGAAATTCATAATAATCATAGACATTATAAGACATTATGTAGAAAATAATACATGTTTAATAATAAAATTATTTTAATAAAAATGCATTTGGTGTCTAGGGGTGGAAAAGGAGACAGTTGGACAGCTTTATTTAAAAAAAGCCTTGCAAACATCTAATAGCATTGGATTTAATTATGTTTGCATTCAAGGTTGAAAAACAGGTGTGGGTCAAGGCAAAAAACAAAACAAAAACACAAACAGGAGTGTAGTATTGGAAGTCCAGGTGAAAGTGTGTGAAAATAGTGTAGTGGAAGTCCAGGTGTTTGTGATCAGGGTCAGTGCAATCTGACAAGTTTCTATAAGGGATCCACTGCTGGAGGCATGTTTGCAGGGGTTTTATTAAACAAATCCAGGGCAGATAATCCAAATGTGGAAGGGGAATCGTAAACAGATAAACAAACAGAAAGTCAATCTATCAATCAAAGAAATCCAAAACACAAAGAATTTGATAAACCTAGCTATCTGCTAGCAGTCTGAGTCTGAAGGTAGAGACTGGAGGTACACAGGAAGTGTCGTTTCTTTTTAAAAAAATATTTTTTATTGATTTATTTTATTTTAATTTATATTTTTTTATTGATTTTTGAAACCAAAGACAAAGCATATAATCAAGCAGAGTTACAGAAAAATATTAGAAGAAAAATATTAAAAGTATTAAAAAATATTAAATATTAAATATTTAAAAAATTATTCAAACAATCGCAAATAAACTCCCAACCTTGACCTATCCTGCCCTCCCCACCCCAGTTAGTATTTTTTCTAAATCACTCTCCCAAATAATGCAGCTCCTTCAACCACCCCAAAATACCTTCCACAGGACCCATTTTTGAAGACATGCAACCCCTAAAGGGAGAACCTATGCATTTTTATGTCAGTTTATTGTTCTTCTTAGATCACTTAACATGTAACATAATGCCTAAAGAGTGTACTTAAAACAGCAAGTTTTTATTTGGTGTATGTGACTGTCATTTTATTTTCTAAGAATTGAGATAAGGTAAAATAGAGTATGGTGTTATATGACAAAATCCATACCCAAGTTCTACCTTTACCTTGGGGAAAAGCTGGAAAGAGAACTTAGTGATAATTCCCATGATAATTAGTGTTATGTGTGTGTGTGTGTGTGTGTGTGTGTGTGTGTGTGTGTGTGTGTGTGCGGTGTGTGTGAGATGGCCATGTCTGTAGTCTAGGAAGCAGATTGGTAACTAGTTTGCAGTACCAGTAGTTGAGAGCTGCAACACATTTTGAGAGATTTCACAATGCCAAAAAATTGTGCAGACATGGCAATTTTTAAATTCAAAGAGATCACAAAGTCCTACCTTGGCCACGAGGAAAAGATTGATTTACCTTACTCTTAAGGTGTGGAGAATAGGGTGTGGCTATAATCTTATCCTGAACATGGCTTTCATTTTCATTTGAATTTCCTCATATCCAACAAGCTAAGCCTAGCAATAACTTGTCAGAATGTCCTCAAGGAATATGCTCATCAGCTTGTCCTTAAAAACATCTTCAACACCTCCCTGAGGCAAGCAAGTCCTGTGTGCTAAAAAATGACCGTTCTGTCAAACACTCAAACACTCAGTCCATGTCTATAGAACCACCCATATTAATACTGTTTACATGCTGTCCTGCACATTTACTCAATTGCTTGTGTTTGCACACCACATTTCATTTCTGCCACCAACTGCTTCTATTACATAAATATTTCTAAGATCCCTCTTTGTTTACAATCCTCTTATTTTTTGCACAGTATAGTGTAGAATATGTATACCGGTCGTCACTATTTTGTGTATCTGTCCTGTAGTGTCTAGTTTGCACACGATGCACTTTATGCAGCTTGGACAACTTTTATTCCTTAGCTCTGTGTTTATGTAGCACCAGGGTCCTGGAGAAACATCAGCTATATATGGTTGAAATAACAATAAAAGCTTCTTGACTCGAAATTGTGTTTTGTGTTTATGTCTTGCAGTCATCTTTTAACTTTTTTGTTGCCTTGGATATTGTGCTTTTGTGTCTGCCAAATACTGTAGTTGTTTTTTTTGTTCTTTTTTTCTACTAACAGGGTGCCAAACACTGTAGGCGTGTAGGCACTTATTGTGTTTGTTAGCACTATGTACCATTAAGAATGTCTAAAAAAAAATTTTTTTTCAAAAAGTTGTGTAAATTTGGCATAACAGTGGCTCTAGGCAATGCTAGGGTCAAAGTTCACTTATGCCGAAAACCTTTTGTACAGTTTAATGTAGGAATGCAAATTCCTTCCAAATAAGAAATAATTTCAAAATCAGAGCATCCTTACAATATTTTAGCCAACTTTTTCTTGTTTTTAATTAAGCCCACAATTCTTTTTCAGTCTACATCAACAAAAATGTACAAAATATCATGTACAAAAGACTCATCAAAACAAACCAATCAGTGAAACTTTAAACTTTAGAATACGTGTACATGTTTGTTCCCATGAAAAAAACACTGCTGAGGCAATATTTAACTGAAGCACAGTTTGTAATTTAACATTTCACATATTACTATCTGTATTGATAAACAGCATGCATTCAACACAATGCCATTTCTTAATGATATGTAGTTCATATAGAGTTCTGAACCATATATTGTCCTTTTGTCAATCATGTCAAAAGATATGCATGTCTTTCACAAAAAGGTGGTCTGTAACAGCCTGAAGGATTTGGCTGAGTTTGGTGGAAGTAGCTTGAAAGATTTAGAAGTAGAGTTTTATATATATATATATATATATATATATATATATATATATATATATATATATATTCATTCATTCATTCATTGTCTGCCGCTTATCCGAACTATTCTCGGGTCACGGGGAGCCTGTGCCTATCCCAGGCGTCATGGGGCATCAAGGCAGGATACACCCTGGACGGAGTGCCAACCCATCGCAGGGCACACACACACTCTCATTCACTCACGCAATCACACACTACGGACAATTTTTAGAGATGCCAATCAACCTACCATGCATGTCTTTGGACTGGAAAATATATATATATATATATACAAAGCAAAACAGAATGTTGGCTTTACAAAATCTTCATATGAAAAACACTTTTTTCATTCATTGTCTACTGCTTATCCGATCTATTCTCGGGTCACGGGGTTCTTGAGCATCAAGGGAGGATACACCCTGTACGGAGTGCCAACCCATCGCAGGGCACACACACTCTCATTCACACACTACAGACAATTTAGAGATGCCAATCAACCTACAATGCATGTCTTTGGACTGGGGGAGGAAACCCCTGAGGCACGGGGCAAACATGCAAACTCCACACACACACACACACACACACACACACACACACACACACACACACACACAACGGAGGTGGGAATTGAACCCCTAACCCTGGAGGTGTGAGGCAAACATGCTAACCACCAAGCCACCAAGCCACCGTGCCCCCCCTCACTTTTTTTCATGAAATCCGAAAAAAATAATTATGATTATGTTCAAACGTCAGCTTATGAATTAAAGTGAGTTTTTCACAAAATGTCTTGGAGTCCCTGACATTGGAGTCTGTAAAAAAAAGTATGTAGACATCTGAACATAATACACATACAGTGGATATTAAAAATCCCTTTAAAATTGGCAGGATTTGATTTATAAAAAACAACGACAAAATTTTGCCATTGTATCTTGCAAAAGCAGTACAAGCAGTTGCAAATCAAATTGGCATGGCATCTCTTGTGTGTGTTCAGGTCACCACACATATTTTCAATTGAATTTAAATCTGTTCTCTGGCTAGGCCATTCCAAAACCATGATCTTGTTTTGCTGAAACCATTCCTTTGTTGCTTCAGGTCCTCTTCATTTAAATTGTTTTAGCAAAAACATTAATATCTTCTGCCACAATTGTCTGGTATTGGAGCTCCACCCTGATTAAAGACTCAGTTCCAGCTGAAGAAAAGCAGCCTCAAAGCATGATCCTGACAACTCCATGCTTCACAGTGCTACACATGCTTCAGCTTCTTTTGGAACACCATCCCCTCAGTGAAACATGAAGGTGGCAGGATCATGCTTTGAGGCTGCTTTTCTTCCGGTTTTTTTTTTGGCATTGTGCTGTGTTTCTGTCAGGAGTAGCTGGACAGCGAATCTCAGAAGCCTGCTAGTGTGTCTGTGTGTTTCCCTGCCTATTGTTCTCTATGCTGTTGTGTCACCTGATCCCTATAAATAGGGATCCTGGCGTTCATGTCTTTGTTGGTCAATGTTTAGCTGTCCCGTGGTTACCATGTCCAGTTTTGTTTCGTGCACCATGTCCATGTTTAGTTAAGTTTCGGTTTTGTTTTAGTTTTAGCCAGGCTATGTCTAGTTAGGTTTGTCTTCCCCCTGTATTGTGTTTATGTTAATGAAGCAGTGCTTCGCTGAATCCCGCATATGGGTCTGTTTGCCATGGTGTGCCGGCGCACGCAGCACCATGGAGGCCCGGGTTTGAGCTCCGCACAGGGTGGGGATGCCTGGATGTTACAGTTTCTTTGCACCAAACATATCCTTTGGTATTATGGCCAAAATGTTTAGCCGGTATTAGACCACAACCCATTATTCCACATGGCTTTGGGAGATTGGATTTTTTTTTTGTTAAAAAAGGCTTGCAAGATTGCAAGATTACGTCTTGTTGTGTTATATTTTCTCCACTTGTTTATTGTCCTCACAGTGTTCCATGGTTCTATTCAATGTTTCGATTTTCTTTTTTTTAACTCTCTCATAATTGATATTTTCCAACAATGAGAGATGCATATGATCACTCAAAAAATGTAAATATCAAGAAATGGATCAGCTGGAATTCTGATCTATAATCTCATTCATATTTTGATCTCAAACCCAAATATATTCAGTTTACAGCAAAAATAAAAGAATTGACCTTGTATTGTATTATGAAAATTAACTCAAAAAGTGAAACATGTTCAACATGGTCTCAGAATCACCTAAAGAATCAGATGTAACAGAAATCTGTCTTTGGGCTCATGGTTCACAAGATATGGGCAAAAATATGATGTATTGTGGTGTGCTATAATTAAGTCACCTGGGCTGAAATGATTGTCCAAATAACCACTAAGAAGGAACCCATAAAATGAATCTGTTTTCTTACTGTTTTATTGTGCTAGGAGAAAATTGAGTAGCAACCAGGTTACACTTTGATAGTGAAAGGAATCACATAAGGAACCCCTAATACAACTACTACTACTACTACTACTACTACTACTACTACTAATAATAATAATAATAATAATAAGAAGAAGAAGAAGAAGAAGAAGAAGGAAAAATAATATTTTGCTAGACTTGCATTTGCATAAAATTTTCATTTAGTTTTTATTAAAAGATATGCACTTCATTTAGAACTTAATTTAAGCAGCAAACAATTGCTCAGCAAATGTAAAAATTATTTAAACTATTTTCAGTCATTTTGCTTTCTATTTTAAACCGAAAAATGTGAAATGTAAATAGGTAAAAAAAGAAAATCCATTTCAAACAAGAAAATAATCAGTCTTTGTTAACTGATTTTAAAAATGAACTTAAATTTGCATGGAAGCATATTCTTGAGACCAGCCTGGTTTGTAAGCCAAGTATTACAATAAACGGTACAAAATTACATAATAGATGTTATGGATGCATATAATATATTCAGCCTCACTTATAAGAAACAGTCCCCTGAAACATATATATTAATCATGCTGACATGTTTGCTGGAGACACATTTGAATATATTGTTACATACATACATATAAGTAATGAATAAAGTCTCCTAATCATTTAGAATACAATTCTGTATGTATAAAAATTACTTTCAAAAAGTTACTTATGTTTATAGATTAGATAACAATTTGCTTATGATATCAGACTGAAAACTAATTTTTCAAATATTATATATAATAGATAATCCAGAAACTACTTAATTTCAAAGTTAAATTGTTAGGGAGATTTACCCATAGTCTCTGTGGTTTGGCTTGTGGCCACATGCAGTGAGGCCAGGCTGGTGTCAGATCTCTGGGAGGCAGTAGAGGGAGATGACAGGGCAGTGCCATTCACCTTGGACTCAGCCTGTGGCTAGGACATAAGTAAAGAAGGAACCAGACTCATTAAACAAGGAGATGGGTGTTTAGTAATGTTTAGTATATAAATCACTAATATCCAATTAAGCATCATGTCGCAGGAGTGCAAGAATATGATGTATTGTGGTGTGGTCACATGGGCTGCAATGATTGTCCAAATAGTATCGTGCAGATACAGATTCACCACTTTTCAGTTAAAGATCTCAGTAACTTTGACCGTGGCATGACTGTTGGTGCCAGATGGTCTGGTATGAGTATTTCAGAAACTGTTGAGCTCCTAGGCTTTTCAAGCACAACAGTCACTGGAGTTTACACAGAATTGTGAGTAAAAAAACAAGATTTCTTTTCCTGGCTGACATGGGTAGAACCCAAGGTGTTTGTGTTTGCTGTTGTAACCCATCCACCCCGATGTTGAAAGTGTTGTGCATGGACACTGTGGTGCCAAAAGATTTTACTTAATTAATAGAATTAATAGATTTAATTTAATTTAATTTACTTTTTACATGGATATAACATAGCCTATAAACAGTAATTCATAATGACAAAGCAAAAAGCTTTTAAATTACAAAACAAAGAATATTCAGACTCAGGGCTAAGGCACTCCAAATGGCGCTTAGGTGCATCCTGTTTGATTATCCTGAAATGTCTGCAGAACTTCATGAAAGTCCACCTGTGGCAAATTCGAGTGAACAAGATTTAGAGGCAAGTGTGAAGTTTGTAAAAGACCCAAAAACCAAGTTAAAGTAACTCTCTATACATATTCCTGATCAATTTGGGATGAGACAGATCTGTACAACTCTATAAAACTATTTCTAAAGACTTGAATGTCCCCAGAGCAGTTGGCTTCATCTTTAATAGCATCTATTTATATGGTCTCTTTAAGAAAACCAAATTAATACTGGGAGAACCCTCCAGGGAGAATCTCCTAACAGACTCAGTTCTTTGTGGCATGGGTTCCACAATTTATTGAGGTTCTGGTGAGGTTATGCTGATGTGTTTCTATTACATATCTGATACATCTGTCAGCTGCACAGTATAAAGGGAAATCTCTCATTCTTCACATATGGTGAATGGGGTGGCCACTGGAGTACACTGAACTCACCATAATGTTCATGATGACCCATGCTTTGTGACATGGTGCATTTTCATACTGGATTCAACTGTTAAATTATGGTCTTAAAAAATGGTTAGCATACCGGTGAGCTACAGCCTATATGTGTTCCAGTATATCAACAGTTTCTGGAATACTCAAAGCACCCCACCTGCCACCATTTCCATACAAAGGAAATGTATTCAATTCAATTAAATTATTTCAATTCAATTTATTTGTATAGCGCCTTTTACAATGGCCATTGTCTCAAAGCAGCTTTACAAAAATAGAGAAACAGAAAGTATGTATGGTCTCTGACTAATAAAATAGATGAACTTTGTGTAATGGCAAAATACCTAAGAGAATATTGGGATTATAGCACCATGTGCTTCACTAAGCCCCAAGCCCAAACTACAGTTTGAAACACATCATCTGGTAAAATAGCATGCTTAGTGTGAATGCTTGAGCTACCATGTCCCATCACAAACATTTTTGGGGTGGTTAGGTGACGGTCTGTTGCCTCTGTCAACATTTAACACAGGGTATTTGACTACATCTCACAGTAGGTCAATAATGAGACAGCAATAACATCTGCCAGAGATTTAGTTAGATTTGGTGCAGACATGCTCTGAAATGTGAGTTTTATGGGTTACATACACAACCATACTATGACTTGCGGTGAAGTGATTCTTTTGAACAAAAAAGAATAAAAATTTAATATGAACAGAATCGCAATAAAATACTATTTACCTATGCAGGTAGGAAAGGGAAAAATATACAAAAATAAAACACAATGTGTGAATACAGATCAGTGGCAGAAACATTATGACTGTGCACATGTGACCATTTGTGTGCAATTTTTAGTGCAGTATATTATATGAAAAATCCAGTAGAGAAAGTGAGTATTGTTCACACAATTTCTGTCTGTTGTCCTGGTTCAAGGCCCAAATAGTCTGTGGGAAGCTCCATCTCATTCTTTGTTTTGTCCTTCAGTGAGCAAAAGTGCTTCCCTGATGGCTACAGAGAAATGAGCCCATTTTTGGATGGCTAAGGTCTTTTGCTATATTCCTGGCCTTGTCCAACATCACCTGCTGTAGACACTGCAGGCCAGGGAGCTTGGTGTGGATGGTATGCTCAGCTGATTTATACCACCTTTGGGAGGGCCTACCTATCCTGCTTTGTGCTGTTCCCAAACCAGGCCATGATGCTTCCTGTCTGGATACTCTTGATGGTACAGGTGTAAAAGTTCATTAGCACCTTCAAGGGCTTTTTAAAGTCCCTTAAATATATAAAGTAGTAAAGATGTTGACAGACCTTCTTCATCATGGTGTTAATGTGACAGAACCATGACAGGTCCTGTGTGATGTGAACACAGAGGTATCAGAAAATGTCCACTCTCTCCACTGGGGTCCTGTTGATCCAAAAAGAATGGTAGCTCTTATCCTATTTTGTGCACTCCTGAAAAGTCCACTCCATTTTCTTGCTTGTGTTCAGGAAGAGGTTGATCCCCTGGTTCAAGGTGTTTAATCTCTTCCAGGTAGGCCTTCTTGGAGATCAGGCCCACCACAGCAGTGTCGTCATTGCAATTGGTAGTGACCAGACAGTCATAAGCATACAATGAGCACAGCTTAGACTTAGAACAAGATGGCAGCGCGTGCATAACGTGAGGCTCAGGGCCCCCAGATTTCGCGATTTAGTAGTTATTTCTCTACTAGTTGCAAGTTTATTCACTCAGAATAGCCTTGCATATATCTCACAGTGTTGTTGGACATTGGTCATAATTGGATAAATGATAATTAACCTATCTTTCAACTCCCTCAGGAAATCACCAAAACACCGTGGATCTCCGCTCCAGCTCAGCCGGCAGAGAGAGTGCAGTGCTGTCACCGCGATAGTAAATAAAGACAGGGGAAGCGTGGCTGTATTAGAGCAGGGCTAAAGCTAAACCCTCATCAAACATTGCTCCAAAGCATCTTTCTTGCAAATGTACAATCTCTGGTGAATAAAATGGACGAACTCCGACTTTGGATAAGAACACAAAAACGGATCAAGGAATGTAACGTCATGTTATTTACGGAAACATGGCTTAACAACAACATTCCCAGCAGCGCCATTGAGCTAGAGGGACATACTGTTTTCCGGGCAGACAGATTGGCAGTGGACTCTGGTAAGTGCAAGGGTGGAGGTTTAGTAGTTATTTCTCTTCTAGATGCAAGTTTATTTATGTTAACAAATCATGGTGCACAGACTCGACTGTAACTGAAAGTCACTGCTCAGCTCATCTGGAGTATTTGATGATTAAATGCAGACCCTTTTATCTACTGCAGCATACATCCCACTGCAGCATACATCCCACCGGATGCTAATGCTAAGGCTGCTATGGAAGAACTGCATGCAGCTATCAGCAAGCAACAGGCTGCACATCGCGGTGGAGCTAGTATTGTTGCTGGGGACTTCAACCACTCCAACCTAAGATCCGTACTTCCCAAATTTCATCAGCACGTTTCATGCGAGGGGACAACACACTGGACCATGTTTACACTAACATTTCTGCGGCATACAGGGCCATTTCCCTCCCCCACTTGGGTCAGTCTGATCACCTCTCTTTGTTCATGCTACCCAAATACACACACTCATCAAACGTGTGAAAGCATCAGTGAAGACGGTGAAGGTATGGCCAGAGAGGGGCATTTCCTCACTACTGCAACAGCTACAAGACACTGACAGGAGTATGTTTGCCTCACAGCCCACCTCAGGTGCACAGACAGACATCAACATCTATACATCATCTGTACTGGACCATATCAACACGTGTATTGACAACGTCACCTCTGTCAAACATGTGAAACACTTTCCTAATCAGAAGCCATGGATGAACTCTGAGGTCCGCCTCTTGAGATGCTGCTTTTAAATCTGGTAATGCAGAGGACTACAGCAGAGCCAGGGCCAACCTAAAAAGGGGCATTAGGAAAGTCAAGCATACACATAAACTGCGCATGGAGGAGCACTTCCACAGCAACTCCGACCCCAGACTCATGTGGAAAGGCATCCAGACCATTACTGACCACAAACCTTCAATACAGTCTCTACCAACCAGTAATGCCTTCCTCCCAGACGAGCTCTACCACTTCTTTGTTCGCTTCGACCAAGGCGTCATACACCACACCAGAAATGCTGACTCCTCCACGGTTGTTCATCCAATATCACTCTACACAACAAAGGTACTCTCAGCACTGAGCAGAGTAGATCGATGTAAGTCAGATGGTCCTGATGGCATACCCGGATGTGTGCTCAGGACTTATGCTGACCAACTTGCGCAAATCTTCACTGACATTTTCAACTTGTCATTGGCCCAGGCCACTGTTCTCACATGTCTGAAGACTAGAACCATCATACCAGTGCCCAAGCATTCATCTGCAGATTGTCTGAATGATTTCTGCCCTGTTGCACTCACCCACATTGTTATGAAGTGCTTTGAGAAGCTGGTTCTAAGTCACATCATAGCGAGTCTCCCACCTACACTGAACCCACACCATTTTGCCTACCATCTGAATAGGTCAACAGAAGATGCTATTTCCACTGCTATTCATCTAGCTCTCACCTACCTGGACAATAACAACACATACATTCGGATGTTGTTCTTTGAATTCAGCCCTGCTTTTAATACAGTTTTCCCTAGTAAACTGATCGCTAAGCTTAGTGACCTGGGTATCTGCACATTCATATGCAGTTGGATTATGGACTTCCTAAAAAATAGACCTCAGTCACATATCACAATCACATATCCTCAGCCCTCATCCCGAACACCGGCGTCCCACAAGGCTGTGTGCTCAGCCCACTGCTCTACTCCCTGTTCACCCATGACTGGGTTCCGCAGCATAATTCATCAAATATTCAGATGATACCACAGTTGTTGGTCGAATCAGCAACAACAATGAATCGGCCTTACAGAGAGGAGATCCAGAGCATGTCAGCATGGTGTTCCATGAACAACTTTACCTTCAATGCCACAAAGACCAAAGAGCTCATTGTCGACTTCCGGAAATCTAACAGCAGCAGACACTCCCCTATCTACATAAACGAGTCTGAAGTATAGCATGAAGTAGAGCATGTCTCCGGCTTTAATTTCTTGGCATCCACATCTCATACCTTGGTATCTGAACACCTCAACTCTGGTTAGGAAGGCACAAAAAGCATCTTTACTTCCTGAGAAGATTAAAAAGAGTTCACCTATTGCCCTAGATCCTGCCCAATTTTCACTGCTGCTTTATTGAGAGCATCTTGACACTTGATCACTGGTACAGGACCATCCGCACCAGAACCAGGAGGTTCAGGGCCAGTTTTTTCCCCACAACCACAAATCTTCGGAACACTACACCACTAGGACACTTATGCCTCACTACACTTCACCACCTCGCAGTACTGCCTCACCCTGTACATTCTGCTGCATTTTCTCTGTATAATATAATTATAATGTACATGTTGTTAATTCATAGTTTACACCTAGTTTATCTCTCTCTCTCTCTCTCTCTCTCTTTTATATATCTATATATATATATATATATATATATATATATATATATATATATATATATATAAAAATATATATATATATATATAAATATATATACATTTATACTGCCCATCCAAAAAAAAGTCACCACCTGGGTTTAAGCAAATAGGTAAGAGCCTCCCATATGGAGCCTCCCATAAAAACTAGAAGGATAGTGGAGAACCATCATCTTCGAGGAAGAAATGTGGTCGGAAAAAAATTATCCAGGGTAAGAAGAGAGGCAGATGAAGTGATGCACCCATCATGCCTAGTGTCTACCATACTAGCCTGTGGGGGCAGTGCAATGATCTGGGGTTGCTGCAGTTGGTCAGGTCTAGGTCTAGCAACATAATGGGCCCAAAGAATGAGTTCAGCTGACTGAATGACCAGGTTATTCTATCAATGGATTTTTTCCCCTGATGGCATGGGCATATTCCAAGATGACAATGCCAGGATTCATCGGGCTCAAAATGTGAAAGAGTTGGGAGCATGAGACATCATTTTCACTCATGGATTGGCCACCACAGAGTCCAGACTTTAACCCAATTGAGAATCTTTGGGATGTGCTGGAGAAGACTTTGTGCAGCGGATCTCAGGACACAACAAACTCCAGTGCTGAGGGACAGGGAGGGTTAAACATGTCTGCTACCCTGGTGGTCTTCCTGTCAAGAAAACTGGACACCTAGGAATAAGCTAAGTCTCATGACCTCCAATTTTGTGGTGAGATTGGAGGGAAATATTTCATCCTACTGTCCAGATGTTGCATGACTGTTGTTGGAGGATGTTTGACATTTCATCCTTAGTAGAGCAAGTGTAATGTGTCCAAGTGATGAAGTCTCTGACCAGCCTTTTGAAGCACTTCATTACAACTGAGGTCAGGAATACCGGGCGATAGTCATTGAGGTAGGCCGGTTCGGGTTCCTGTGGGACTGGAATAATAATGGATTGTAGTGAAGGTTGTGGAGATTGTTTATTGTTCCAAGGAGTGGTAGAATATCTCTGTGAACACCTGTGCTCTAAGGATCTGACCTGAGATGGCATCTGGTCGTGCGGCCTTCCTGTTGTTCACTCTGCTGAAAGCCTTCCTCACTACTGTACCAGGTATATGTTGAATATCTCCACCTTGTATACTCCCATGCTCCCCATGGTGAGCCCTGCATTATATGCAGTGGTGAGAGGTTTTATCCACATACAGCTTATGGGTGGGAAACTAATAATGGTTTTGTGGACTGTCTCAAACGCTACTGTAAAACCTCTCACCACTGCATATAATGCAGGGCTCACCATGCTCCCCATGGTGAGCCCTGCATTATATGCAGTGGTGAGAGGTTTTATCCACATACAGCTTATGGGTGGGAAACTAATAATGGTTTTGTGGACTGTCTCAAAGCTACTGTAAGCGCACTGAAGTCATCAGAGCTGCACCATGCCCCAGTCCACGCCACGCAGAAATGCAGCATAGTAGGGACCGATTGTTCTGTCCAGTGTGTGACCTCCCTCTGAACTGGAGTTTCCTGATTCAGTGTTTGTTTGTATCTAGGCATGTATCTAGGAAGTGACAACATGGTCCAATTTACCAAATGAGATTAGCAGGTAATGTGTTGGTGTGAGACTGATACTGCACGCTTGAGGTTAGCACTGTTGGTTACAATGAGCGCATGTAAGTTTCAAAATAAGGTAGAAAGGGCCCTAATCTTGCTCTCCAGAGACTGGATATTGGCTAACAGGATGCTATGCAGGGGAACACAATGTTCAAAAACCCTCAGACTGTTGGAGATGGAGATTCCCTTTGGGATTTCCCATTGGAGCAATTGTGCAATGAGACATGAAACACACCCACAAACATACATGGGGGCATAGGAATGTGAATTAATACCTAACAAAGCAAAAGCTCCAAGTCCAGGACAGACCAGTTTAATGTTGTCATGTTGTTTTGTTGAGAATTCAAAAGTGGGGATTAAATAAACATGAACCAGAGTCTCTAACATTCTGCCTGCATCCTGAGACTTCGTGTGCATCACTCTCCAGGGTTCTACAGTAATCCAATACACATCAGTAAAGTGAAAGTATCTCTTGTATTGTGGCACTTGAAAAGACTAATTCAACCCAGCAACAATGCACTTGCTCATTTGCTTCCTTTTCTTGTAAATTCACTTTTCAATAATTTTTAATGGTAAGGAAAACAGCTGCGGTTTAAACCTTGTTGGATGGCTTCACATTCAATCATTCAATTCACTCCTAGGACAAGGATTATAAAACCCCAGCTGTTTGCCTCTCCTGTGCACCATGAAATGAAACAATTCAAGTTAGACTGTCCACATCTGGACAGACCATTTTTTGATACTGCTTATGCACAGTTTCAGCATCTACTAGAAAAAAGGGTTTTTCCTGTGCACCATCTACAAATTTCCCTACTCTTTTTTCATGCTGTTCTCACTCTCTGTTCACTAACTCCTTAAAATCTCTCAGTTAATGATCTTAGTTATTAAAAAAAAAATAACTGTAAAATTCCCATTAATGTTGAATCATGTTGACCATTCACCAGAAATTAAATCTTTCGCGTCTATTGTTCACTTATTTCACATATAAGGGAGCAGAACATATTCATTTATTGTCTGACGCTTATCCAATCTACTCTCGGTCACGGGGAGCCTGTGCCTCAGGCGTCACTGGGCATCAAGGCAGGATACACCCTGGACGGAGTGCCAACCCATCCAAATTCCACACACACACACACACACGTGGCAGAGGCAGGAATCGAACCCCCAACCCTGGAGGTGTGAGGCAAACATGCTAACCACCAAACATCGTTACTGTTTTGGGAAGGCCTTTCCACTAGATATCGTAATTTGTAGATGTCATGATGTGGGGCAAGAAGGCTTGGAACACAGTCAGAGTTACAGGTTCTCTAAACCACCTTGGATTGAGGCCTTTCTTAATGACCATGGCAAGCCATGTTTATGTTGCATTGTGCTCACTCATGTTTCCCCTTTTGTTCTGCAACAAAAGCCCCTTAGTCACACTGAAGGGAAAGCTTCATACTACAACATACAAAGACATTCTAGACCAGGGGTCTCCAACCTGTAGCTCGCCTAACATTTCATAGAATATGTACAAAATTGATAAAATCAAATTAACTCAATAAACCTGTTTAAATTTCATCCCAATCAAACTCACAGACATTCCACCCCTTTCCGGTGTTGTACCAAAATCTAACTCTCTGGACAAAACATGCTCCTCCGCATGTCCAGGTGCATCATGCAGTTTAAAACACATGGCAAATCCTTTTACCTTGGAAGCTGTTGGGGATTTCGACAGCGTTAGGAATAAAGCTACAATACTGCCAAAGTAAAACCGGTGAATGAATCTATCCTGCTGCACGAAGATGCAGGACGAGTGAGCTGTAGACATTTCTTTTTAGTGCAGCTGGTGTTTCAGAGTGCATATGAAAAATATTTAATCATATAAAGTCTAATATTTCAGGTCTCTGTTCTCAAAATTAATATTATAATGTTTATTATATATTTCATTATAATTATATATTATATAATTACTATAACGGCGGCACAGTGGCTTAGTGGTTAGCATGTTCGCCTCAAACCTCCAGCGTCCTGGGTTTGAGCCTCACTCCCATTCACCGAGTTTCCATGTTCTCCCTGTGCTTGGTGGGTTTCCTCCCACAGTCCAAAGACATGCTTCTAGGCTCTAAATTGCCCGTTGTGTGTGTGTGTGTGTGCGCCCTCCGATGGGTTGGCACTCCGTCCAGAGTGTATCCTGCCATGACACCTGATGTTATTAATATCAAAGTTTTCCCTTTTTTATGAAAAGAATCTTTTTCAGTCTTGCTAAGAACATCCCCAAGGGTATGTGGGACTTGTCAGTAACAATTTGCTGATAAACAGAATCCATGTGAATGAATAAAATCTGACAATAATAACTGATAAATCTAATCAGCAATCCCGTTAATTAATTAACTCGACTCAACAGTTTACATGCTGCTTATGTGAATTTAAATATTTATTGCAAAATATGACTGTCTGACATTGACATTTGTTTAAAGAATTTCACACAATTATTATTATTCAGCTGGTTTGGTTTATGTAAATAAATGTTAAATGTATAAATAACATAAGACAGTAGCTCTTGGCCACCTTCATTTAGTCAGCGTAGCTCTCTGAGGAAATAAGGTTGGAGACTCCTGTTCTATACTATTATGTACTTCCATCTTTGTAGAAATAAATCCACGAGTATAATGGAGGGGTGTCCACATACTTTTGATCATATGTTACATAAATAAGTATGTATATATATATATATATATATATATATATATATATATATATATATATATATATATATAATTTATTTATTTTTAAAAAAATATGAAGCCTATTTTAACCTAATTTGTAAAAGTAGCTTTTCCTACCCACCTGCTCTAGTAGCTGTCTAAGCCTCTTAAGCTGAGACTCCAGCTGCTTGTTATGGTCTTCCAGAATTTGCATTCTTGCCTCTAAGCGACCTTTGTGTTGTCTCAGTAGTTTTGCCTCAGCAATAAGCTCTGCATCACGATTCTGGGGTGAAACAGGTAGCATTGGTGGTGGTGAAGGAAGCGGTGAAAACCCCTTGTGGTCATGGGCCTTTTTAAGTCGATCATATTCTGCCTGTAGCCTCCTAAAACATTGACAATGATAATTAATTGCCCTGCAACAGCATTATCTAAGCTCTTGAAAAAAATGTTAAATGTTCAAACCTATTCTCCTGTTCTAGATCATTGAGAACTCTCTCAAGTTCCCCCTTTTCTTCAGTCTCCATTGAAATCAGGATCTGTGCTGGACTCTGCGGATGGTTTAAGGGGGAACCCTGATTGAGACTCTGGCAGTAGTGTTGGATCAGTAGATGCTCATCATCCCTACAATAACCAAAACACACATACTAAACACAAAGCAAAATCACATACAAAGTATGAAAAATTCAAGTTACCATTTTTTAAAATCTTTAATAAAAGGAAAATCACTGTATTTGAACATTGTTTGGTTCTAAAATAGGGCTTGATTTACATGTAAAAACAAGAACACACTTTTTAAGACATTTTCAGTTAAAAAGAAAATATTTTGACTTATTGCCCTATATGCAAATTGCAATGCCAATACTAAGTTTTTTTTAATCTGTATGTTTTTAAACTGTTTAATAGCCATCAAAAGGAAATTTTTAGTATTTTTTATTGTAATAAAATAAATTAAGTTTATCATATGTAAGTTGTTCTTTGTGCTTTGATTTTTCCCCAGAGGTTTTAGCAAATTGTGATACAGTCCCCTCTGAAAGTGCTGGATTGAAAGACCAATTCTTTCGGTAAAGACATTTGGATTTGGAATCAAAAGAGGAGTATGAGACAAGATATCAGAATTTCAGCTTTCACTTTCTGATATTAACATCTAGATGACCAAAGCAACAAAGAACATGGACCTTTAATTGGAACCTACCAATTTTTCAGGTATTCTAAAATACTTGATCATGTGACTGACAGGTGTTTTT
This sequence comes from Hemibagrus guttatus, assembly GCA_033459395.1. Taxonomy (NCBI): domain Eukaryota; kingdom Metazoa; phylum Chordata; class Actinopteri; order Siluriformes; family Bagridae; genus Hemibagrus; species Hemibagrus guttatus. The sequence goes on along the minus strand of JAUCMX010000025.1, from coordinate 4,970,940 downwards.
CTTGACTAAGTGTGACTGATTGAATGGTTAATTATTTATTATACTCCTGGTTTGAGCCACAGACATATACTTAGACAACAAAACAATTTGGAATGTCCTGAAAAAGAAATAAATCTTTGATGTACTTCCAGACATCAAACAAGATGGGTAACGAAATAACAAAAACATAGTGCTGTGACGAAAAACCCTAAAGCAACAGGCAGTAAATCAACATCAAGCTCCATTGGGCAGGGGTGAAGATCTACTGCTCGATAAAAAAACTTCAAAATCAGAAATATAAAAGCCATACCAAAAGATGCAAACCACTCATCGGAAGTAAGGATTAGAGGGCCAGATTTGAATTGGCAAAAACATACAGAGGTGAGTTACAAGAGTTCTGGAACAAAGAGTAACATCGACCAAAGTGATGGAAAAAAAACATACAATCTCACTGGGCAGGCATGTTGTAGGTAGTGTCATTGCTTGGGCTAGTATGGCTTCTTCTGGAACAAGCTCACTCAAGTTTATTGATCATGTAACTCATGATCACAAACTACTGAAACATTGCCAATTTACAAATAAATGTAAAAGAAAGAATTAGAAAGAATCTAATCTTATTGGGAGGAAATTCAACAGGCAGTAAGAGAATGGTCCAAAGCACACTTTCAACACAACAAAGGACTTCACTGGGAGAAAAGTGGAAGGTTTTAGACTGGCCAAGTCAATCTGCTACCCTAACCCAAATGAGAATGCATTTCAGCTCATGAGGAACTGAAGGAAGAAAAAAAACAACAACTGAAAAAAACTGCAGTACAAGGCTAGAAAGCATCATAAAAGAATGTTTGGTGATATCAGAGGGTTGCCTTATTTTTGAGACTTAATTGTAAAATACCTCTGGCACAAAACAGACAACAAAAATCATCAAAAATAAAACCTTTCCTGCCTTGAATCAGAGTACTCTCTCAGCTGGCACTCTAACTAGGATACACTATATGGCCAAATGTATGTGGCAACAAAAGGGAAACAAAATCTGGACTGAAATGTTCAACAAGCACATATGGGTGTGATGATCAGGTGTCCACAAACCTTTGGCAATATAGTGTAGATGTGACAATGACTCTTCTACTGAGTCATGAAGAGGAATACTGAGTATGAAGAGAAATTTCACCTTTCAACATCTCCATGTCACTCATAGAATTGCTTCAGGAAGAGAAGATCAGAATGACCCAGCTAGAGCCAAGACTATCCAATAGAAAATCTGTGGCATGGTAGTACAAAAAAAGACCAGCTGGCAATTTTAAGGAGATGGAGCTAGCAAGGAAGAGTATGATAAAATTGCAACATCCAGGTGTGAAAATACTTATTGCTGTATTGAATGTAAAGAGTGCCACAAAGTATTATGTGTGGGGTTGGGTATTATTTAATTGTATCTCAATATTAGTTCCATTTTCTCTTAAATTTTGTTTGTTTCAAGGTCACATTAAAATCTATCTTCGTTCCTGGCATTTTTTTCTACTTACTTTTTATATTTAGCAAAAAGCAAACATTATTAACAGTGAATATCAATATAACCAAAATACATTATTGATTGAGAGCAAACATTTATGGTGAATGTAGAAGGTGACAGCTCACATGCTCTCATTAGGAGAAATATTCTCATTCACATATGAGCCATTTCTGGTTTCCATTTCAGCAAGCCTGTGAAAGAGAGAATCAATTTATTGTTATTTTCACATATTTCAAAATGCTCTAGAATTTTTAATGTTGGTCACTGAGTGCCACTGCCTGGAATTTCAAAGTTATATTTCACCTCTCAACTGCCAGGGATGGCTAGACATTTTCTTGTGACAGTGTGCATATGTCAAGACCATTACCAAAAATTGATAACCAGTTCAATATAGTTCAGGCTCATTAATTAGCTCACTATAAGCAGGAAAACACTAAAATGTGTAAGGAAGTGGTATTCTATGACCAGGCCTGGGAAATACTGCAGTAGAACAAACAAAACATGTCCAATTTAACTCAATTATAATGTCCTATTAACTCCAGAACTTCTTGCAGCCTTCCAGAGCATTTTAGACATGACAGAGAGCTTTCCATTTTTTAGTGATACTTGCCTCACCGTTAATAAAAATCATTCTATATTTTAACTATTTTTCTCAGATATACTAAATGTGTCAAACAATGTTTTATTTTGAATATGAATTTGCTAACAATTTCCTTTAACAATACTGTTGATGCACGTTTGCCTCACACCTCCAGGGTTGGGGGTTCGATTCCCGCCTCCGCCGTGTGTGTGGAATTTGCATGTTCTCCCTGTGCCTCGGGGGTTTCCTCCCCCAGTCCAAAGACATGCATTGTAGGTTGATTCGCATCTCTTAACTGTCTGTAGTGTGTGATTGCGTGACTGAATGAGAGTAGTGTAGTGTGTGAATGAGAGTGTGTGTGTGCCCTGCGAAGGGGTTGGTACTCTGTCCAGGGTGTATCCTGCCATGACGCCTGAGATAGGCATAGGCTCCCCGTGATCCAAGAATAGATCAGATAAGCGGTAGATAATGAATGAATATTGTTGACCTGAGTAGTATATAAAATGTTTTTAACACATATCCACATTTAGCACAAAACATATGTACATGTACAACTACACAAGTACATTAATGGGTATAATTATATAAGCAATAAAAAAACTAGATACTACTCATTTCAAAAAGTTCAACAAGTCTTTAAAAGCTGAAAATTTAAAAAGTGAATACACAAGTTTTACTTGTCACTTTTCTAAATTAGTTTCAAATAGACACCTTCAGTATAAGAGCTATTTGGAAAGCTTGAACGCCTTTTCCGAGATTCATGCACAATACACAGAACCTGAACAACAGGAAATATGTACTGTAAAGAGTCAAATGAGACCAAAATCAAACTTTTTGACTGTAGACACTATCCGAACCTTTGGTGAAAAATCATGATAAGAGTCATAGGGGGCTGTTTAGGGGCTCTCAAAGTCCCTAAACAGCTGATAAAGCAGCTGAAAATATGCATGAAGGTGGGGTTAAAGATCACTCTCCAAGAATATTCTAACCTTATACACTGGCAAGAAAAAGTTTGAAAATGCCTACACCTGAATTTCTGCATTTTTATTATCTTTTGTTGGTTTTATTCATTAAAATGGCTGTAAATGGCTCACAGAACACAAAATAAATGACCAATATCCATTTTTATATTTGAGCACAGAACAATGGTCAAATCAAATGTACATGTTAAACTTTATTTTAAAAACTAAAGTTCTTAAAAATGTCCCTTGACTACATGACAAATTTGTTTTTGCAGATATTCAGATGTGATTTCTTCCAAGGCCTTCTGCAGCACTTCCCAAAGTCATTCCAGCTTCTTCCACACCAGCAAGATAGGGTTCAGTCCACAAAACATGGTTCCAGTCATCTAAACTCCACTGTTTGTGCATCTTGGCACACTGCAAACTTTTCTTCCAATTTGCCAACCTTAGCAAGGGTTTTTTCTTGGCAACTCTGCCTATGAGGCCAGCTAATCTGAGTCTTCAATGCACAGTGTCTGTGCACACTTTCTCTCTTGATTTATTCAAGCCAATTCAGGAGCAGTGAGGCGTCTGTTTCTCAAGAAGGACACTTGTAAGTATTTGTCTACTTGGGCAGATGTACACTTGGGCCCCCCACTGTATCCTCTATCCTGAAAGGATCAGCTACAGCATGTCTCTGGAGACTATAGTGTACACCTTTTAAAAAATCGTTCCTCTCTTAGCTAAGTCTTACAAAATCGTACAAAATAACCTTCCTTTCTCAAGACAAGTATAGACTGATGAGTTTCCAAGGAAATCAGTTTTTGTCTGGCCATTATTGATTCTAATTTGTCTTGAAAATTACAGTTACTCTCTATATGGAGAAAAAGCCAAATATAATTAATGATTAAATTGTTCCAGATGAATGATGAACATGTTTTCCGTGTTTTTTATTAATTTTTTTTTTTTACATTTTAGTGTAAATATATAATAATTACTTCATAATAATTAGTGTTTCCAAACTTTTTCTAGCCAGTGTACATTGTAAGAAAAACTACACTAGGTTACGCATTTAACCCTGGTTTGCTGAGAAGGGACCGAGATGCTGTGTCATGGCTGATGTTATAGGAACAAACACATCATTGTGTAAGTTGTGCCTGAAACTCTGTGTGAAAAATGTCAATTTATCGACTCAGGTAGGTCATGTGACAAAGCAATGTGTGCTAGCAAAACCAAGGCATCTAGGTCACATCCCTCCTGTTTCTAAATGTCTGAAGGAAGCGCAAGGGAAGATGACAGAAGTGTGTTAAGTGATGCAGCCCCTTGTTCTCTTCTCAGGAAACTGGTTTAGTTCCCTTTCGAGGGAACTCAACTCAGTGAAATGGCTGACATTATGGGAATGTTAATACCACACCGCCACATGCTGGGAGATGTCTGTCCCTAAGGCCACGAAAGGGCATGAGTGAGCTGGGAACCGCTGACCTTCAATGTAGATGGTGATAGGCCGTCAGAGAACCGTATCTGCAGAAACTCTAGCACTGTACTAACAGGGCATTGAACTGGGTCCTGATGATACTGACTGCAGCAGATGCTAAAGAGCCTCTAATTCCGGGCAAACAATCTCTTGGTGGAGGGAGCCTTGGAATCCAGACTAAAGAGTTGGCCCATCCCCCTGCTGCCGAAGATGAGAAACTGGGGTCTTGTCCACATAACAAAGGTACATAAGAAGTCCATGACGTGTAACCCTTATTATCCTGAATGGGTGTCTGTGGGTGTGAAAACCCCTGCTTCTTATCCAGAGTTGGAACGGTCTCATGTGTAGCAGACACAAGCGTATGACGCTGGCTAATGTATCTGAGTATCCTCTGCGCCTGGGCAGAGGCCTAGGCAAATATCCTTCACAGCAGAAAGGATGGACTTCACTCAAGCGGAAGACTGACATGCCCGGATCGTGGTCGTATCCCAAACTTCCCCCAAGGTGGTGGTTCTCTGAGATGGAGAAAGCACTTCTCTGGGTTCAGTCTGAGGCCTAGGGCCCCCATTGTGGGTAAGCATGACATCTTGATGTCTGGCTGCCATGTCCCCTGACTGTCCCCAGAATAATGAGCCAGCCATCTAGATAATTGAGAACAAAGATGCCCTGCAGAAGCAATGTCGCCAGGGCAGCATCCATGCACTTTGTGCCTATGTAAAAATAGGGGTCCTTCAGGTCTATTGTCACAAACCAGCTCTTGGACCTGATCTGAGAAATAATGAGCTTGAGAGTTAGCATCTTGAACTTGTACGTTTTCAGTGTACAGTTTGGAGCATGCAAGTCCAGGATCAGATATAGCCCCTGACTTTCTTGGAAACAGAAAAAGAAATACCAGCTGTGGAACCCAGAATCTTGAACTGGGAGGAGAACAGGCTCAGAAGCAAGATGACTTGTGATCCTATCTAGGATCCATGATTGATACATTGGGGCCATGGGTGACTGGTTGTTGGCCCTGGCTCCTCAGCGTGGCAAGAGGTAAAGCTGCTGTTTGCTGGTTTCCTGGTGCCTGTCAATGACTGTATTAACAGCGTCACAGAACAAGCCCTTGGAAGAAATTGCGGTGTCTAACAGAAACGCTTTATCTTTGTCTTTTATACTTGTTATGTTGAGCCACATCTGCCTTACCACTGCCACACCAATTTGACCTGCGGCCATGTAGGCCTTCCATATAAGGGTCAGGGCATGGATACGACAGGACAGCAAAAAAAACTGATTGGAGATGGAGCATGGCCAGTGGTAATGTAATGGCCATTAAGCTTAGAGCAGGCAACAATAACCTTTCCCTCAGGCCAATGTAAACTAAACTTGGCCACAGCGTGTGTAACCACCTCCAGGAGCTCTTCAAATGCCACAGAATACGATGGCAATTTGACTGCTGTTTGCTACTCATTGCCCACCTGGAGCTCCTCAGAGCCCGATGCAAACAACAATATATCCTTGTCCAGGTCGGGAGAAATAGCGAACTACTGAAGCTGAAGTGAGGACATCTGACTCGGGAGAGAGGACAAGAGAAAGGGGACCAACCATCTCTTGTTATGCATCCAGTAACTCCGTGTGCTGCCTCTGCAGATGGGGGACTCGAGTCACAAGGTGCAGGCTTTTGGCTGGAGAAAACAGCCAAGTGGGAGCAGAGAGAGTGCAAGTTGTCCCCCATAATTTGCGGGTGCATGGATGCACTCACTTTCTGTACTCTTTGCCCGCCATCATGCCTAATCATTTATATCTATATTCTTTTTCTTTATTCTACACAAACATACACAGAGTGCTTTCTGAAGATAAAGAAGCTAAAGGGATGTGATGCAGATGCTGTTTTATGGTTTTGCTGGCACTCATGGTTTCGTCACATGACCTACCAAAGCCACTAAATCGGCATCATTTCACACAGAACTCCAGACACAACTTCCACAAAGAAGCATTCTCATAGCATCAGCCATGATGCAGCGTTGAGTTCCCTCGAACGGGAAATAAATTATTTCAGTAAGAAGCATTATCAAATATTAATTGTGGTAAATTCAATTATTTTAAAATTTAAATCTTTCATAAAAATATTATGTTAAAACCTATTAATAACTAGCATTTTGATATTTTTATGCTCAAGTAATTTACATTTGGTAATCTGCCAGATGCTGTTATTGTCAAGAACAGCTGGGCAGTTCCCTGCCAGGCCCAGAGAGGGCTCTGGCAGGTGATATTCTGAAGCCTGCTTCTTTGTGTGTCTTGTCTTTCCCTGCCTATTGTTCTCTTTCCTGATTGTGTCACTTGTTTCCAATTAGTCCTAATGTTTTGCCCTATATATAGGGATCCTTGTGTTCATGTTCCTTGTTGGTGATTGTTTATCTGTACCGTGGTTTTTGTGTTAAGGTTTTGTTTTGCTTTGCTTTGCTAAGTCAAGTCAAGTTTAGGTTTTGTTTCTTGTTTTGTGTTAGACCACGTTTTGTCCAGTGTTAGGTTAGTCATCCCCTGTCTTGTGTTCATGTAATAAAAGCAGCACTTCGCTGAATCCTGAGTCTGGGTCTCTGTTCCACAGCATGCAGGCGCGTGCACGCACCACCACTGAGGTCCAGGTTCAAGCCCCGCATAGGGCGGGGGCGCCTGGACTCTACAGTTATCCTAAGCAACTGTAAATAGCCAAATATAAAACAAAAACTATAATTGAATTAATTGTTTATTTTTGATTGATCTCATGCGGAGTGCCAATAATTTTGGAATTTACTTAATCTAAGACATGAACTTCACGTGATTCCTTAAATTATACCATTAATTAATTGAAAAAGACATTACTGCACATAATTACAGTGGTGTGAAAAAGTGTTCCTGATTTCTTATTTTTTTGCATGTTTGTCACACTTTAATGTTTCAGATAATCAAACACATTTAAATATTAGTCAAATATTAGGACTTTGACTAGGCCACTCCAAAGTCTTCATTTTGGTTTTCTTCAGCCATTCCGAGGTGGACTTGCTGGTGTGTTTTGGATCATTGTCCTGCTGCAGAACCCAAGTTCGCTTCAGCTTGAGGTCACAAACAGATGGCCGGACATTCTCCTTCAGGATTTTTTGGTAGACAGCAGAATTCATGGTTCCATTTATCACAGCAAGTCTTCCAGGTCCTGAAGCAGCAAAACAGCCCCAGACCATCACACTACCACCACCATATTTTACTGTTGGTATGATGTTCTTTTTCTGAAATGCGGTGTTACTTTTACGCCAGACATAATGGGACACAGACCTTCCAAAAAGTTAAATTTTTGTCTCGTCAGTCCACAAAGTATTTTCCCAAAAGTCTTGGGGATCATCAAGATGTTTTCTGGGAAAACTGAGACGAGCCTTTATGTTCTTTTTGCTCAGCAGCGGTTTTCGTCTTGGAACTCTGCCATGCAAACCATTTTTGCCCAGTCTCTTTCTTATGGTGGAGTCATGAACACTCACCTTAACTGAGGCAAGTGAGGCCTGCAGTTCTTTGGATGTTGTTGTGGGGTCTTTTGTGACCTCCTGGATGAGTTGTCACTGCTCTCTTGGGGTAATTTTGGTCGGCCGGCCACTCCTGGGAAGGTTCTTCACTGTTCCATGTTTTTGCCATTTGTAGATAATGGCTCTCACTGTGGTTCGCGGCAGTCCCAAAGCTTTAGAAATGGCTTTATAACCTTTTCCAGACTGATAGATCGGTAGGTTTGTGACCTCAAGCTGATGCAAACTTGGGTTCTGCAGCAGGACAATGATCCAAAACACACCAGCAAGTCCACCTCTGAATGGCTGAAGAAAAACAAAATGAAGACTTTGGAGTGGTCTAGTCAAAGTCCTGACCTCAATCCGATTGAGGTGCTGTGGCATGACCTTAAAAAGGTGGTTCATGCTCGAAAACCCTCCAATGTGGCTGAATTACAACAATTCTGCAAAGATGAGTGGGCCAAAATTCCTCCACAGCGCTGTAACAGACTCATTGCAAGTTATGGAAAACGCTTGATTGCAGTTGTTGCTGCTAAGGGTGGCCCAACCAATTATTAGGCTTAGGGGACAAACACTTTTTCACACAGGGCCATGTAGTTTTGGATTTTGTTTTCCCTTAATAATAAAAACCTTCATTTAAAAACTGCATGATGTGTTTACTTGTGTTATCTTTGACTAATATTTAAATGTTTGATTACCTGAAATATTAAAGTGTGACAAACAAAAAAATAAGAAATCAGGAAGGGGGCCAACACTTTTTCACACCACTGTATGTACTAAATGTCTATGTAAAAAATTTCTATTAAGTTATGTTCATTATCAAATAAAAAAAAAAAATGCAAAAATGATGTGCTGGATGAGGTGCTATTTCATAATTCTATTTTAGTCATATTTAGTTAATTATATACCATACTTTTTTAAGATTTTTTTTTTTTTTTTTAGATGTATCCAATGCTTATTATCTTTTAGTAATCACTTGCTTAAAGGCAAGTTATTGTATTTAAAGTAATGGTCTAGATCCTACTGAAAAAGACCAGACTTGGTACTCAAGGAAAAGCTGTTAACCCCAGGAGGTGTAAACACAGGTGATCTGCATTATCACCTGTTAGTCAAGACTTGAAGCATAAACCATTTCTAAATATGAGAACTTTTTTTATTGTATTTTAATACTGAAATTTATATTTATTTGTCATTGAGATATCTCTAAAAAGGATTTTAGGAACTTTAGGTTAGGAAAGACCCGTTTTGATTGCTTTGAAGATTTGAGACCTATGTATATCAGTAGTCAAAATATGACCATATGAAGGGTTTTCCACAAGTATCAGTTTATAAAAATAAAGGAGAATTGTGGAGCTGTTTTTTTATGTTTATATTGCTCTCACCTGCTAGCATAATGTTCAATGCGTGAGTGGGTGTCATCATGGGACAGTTGTGGAGAAGATGCTGGTCTATAATTGACAGAGAAGCAAAATAAGGAATTACACATCAAAAGGAAACAGAATACAAAGGATACACATCAAAATGCTAACAGTTGCCTATTGCATGCTAACTCTCTGTATTGTCAGTAATTTCTTCTAACTGTACATGCCACTGGAATTTAAAGGGTACAGTAAATATATACAGAAAGGAACAAACCAGCAACACAATGGGAGCCAATAAATAGGTGTAATGGCATTTTGGTTGGTAGGTTTCTATACTATGATAATGTGTATAAACGTTTATACTACATTTAAATGGTGAAGCAGAAGTCAAGAGCACACATGACACATACACTTACATTTTTTGCCTTATTTCCTATGTTTACTTGGCCTTGTTTCTTTCTTCATGGTAGTGTGTTACGAAAATATTCTAAACTTGCCTATCCTGACTGACTAGGGTCTCCCACTAAGAACGTCCAAAATCCAGGAGCAGAGCTGCATAAGCTTTTATGTAAGCTGTTGTTTAATAATTGTGCTGAACAACTAGATTTCAATCCGTAATGAGCTAGCTAGAGGTGATGGTGGGAAGAGAAAAATCCCTGAGAATTCATGAAGAACAATGGACACACATTTAAAACTGAGCCTTCAGGTTGACAGGTGAGCTCAACCATTGAAGGTGAGACATAAACTGTTCCAAGCTCATTCTGCCATTTTACTGCATATAGCTGTGTTAAGACAAAAAAAGGAAGCTTAAAAAAATGGAGCACATCTCTGCTATGCTAATACCACCATACAGATAAGTGAAACGTGGCAAACAGGTTCTGAAACTAATTAGAACCTGGTATGAGAAAATCACCTCAGGATTGTTTTGAGCACAAAAAGATGCACACAGCATCTTTTTGGAGAGGTTGCTACATTTGACCACACCAATTTTCCAACCAGAAGCCAAGGATAAATCCAACAACGGCACTCTGAGATCTTTCAAAGGCTCTGAGGTTCACCACCAGAAACATGGATGAGTACAAAACGCTGACCAGCTCACACACATGCTTTAAATAGTCCATTATCATACCCGCCCCAAAAGAAACCCCAGCCCACCTGTCTCAATGACTATTGCCAGGTAGCTCTGACCTCAATTGTGATGTGCTCATTACAATTTGCATACCATCCCAATTGATCTGCTAAGGATGTCATCTCTCACCTCCTACACACAGGCCTAAGTCATCTAATACCAAGATGGAGGTCCTGAAAGATCCTTAGCTTATACCTATGTCAGACCTCAAGCAATATGGGTAGGCAGACCCATCCCACAGGATAGTGTCCTGAGCCTCTGCTGTACTCATTGTATACTTATGACTGAGTGGCTGCTTCCAACTTTACCACCACTGTCAAGTTTGCTTGTTGCAGCAAGTGCTCATTGGACAGAGTGGATGCTCCTGCTAAACCAGCTCCCATGATCTCCCCCCACTGAAAGTCTGACAAGTCACCCATTTCAACAATGAGATGAGCAAGGCCCCCAACCCACCCTGCTCCATGGGTGCTGTATCATGTCTGACCCTAACCCCCAAGGATATATGGGATATATGAGGAAAGAATTTCACTGTGCAGTAATGTATATGTGACAAATAAAGGCAACTTAACTTAATTAAAAGTGCCCAAAAACTATTATCCCAAACTCAAATGCTCTACATACACACACACACATACATACATATGTATATACATATGTATATATTTTGTATATAATATATATATATATATATATATATATATATATATATATATATGTATATATATATAGGCACATTTCTGGTTGCACTACTACACTTTAAAGTTGGACAATCAATTGCTGCTCTTCATTTCATTTCACACTCCATGACCACCCCGTACTGCTGCTGTCTGCACATTGCACATTCCATACTTATACAATTTATTTATACAGTTCTACCTTTTTACATTTTTGTATATTTTTACATCTACTTATACTTTATTCTATTTCATTGTAACTAAACTGTAGATTTTATATTTTATATTTATTCTTCCCACTGGCTTTTGCCTTCTTATTTCCTTTTCAAGGCCACAAACAGTCGTGTAAGCATTTCACTGCATATTTTACTGTGTATGGTTGTGTATGTGACGAATAAAAATTTCTTAATAATAAGAATTTGAAATGTAAGAATTTGAAATGTCTTCAGTATAAAGCAAACACAATTGAATTGGCCTAGCTGTTCCAATACTTTTAGAAGGGGGCTGTATAAGTCTGTATTCCTGTCCATTTGATATGGTTTTTATTTGCATGATTTCATTTGCCAACTTTTGTTTAGCTCTATAGCTGTTTTCATGAGTCGTTTAAAAAGCTGCCTGTACTAAACTGAATATATGTAACAGCAGTACTCACAGGTGGTCAACAGGCCAGAAGTTAATCAGAGTAACAGGGCTGCAAAACAAGTTAAAGAGAGGACACACACACACACACACAGACATTATTTCATGTTATGATTTTTTGTTATTTAGTAATTTACTTCATAAATGGCAGAATACTGCACACTGCACAGAGATATTTTATATTAATCACAAATGAAGTCTAATGTGGGTTGGCTTAGTCCAGTGCTGCTTTGCAACATGTGGAGCATGTCTCTCTCATGTCTTTTCCTGGCACAACACTTCTTTGTTAAGTAAAAGTACTACATTTTACATCTCTCGCTTTTGGCAGACGCTCTTATCCAGAGCGATGTACAAAAGTACTTCTACTGTAGTTAAATCAGGCAGTTAAATCTTATTTCATGTTCCCTGATATGTATATAACCACATAGAAAACACAAGCTTTATCCAATAACACCAACAAAAACACCCCAACTATTTAATTAAAGAGGTAGTTAATTTGATGACAGGTGGCACTCTGTAAACAATGCAAACTTTGTGGTCACAATGAAATGCAACTGAAAATATCTCTTACGTTTCCATGTTGTCACCCTCCAGAATGGTCTGCACAGGGAGGTAGCCCATGCGGGGGTGTTTAGCAAAATAACGTTTTGTCCTGAATTTGTTCTTTAGCACCTTGGCAAAATCTCTTACATCTTCACCAGAGGTTGTCTATGAGAGTCACACAAAGAACAATGACAAATAGCATACATTTACTGGCCCACTAGATTGGGAACACTTCTATACTTCATGCAATTATACAATCCTGTTAGCAGACAGACATCTCTCCAAATATTATGTATGTCCAAAAACATTATACAAACACAATATATTGAATGTAAGACAGCCAAACCTACCGGAGTGCAATATTCAACCATGGGATATTGCATTTTATGACCTTTAGCCACTCTGCCAGAAAAGAAGCAGCTCTGGCAGATGTCGTAGTTAAAGTGCTTTAAGCTTCTATACCTGCAGAAAGGCAAGATAAATTAGACTGACAAAATATCATTATGGTAATCCACAGTGAATTTTAAAAAAAGAGTGCAGAAGCTTTTAAACAATTTAATCCAATTTCCTATTAGAATAATATTTAAAGAATATACTCAGGAATCATTTTACATACCAAATTTTACATAATACATGTCATATAATTTTTACAAATCATAATTTTTCTATAATCAACTCATTCAAACTTCCCACTTTCCTTTTTGTCCAAGCCAACCCAAGAACTTTTCTATCGATATTCTATCAACATAAAAAAATAGCCTCTCTTTTCAATAAAGAATAACTCACTGCTCTGTGATCATGACCTTCGAGCTCTGTTCTTCCACACGGCACACTACACTTCTTTTAATGACCATGACTGATAAATATAGCTCTCTATTAAAGATGTGCACTATTGTTTCATTTTGCTTTTTATTATTACTTTTAATAAATCTAATTGCCCCAAATCATTTGTCCTGAGATTTTGTGTTCTGCTCTTTTTGCATTGAGTTACTACAATATGTGTAATATCTGCGTACCACAACAGCCTGCAGTGTACAAGCCCCCATGTGCTTTCATCCAGTGTAGCCTCAACGGTCATGTTTAAACATTTATCTATGCAATGTACAATACATTTAATTAATTAAATAATAACATATTAAGCAGCTTGCCTAAATTTTTAAGTAAATGTTCATACGGTTTAATACAATTACTAATCCTTTAATACTAAGTTCCACGAGGTACAGGCCTATGACTTGAAAAAATTGAACAGCAATTCACATCCCTACTACCAAACCTTGTTACAAACTGCAACATGCTAATTTTTAAGTAATAAATACCTGAAACCAATAATAGGACATTCCTTGCAGATGTTGCATTTGGCCTGGTGCTTGGCTGTTTCTGCTGCTGAAACACGGTGAAGTACAGGGAGCCAGACCATTGACTGAGGCTCCAAACGCATCCAGTCTAAGAAGACTGACGCTTCTAGTTCTGGCTTGTTATTTGCCTTTTGTGAGTAAGAGACAAATGTAGAGACATATGACAGAAGTTTTTTTTCTTACACATTCTAAAAAAAATTTGGATTTGCATTATCAGCATCATATTAGAGTGCCATTAGAAGAGTCAGTATGATGAACTTCTTTTGTTAAAAAAGCTGACTAACAAACTATCTTTTTTGACAGAATCAAAAGCAACATTAACAGCAACATTATTTTGCAATATAAGTGATTAGTTCTTATAAGCAATTATAATTGTTTATATCAACTATAAATAACTATTACCAACTTCTCATCAATCATATTAAAACATGATAATGTCACCAGGACTTACAAACTGAAAACAGCTGCGCACACTAGGTTCAATGTTGCTTCCTCCAAATGATGCCACCTCACCAAGCTGCCTGGGGATCTGGATTGAGTCATGAAGCAGAAGGCCAAGGCGGCGCTGGTCACAGAATCCTGTGGCACTAGCCACCTGTCTAAACAGAACTAGTAAGAACAGAAATATAAAATGAGTAAGAGATATACCTGTAGGACAATAAATTATACAGTGCAAAAAAGTGCCTGTTGCCTGGAAAACAATGTGAAAGATTTTCCTTTTTAAAATGCTGCATTTTCTAAAATTTTCACTAATAATTTGTTGTTGTTAGCTTATAAAAATAAACAGATCAGCAAAATACAGAATCACTACAAATCAACCAACAAAAAAATTCTATACTGATAATATTAATATAGCTGAACTAAACATCAAGTTTCCTATTTCCCAATGTGTATTAAACAAATAATAATCACAGATAAAATAACTTACATCTGTATTTGTCTTCAAGGTGAGCTTTGCAGAGAGAGATTATTCCTGTTTTTAAAGATAGGGTTCGAATCCTCCCGGTTCTACCTCTGTAAAAGTTAAATTAAATTGAGCATTAATACACACAGACTGTTGCATGGATAGCAAAGGTATAGCAAAGTTTGAAGTTATGCATAGGCTAAACTGGGCTGTAGCCCATGGTCCCAGGAGGAAATGCAGCTACAGTTAGGTGGGCTAATTGCTGCAAAAATAAATAAATAATTAAATAAATAAATAAGTAAATAAATAATTAAATAAATAAATAAAAATCAAGAACTTTCCTATAAATTAATCCTGACAGTATAATTTCTTAAAGGTAAGGATCTTATGTATTTTATTTAGACTAGCTTTTATGGCTTTTGTTTGATGTTGACCACAATACTATCTGTACTAAAGTTTGTTGTGTGTGTGCTGCTTAGAAAGGTTTAGTTTGACTAAGCTGTGCACAAATAGTATGGCAAACTATTGTAAGACTACATGGTTTTTAATGTACCATCACAAGAAGAATAAACTGATTTGGAGAAAGCAAAAAACTTTTTCAAACGCACTCAGACAATCACTAAAGTTCAGCAAAACAGAAAGGTTTAAAAACTGACAAAAATACTCTAACCAGCTACTGACAGACACAGGTAAACTGATTAGCAGAACATATGATCAGAATCTAGCCATGGGGGTCACAGTCAAGTGATTTCTGTGCCGGTCTCAAGCCCGGATAAATAGAGGGAAGGGCATCCGGCGTAAAACATTGCCAAATTTAATCATGCGAATCGTCAGTTAAGATGGTTTGGACATGTTCAGAGGAGGGAGAGTGAGTATATTAGTAGGAGAATGTTGGACATGGAGCTGCCAGGCAGGAGGCAAAGAGGAAGGCCAAAGAGGAGGTATAGGGATGTAATTAATGAGGATATGAAGCTAGTGGATGCAAGTGTTGAGGATGCAGAAGATAGGGATAGGTGGAGAGAGATGATTCGCTGTGGCGACCCCTGAAGGGAAAAGCCGAAAGAAGAAGATGATCAGAACAGTAATTCAAAAATAAGTAATTCAACAGTAAGCAGCTTCTACTTATTTCTATTTATGATTACTTTAATTATAATAATAAATAATAATAATTATTATATATATAGTTGCAAGAACAAATTAAGCTAGCAAAGCACTTTCTGACAAA
The DNA here is from genome assembly GCA_033459395.1 of Hemibagrus guttatus. Lineage (NCBI taxonomy): Eukaryota > Metazoa > Chordata > Actinopteri > Siluriformes > Bagridae > Hemibagrus > Hemibagrus guttatus. Next base: position 4,955,123 of record JAUCMX010000025.1, on the reverse strand, counting down.
TCACAATTGCTTATTGGTTCAAATGGTTCAAATATTATTAGGTATTATTTGTGAATAAGCTATAATTTGTGAATTACAGCACCTACTAGAGGGGATTTCAATTTCTTGGAGAGGTGACTGTCAAATTTACCTGTGCATTATGGCCAAACCATTCTCAAAATTCAGAGAAACATTCAGAGAAGTTTCGTTCAGGTTGGTCTCCCAGTGCTTTCTTCTACATTTCATGATTATTATAACAAGAGAAACAAGAATCTTGGTTCAGTTCTAAATTTTAAGCTATTTGTTATTGAACTGAATCTGTAATTTATACTGCCACCTAGACATGAAGTTACCTTGTTGAAGTCCTTGGATTGTTCAAAATATGCCCTCACATCCTGATTTACATCTTTACAATCAAATTCATTTGCATACTGGACAAATATAACAAAAATTTAAAAAAAAAAATCTGAAAAACAACATCTTCTGAAGATGGTCTCAAAATGCTCTGATACAAGTTTGGTAATGACTATACAGAATTTGTAGAAGACAACGATTCTTGTCAGAAGTGCTTGGTTATCAATTTAAAGGCAAAAATGTGCTAAATTGAGAGGAAACGGTTTTAAACCTACTTGCCCCAGTGTCAAATTGTCATAACAAAAAATATATTTCAATTCAACCATATATTTAAACGTTTCTGGAAGCAGAAGTAGCTGAACAGTTTAATGATTGAATGGAGTTTAAACAGTGAGTTCAGACAAATGAACACTCACCCTAGAGCGGACTCACCCGCTCTAGCTTCTCCACATTGAAATGAATGCAGGAAAGAAAGGAGAATGAATTGAAAGAGATGGATGTGTGCAATCTGTATGCAACTGTCTGGTTTTGTGTTACATCTCAAAAACTGTGAGGTGACACAGAAAATAAGGTGGATAATAATAATAATAATAATAATAATAATAATAATAACATGGATGCACAGAATTGCAAAATGCTTTATGAATCGAAAAATGCAGCTTTTCTACAATGCCTGAATTACCATAAAACCCGGGATGCCAAACTATGGATAATTTTAAAATTTGGGCCACAATTTACCCATCTTATAATGGCCACTTGATAATACACCATGTCACAAATGGTCATCTCAAACTGGTTTCATGAACATGACAATGACTTCAGTGTTCTTCAATGCCTTTCCTAGTCACAAGATCTGAATCAAATACATTTTGGGATGTGGTAGATCAGGTATGTGGAAATGTATGTGGACACCTGATCATCACAACCAGATGTGTTTGTTGAACATTTCTAAAACAATGGGCCCTCTTTGCTTCTATAACAGCTTCCACTTTTCTTTCCACTAGATTTTGCTCATGCAGACATAAGAGCATTAGTGAGGTTGGGGATGTTAACAAGAAGTTGTGGTGCACAGTGGTGTTCCAATTAATCCCAATGGTGTATACTGGGGTTGAGGTCAGGGCTTTCTGCAGATCAATTCATCAGCAAACCTTGCTTTGTGAATCAGAATTGTCTTTCTTGAACATGTATGATTATGGCCATTGCTTTGTGGCCATTATGGCCACTTCCAGCATGATAATAAACCATGTCACAAAGCAATGGTCATCTCAAACTGGTTTCATGAACATGACAACGAGTTCTTCAGTGCCTTCCTAGTCACTAGATCTGAATCAAATACAACACCTTTTGTGATGTGGTCGAGCAGGTGATACGCATCATAAAAGTTCACCTGAAAAATCTGCAGGAATTGTGTGCAGTCATGTCAACAGAATCGCAAAAGAATGGTTCTAACATCTTCATGCCACAAAGTATTAAGGGTGTGATGTGAGCAAATGGAAGCCCTTCCCAGAATTGGTATAGCCATCGTGATAAAAGTACTTTAATCTAGCCATGGGGGTCACAGTCCAGTGACTTCTGTGCCGGTCCCAAGCCCGGATAAATAGAGAGGGTTGCGTCAGCAAGGGCATCCGGTGTAAAACATTGCCAAATTTAACCATGCGAATCATCAGTACTATACAATGAAGCTATGGGAAAGAGTAGTGGAAGCTAGGTTAAGGAATTTTATGAGAATTTTGATGGAGAAGTATAGGGATGGTCAGAGGGAGTTGCACTGTGTGTTTGTAAACTTGGAGAAAGCGTATGACAGGGTGCCAAGAGAAGAGCTGTGGTACTGTATGAGGAAGTCAGGGGTAGCAGAGAAGTATGTCAGAGTGGTGCAGGACATGTATGAGAGGAGCAGGACAGTGGTGAGGTGTGCTGTAGGTCAGACAGAGAAGTTCAAAGTGGAGGTGGGACTGCATCAGGGATCGGCTCTGAGCCCCTTCCTGTTTGCTATAGTGATGGACCAGTTGTCAGAGGAGGTCAGACAGGAGTCTCCTTGGACAATGATGTTTGCAGATGACATTGTGATCTGTAGTGAGAGCAGGGAGCAGGTGGAGGAAAACCTGGAGAGGTGGAGGTTTGCGCTGGAGAGAAGAGGAATGAAAGTCAGTCGTAGTAAGACTGAGTACATGTGTGTGAATGAAAAGGAGGGAAGTGAAACAGTAAGGTTATAGGGTGAAGAGGTGAAGAAGGTACAGGAGTTTAAGTACTTGGGGTCAACAGTCCAGAGTAATGGAGAGTGTGGGAAAGAGGTAAAGAAGCGAGTGCAGGCAGGTTGGAATGGGTGGAGAAAGGTGTCGGGAGTTCTGTGTGATAGGAAAATATCAGCGAGAATCAAGGGGAAGGTGTACAGGACAGTGGTGAGAGCGGCCATGCTGTATGGTTTAGAGACAGTGTCACTGAGGAAGAGACAGGAGTCAGAGCTAGAGGTAGCAGAGCTGAAGATGTTGAGGTTCTCTTTGGGAGTGACAAGATTGCACAGGATTAGGAATGAGTACATCAGAGGGACAGCTCATGTTGGATGTTTGGGGGAAAAAGTTAGGGAGGCCAGATTAAGATGGTTTGGACATGTTCAGAGGAGGGAGAGTGAGTATATTAGTAGGAGAATGTTGGACATGGAGCTGCCAGGCAGGAGGCAAAGAGGAAGGCCAAAGAGGAGGTATATGGATGGAATTAATGAGGATATGAAGCTAGTGGGTGCAAGTGTTGAGGATGCAGAAGATAGGGATAGATGGAGAGAGATGATTCGCTGTGGCGACCCCTGAAGCGAAAAGCCGAAAGAAGAAGAAGAAGATCGTGATAAAAGTACTTTAACCTATAGGCTAAATAATAAAGTAAAAAGAATTTTCTACCATTTTCTACCATATGTTTGAGCAGGGTAAAGAGTACTTTGAATGCATGTGAAAGAAAAAAAGTCATTTTATAATTATCACTGCATTAATATTATCTGTAAATTGTTTGATCTGACTCCTTGTTTAGGCCTATTTTTGAGGTCTTTTGAGGCCAAAATGTTCATCATGTTTTCCTTTTAACTGAGATCTTTCTTTGTGCCAGTATTAAGGGCTAAAATATAACTTAATGCTCAGTTTTCTAAATCTTACACCATGTTATACTGTATAATAAAAGAATGAAACATTGTACTGCATGTTAAAACAACTCATGGAATGGAAAATGAAATGGTACATACGTGTCATAAACATTCAGCAACCAGTTGAGACACATGTCCACACACAGAGGAACGTTCACAAGGCTGCTATGCTGCTGCTCCAAACGGTCATAGATACTTGTCAGACAGCTTATCACCTGTATGATGTCTATGAACTGCTCATTTTGTTTCAGGCTGTGCTGTTCAAAAGCTTCACATGCTGCTGACATCCCCAGTAGGTCCACTGCACAAAAAAAAGTAATAGTAAGTGATAGTACGGTTCAGCATCCTAGCGAAATTCCTACTACAACACATTTTTTATTCTAACTACACATAAATCTGTGTTCATGATTAATACACCTGAACACTGGTCATATATATGAGACAAATCTCTAAATGTATATCAATACTACTGGTTGCTGAAGTACTAAAAAGTTTTACTCATATGGGTTCTTATTTGATTTTGATTTTCTCAAGTGATTTTGGATACAATATTCAAAAGCTGTAAACGTAATTCTATTAATTGGTCATCAATGCCTCGGAAATTACCATTAAATTTGAAATGGACTCACAGCACAGAGCTTTCTGCAGTCTCCGTAACTTCATTGCTGTTCTGTATGCTGAAAATCTTACATTGTTGAGATCCGCTGTAAAGTAGACATTGTTATTATTAAATAGATATACTGTACTTGGTGTTCAAAGACTCAAGAAGGCTCAGACCATCTCACTTATGTGGTTCTTTCACAAAAAGTTGGAAGTAACAGTTGTCTAGAATGTCTTTGAATGCTGTAGCATTATGATTCCCATAGGTGGAACTAAATGGACTAGCCCAAACTTATACCAGTATGACAATGCACCTGAGCACAAAGCAAAGTCTGTAAAGACATGGGCTGCTCATGTTGGTGTAGAATAACTTGAGTGACCGTCAGAGAGCCCTGATCTCAACCTCACTGAATTTTGGGATGAACTGGAATGCTAACTGAGCCCAAGGCCTTCCTGCCCAACATCAGTGCCCAACCTGACTACATACTGACATCTGTTGGGGGTTTTGTTGCTGTCACCTGAGGTTATTTAGACATGGACATATACACATATGCACCAATCATCCATAACATTAAAAACCACTGACATTGATTATAACATGTAGTAGAGAGCAAGTGAACAGTCAGTTCTTAGTCAAGAAGCTGAAAAAATGGGCACCCATAAGGATCTGAGTGCCTCTGACAAGGGTCAAATTGGGATGACTAGGCGACTAGTTGAGAGCATCTCCAAAACAGTAAGTTATTGTTAATGTTACGGCTGATTGGTGTACGCACACATATATACGTACCCCTAACCCATACAGTGTATTGGTAAATTATTCAAACCCCTGACCAATTCTTTCATATTACTAAGTACATTAAATTTCATTCTGTTTGATATTTTATGTTAAAACACTAAAACTCAAGATCAACTACTTTAAGGCAACATTTAATTTAAGTTGGGAAATAGTTTTAGAAAAATCTTTTAAAACAATTTGCTTGCATAAGTATTCAACCCCACACACATTAATTTGGTAGAGCCTAGAAAATGAAAAGCCTTTGGTAGAAGGCTGGATACCAACTAGCAATGCAGGAATGCATTTACATTACAAGTGCAATTATACAATTTTGGAAAAAAATGCAACAATACTTTTGACATTAGTATGGAATTATACCACCTGCCCCTGATAAGTGTTAATGTCAAGCCCTGATATATACATATGTACTATGTTCATGTATATAACTATCTAATTCCAAGTGATTCTTTACTTGCAAATACCTTGTATCCAGTTTGAGCCTACATAAAACATAACATAAAAATTACACACTGTCATTTTGTTTTAACAGAGCTGTAATCTAAATATGGTGCCACTGGAAATGCTTCAGAACCAGACATGCACAGTAGCATTGCAATTCATTTGTTATTGTTTACATTCTTAAAATGGCCTATTAAAAAATAATCTTTTTAACCTAAAAATTGTTACTGCCCATTTTTGCAATATATTTATATATATCTGGAAAGTAAATGAAAAGAAAAGTCATCCAAATCAAATCAATATTTGGTGTGTCCACCCTTTGCCTGCAAATCAGCAAATCATTTCTCATTGCATCTAGTCCTCAACAATGCCCGTTTCTTGAACAGCACATCTTGAAACCCCAGTCTGATTTGAAATGTTTGCCTGGGAGAGGCCTTGCTCATGCGGTATAACTACCTTGAGGCACTAAAGGTTAAACATCCCATAAATATTTTGATACCAAATTTGTATATATATATATATATATATATATATATATATATATATATATATATATATATATATATATATATATATAAAATATCCACAATTTTTAGTAATTTTTTTGTCATGACAGCTCACAATGGAAACCCTGTCAAGGTTTACTCATCAATTGTATATAGATGCAGAATACCAAATTTCAGTTTGATCCAACTTGCAGTCCTTGAAAAATAAAATGTATCTGACCTTAGTGCTGCCTCATGTTTATGACCACACCCGGAAATTTGTGTTTGACCACAAAATCATGTTCTTTGTTCAAATCAATGTAGCTTTCACATTTTGTGTGAATGCAAACAAGCAGTAATGTATTGTTTAAGTTAATTCTATTTTAAATAAATATAATGCAGTAAGTTTTCAAGCTTTTATATATTTTTTACAACAATTTGCAATTTGAATATATGTAAATATAAATCTACTCACCTAAGGACTGGTACAACTCAGTCATTTTTGGATGGTCCCAACATGTTGTTTGTGTCTGGTGGCTGCAGGATAAATGCAATTCGGGAAAATGGTGAACAACAATGACTTTCACTATATATATATACATATATATACACACATGAATAATGAATCAAATATAATAATTGTGTGCATGACGTCTGCCAATCCCAATCACTGCCATTTCCTATTTCTAACCCCTGAATGTGTCAGTGTAGTGTCATGCTTGACTGCTTTCATTTGGTTTATTATGAATTACTATACATGTGATTTTGTTCACAGTCAGTACTATGCTTACTTAACTTAAAGTAAGGATCTGAACACTTACTTCTTTGTATAAAGATGTGTAAAGATTTCAGGTGATTGTAATATAATTTATATAAGATGACACCTTTATACAGAGTGACTTAGAATTTCTCTCATTTGTACAACTGAGGGTAACTGGCCTTACATAAGGGCACAGCAGTGGTAGCTTGTTGGACCTTGGATTCAAACACACAACCATCCGATCAGCAGTCCAAGGCCTTAACCACTAAGCTGCCACATGCCCAACCAAGTATGTGGAAACCTGACCATTACCAATATGCAGGTCAAAACTGTTGAACAAAAAGTGGCAAGTACAAGTTGTAGTATTAAGATTTACCTTCCATAGAGCTAAAAGCATAATTCATCAAACCTAATTCAAACATCTAATTCATCATAGCAAAGTCCCTGTGGCCTGTGAGCAAAGGGAGGTCATGTCCTGTTATTGCCAAGTCAGCTTTCTTTGCTTATTGGTTAAAAGACTATATCTCACAACAATACCTCACTCTTCTATTCAACAAGTCAAAACAAGAACAAACTGCTCAGAAGGCAGCACTGAACCGGTAGTAACAACATACACATTCATACCTCAGAACCATTGTGGTATCTAAAGTGAAGTTGAAACTTGTAATTTCTCATCTACAACCATTGAAAGCCCCCAAAAACGCTTCCTCAACATGTTTTTAGCTCATCAACTTGAGCATATTTTTTGCTAATTCCCATAATATACAAAACATACACTCACATCCTAGGATTTTTCCATCCGGAGGTGATCAAGCCAGAGGATAACTGTTTCTTAGGAACTGTACGACTGATCAAGCTGAAATTTGGTATGCTGCTGAGGGAGGGGGGCATACTCAAGCACTGGATGTAAAAGGTAAGTGGTAACTGCACACCTGCATGGAATTAGAGTAATGAATGTTCTGTGTTACTGAGCTGTGGTGAGGACAAAAAGGAGAGAGACAATCACCTTGTGAAAGAAAGAGCCAACCAGTACAGAGACAAGTGTGTTTGTGCACATGTGTGCATATAAAGTAAATCAGCTGAAAAGCAAAGGTAAAAGACAAACAGTGGTTCTTATGAGACTTCATAAATTGCACATATATCAGGTTGTGGCACTGCTGAGGTGGTATGGATGCCCAGGTTTCTTTGACAGTGGCCTTCAGCTCATCTGCATTTTTTGGTCTCTTGTTTCTCATTTCCCTCTTGACAATAAAAGTTCAGGTCTGGTGAGTTTGCTGGCCAGTCAAGCACACCAACACCATGGTCATTTAACCAACTTTTGGTGCTTTTGGCAGTGTGGGCAGGTGCCAAATCCTGCTGGAAAATGAAATCAGCATCTTCAAAAAGCTGGTCAGCAGAAGGAAGCATGAAGTGCTCCAAAATTTCTTGGTAAACGGGTGCAGTGACTTTGGTTTTCAAAAAACACAATGGACCAACACCAGCAGATGACATTGCACCCCAGATCATCACAGATTGTGGAAACTTAACACTGGATTTCAAGCAACTTGGGCTATGAGCTTCTCCACCCTTCCTCCAGACTCTAGGACCTTGGTTTCCAAATGAAATATAAAACTTGCTCTCATCTGAAAAGAGGACTTTGGACCACTGGGCAACAGTCCAGTTCTTCTTCTCCTTAGCCCAGGTAAGACGCCTCTGACGTTGTCTGTGGTTCAGGAGTGGCTTACCAAGAGGAAATTACGACAACTGTAGCCAAATTCCTTGACACGTCTGTGTGTGGTGGCTCTTGATGCCTTGACCCCAGCCTCAGTCCATTCCTTGTGAAGTTCACTCAAATTCTTGGTTGTGCATCTTTTTCTTCCACACTTTTTCCTTCCACTCAACTTTCTGTTAACATGCTTGGATACAGCACTCTGTGAACAGCCAGCTTCTTTGGCAATGAATGTTTGTGGCTTACCCTCCTTGTGAAGGGTGTCAATGATTGTCTTCTGGACAACTGTCAGATCAGCAGTCTTCCCCATGATTTTGTAGCCTAGTGAACCAAACTGAGAGACCATTTTGAAGGCTCAGGAAACCTTTGCAGGTCTTTTGAGTTGATTAGCTGATTGGCATGTCACCATATTCTAATTTGTTGAGAGAGTGAATTGGTGGGTTTTTGTTAAATGTGAGCCAAAATCATCACAATTAAAAGAACCAAAGACTTAAACTACTTCAGTCTGTGTGCATTGAATTTATTTAATACATGAGTTTCACAATTTGAGTTGAATTACTGAAATAAATGAACTTTTCCACGACATTCTAATTTATTGAGATGCACCTGTAAGTATACTGGTAAGAACCAGTTGCCACTGGTTTTGTGGCTATATTGTTATTTTTCCTGCTTACTGCACTGGGAGATATAACAGATATATTCAAAAGAGAACAAATTCTTGGTGAATGTCTCACTGACACATCTTTGACAATGGTAATGCTGGCATACCACTACGAAGGACAAACCACATCCAACAGGTGTAACTGTTGATGCAAGAGGAAGAGGTCTAAAACAGATATTTGTGTATTTACCTGGCTTGTATCCCAAAACATAACAAAAAAGCAACCATAACAACACAGCTGCTCACTGCAGAATTAAATGTGCACCCCGACTCTCCTGATTCCACCAAAACTGTTTGTTGGGAGCTCCATAGAGAAGCATGGGTGGTGGATCAGTGATGGTTTGGGCTGCAATATCATGGCATTCCCTAGGCCCACTACTTGTGCTAGATGGGCATGTCACTGCCAATAGAGCATGGAGGAGCATGTGCACCCAACTCAAACATAGTACACTGAAGCTGGTGCTGTGTATCAGGATGATGATGCACAAATACACAAAACTGGTTACAGAGTCGTCTCTGATGAACATGAAAGTGAAGTTAAACATCTTCTATGGCCTGCACAGTTGCCAGATCTGAATGATATTGAGCCACCATGGGGTGTTTTGGAGGAGCATTTCAGGAAGCGTTTAGTGGCTCCACCAGCATCACATAATGACCTGGCCACTGTTCTACAGAAGGAATGGCTCAAAATCCCCCTGGCCACTGTGCAGGACTTGTATTCTCATTTACACGACGAATTGATGCTGTACTGGTGGCAGAAAGAGGCCTAACACCATACTAACAAATAATTATGATCTAAAACCCGGTGTTTCAGTTTTATTGTCCAATTCCTGTATGTCCAGTTCATTTACCAGGAGAAGAAAGGCTGCATATTGGGGTCTGCAGCAGGGGCAAGTCTCACACACAGCTAGCATTTCTGTGTTTGACAACAGAAGCTTGATCTGTCTATAGGTTATAGCCACATGCTTAGGCGGCAAGTGGTTGATCAATAATCAATCAACACCACTAATCTAGGCTCTGAAACCTATAAAAAACTACTATTTTTTATAGGAAACAGGTCTAACAGAAACAAACCGTATACATAACAGTGGTTTGCAGAATAGCTGCACCGTAATTAAGTAATAATAAAGTAATAAATACAATTTCTGTATTTAACTATTCATGCATCTAAATAAAATCATGTTCTTCTATTACTTTATTTTAATAATTTTTCGGGGGCAATGTCAAAGACATTTTATTCTATTAATAGGCTAAGATTGGTAAATTTGTGCTCTAAATGATTAAACGAAATACATGCAATCAGGTGCATAAGGCTGTGTGGCATTTATTAAAAACAAGCATGTAACACTTCTTAATTGAGCTGTACAGCTTACACAGTGTTTTTATTTACATCTTTCTTCATCACACATGAAACTAATTCCTAAATCACTGAAACTAAATCAATGACATAGCACATCGAGTGGCTCAGACTTTCCTGTCAAAACACTGGCAATAACAAAAGGCTCTTCTGATGCAATGAAAACAGACAAGGCATATTTCTAAAAATATTTTGCAGACTGCTGAAAAATAAAAATCGCATTATGCAAGATTGTTCATTCTTATGAATGGATGCACTCCCACTTTCTCATGCTATTATTAGGCTACTTTACTCGTCAATCATGCAACTGACTTTTTCTGAGCTCAGGCCCTAGACCTTTAGCCTCACCTACATCTAATTATAATCCAGGCCTGCTGAAAGGTGACATTTTTCTTCATCTTTGGCTCTCTGTCAGAGGTCTGCAGTTTTTGTGCCAAAACAGATTGGTATTTGCAGTGATCCATGATTTTCTCAATCTTGACTAGATCCTAAGTCCCAGCTGAAGAGATTCAGCCCCACAGGACGATGCTGCCGCCACCACTGCCATGGGCATGGTGTTCTTTAGGTAAAGGTCTGTCTTGTTTTTGATTGTAAATCTTTTAGATTAATGCCTGCAAAAATTCCACCCTGGTCTCATCAGACCATAACACAAAATAGTTTGGGGTTATTGTATGTAGGTTTTTACTGTATATTGTAAGTAGGCAAAATGTATGTGTACTTGGGTGTTTTTCCCCATGAGAACCCACTTCTATCTAACCACACTACCCCATAACCAGACATGTGAAGGATATGAAACATTGTTGTCACACGCAGGGAGAGACTTGTACTTGACAGATATTCCTGCAACTTCTTTAAAGTTGCCACAGGTCACTTGTCAGCCTTGCTGTTAAGCTTTTGTTTTGTCCTTTTCTGAATTTTGAAAAGAGATGCTTATCTTAGTAAAATATTCTAAAATCAAAGCAGCATGCAGTGTCAACATATTTCTCCTCCGTGTTCCAGTGAAACATAACACAGCCTAACACCACAGGGCTATAATCACAATCATAGATAAATGTTAGCAAAACAACTTGTCACTTGTTGGAGATATTTACTATGTGTATTGGATCAACATTTTAAATAATAATGAAAATCTGAGTGACTATCTTCTCTAATCATTTCTGCTGTAATGTTCCTGGTTCGTGTGTTTACACCTTTTAGCAGAGAGGCATCCTGAAAATGCATGAGGAACATTTAGGTGTGCTACATTTTGATATATATATATATATATATCACACACAGAGACCAGCCATAACATTATGACCACCTGCCTAATATTGTGTTGGTCCCACTTTTGCTACCAAAACAGCCCTGACCCGTCGCGGCATGGACTCCACTAGATCCCTGAATGTGTGCTGTGATATCTGGCACCAAGATGTTAGCAGCAGATCCTTTAAGTTGTGAGGTGAGGCCTTTATGGATTGGAATTGTTTGTCCAGCACATCCCACAGATGCTTGATTGGATTGAGATCTGGGGAATTTGGAGGCCAAGTCAACACCTCAAACTCATTATTGTGCTCATCAAACCATTCCTGAACCATTTTTGCTCTGTGGCATGGCGCATTATCCTGCTGAAAGAGGCCACAGCCATCAGGGAACACCGTTTCCATGAAAAGGTGTACATGGTCTGCATCAATGCTTAGGTAGGTGGTACGTGTCAAAGTAACATCCACATGGATGGCAGGACCCAAGGTTTCTCAGCAGAACATTGCCCAAAGCATGATACTGCCTCCACCAGCTTACCTTCTTCCCATAGTGCATCCTGGTGCCATGTGTTCCCCAGGTAAGTGACACAAACACACCTGGCCATCCATGTGATGTAAAAGAAAACATGATAAATGAGACCAGGCCACCTTCTTCCAGTTCTGATGCTCACATGCCCATTAACACTAACAGGTACCATGATCAATCAGGAGATAATCAGTGTTATTCACTTCACCTGTCAGTGCTCATAATGTTATGCCTGATCAGTGTGTGTATATATATATATATATATATATAAAATATATATATATATATATATATATATATATATATATATGTATATATGTATATACATACATACATATGTATATATTACAATGTTTTTAATGTTTTCAGAACATTTTCCTGTAACATTATTTTTTTTGGTAGAAAAGTAACATTAGAGTATATATAGTAGCATAGTATATTAATACCATAAACAGTATAGTATACTACAGTATATAAAGTGATATAAAGTTTAGATGATTTTCTTAATTTCAAAAACTGACATTCAGTGTAATTTTAGGTGTCACCAAAAGTGCTTATATGTGTATTTCAGATGTGTCACATCCATAACGCCATTATGTCACATTCATAATGCTGTTTTTTTCTCAAAATACTCATATTCATAAAAAAATCTTATATTTTAAATATTGCTATTTTCGTGTTAAGACACATTCCTTATCAATATTTATACATTAGTCTGAAAAGTTCACAAACTTTAATAAAAATGCAGTCTCCTGAAAATGGCTGTCTTTTGCTTTCACATCCATAACACATGCCTTTTTGCCATTTCTGTGGGGCTTAAATATATTTTAGAAAAAAAATAACATTTTGCCTGTCAGTTCCCCAGATTGGGTGCTCTGTCAATATACATTACCAATTTAAATATTGTTTTATATTACGTTTATTTTTACTGAGACATTTTATCTGTCATTATGTGTTCAAATGTCATATCCATAACTCTGGAATAGCCCCAATACCTTTTAACACTGAGATCCCATATATGCTTTGTAAGCATGTGGACTGCTTGTAGCAATTTGTAACATAAGTTATCATGTACTGCAAAGCTTGATTTTGCTGCAGGTGCTGGTTACACAAGTAAGTTATTCAATCATCTCAACAGAAAACACATGCTGAAATATCAGGAACGGAATTATGGTCAGATTCAAGAGCAGTAGTGTCGGTGAAACCATATAGCCAAAGTGTGTGAGACAGTATATATGACAGGAAAAGCGGTGGAATGAAATTACGAATCCAATAACTATTTACCTATGCAAAGACATAGAAATATTTTCACCACGGTAAGACATACCTTGGGGCCAATGTTTTAATCTTGGCTCTGAACCGTTCTTTCTCGACCGTCTGCATGTTTGTTTTATTCATGCCTATTTTCTAAAATCAATTCGCTACACTACATCTTCGGTTCAAATTACTCTTTAATTAAAAGTGCTCATGAAAACAAATATGTAAAAGAAATACTGTGTATGTGTGTGCATAATCTCACATACACAGACACACACACACAAATCAGCCATAGCATTAAAAACCACTGACAGGAGAAATAAGTAACATTATCTTGTTACAGTGGCACCTGTCAAATGGTGGGAATTATTAGGCAGAATGTGAACAGTCAGTTCTCCAAGTTGATGTGTTGAAAACTAGCTAGCTAAATGACTATGACAGAGCAACTCCAAAACTCTCAGGGTTGCGTCCCCTTGCTTGAGTCGCATGACCTTGTGCAGCTTTTGATGGCAGTAATCATAATAATCTTAAGGTTAAACCAGAAAAAATTGCTGGGAATGGCTCTCACGCCTTATTTGACATTTATTTTGATGTTCATTTATTTTTTGACGTTTATTATAATTTACATTTTACAACTGTGTAATTTACCCAAATTACACAATTTGTGTAATAATCCTAGTTTTTTTTGCACTTTGAACAAATGGGGTCCAGAGAACAGTTCTAAAATATCTCATAAAATGAAATTACATTATGATGAATGCTATATACAAATTTACTGTTTTTGCTGTATACACAGTTACTGTCTGGAGAAAAGACCTTTACACAAAGGAAACAGAGTCACAATTTTCCTATATCAGCTTAAATAGGTGGATTGACAATGACATCACTCCCAAGCTACACTCCTCTATTTATTACTCCAACTCAGTGTTAACTTTGACAGCCATTTTTGATTTAGTCTTGGTCTTTATATTCAGACGGAAATGGTTATTAGTCTTAGTCACATGTCTTTAATAGTTTTAGTCTAGTTTTAGTTAAAAAGTCATTGCACTTTTGTCAAGTTTTAGTCATTAATTTTAGTCAAACTGCAGTTATCAGCTTTAATTTAGTTAATTTTCTATGTAGTATTTAGACAAAAATAGTCATTATAATTTTTCTCTCTTTAGACCAATTAAGCTTATGAGAAATTTTAATCAAGATAACAAGCTATATTGACACTGTACTCCTAGCACTTGTGCAGCTCTACATATCCTTTTTTCTTAGTTGGATATCAGCCTGCTGTGCTGCCATTGCTAATTTATAAGGTAGGATCATACATTAAGGACAGGTAAAAGTGGTCTATAGTTCAAGTATCAAGTAAAAACCAAAAATGTTTTCTTTAGCTGTTATGGAAACACTGCATTTATTTTCTGAAACTTCAAATAAATGTGCAATAAACAGACAGATGTTCAAAAGCAGCTGAACATATAATACTAATGTAAGAGCTGAATGAAAGAGATTCTATGTTTTGTTAATAATATTTTGTATTTATGAATGGACTTTTTTTTGTAAGGGACTTTTATTTTGCTGAAATATATTGAGCAGTGACTTTTGTGGGAGGGGTCAGTGTAATTAGTGGGAAAAGAAAAAAATAATACAGATGGAGAGCAAAGGCTATGAATGAAGAGTTTGTTATGGTGTCTGTGTTTTATTATTGATATAAAGCCCCCCGAACACCCCAACTATTACACTAACACACCTTTCTCTGCCAACAGTATTTACTGTATAATAACCATTAAGGGTGTACACTTGGAAGCAAAATAAAAATTTTTATGAAATCTGTCAACTCTGTTGATATGGGAGCGTGAACTTCTCCAGAATGTAAATAGGAAAAAAATCGGGGCAAAAATCATGTATTGTATTCCAGCCTTAAGCATACGTACATGGGCAATAACTTAAGCAACTTCCAAATCCATCTGTCATTTTAGAAACAGCTTGCTATCTGCATGCTATTAAGTTAGTAAAACAAATAGGCTATGGCCTATTCTTGCTACAGCACGTGATACAGATTTCATTAGAAACAGAAGTGAATGCTGCAGAAAAGCCGAACTGTTGTATAATATATAATTAAGCATTGTACATTTATGAAAGTCTGGCTCAGAACTATGCAGTAAGGATAGCTAACTGACGTTAATTAACAGAAAGCTAAAACATAACAATGTAAAACTTGCTATCGAATTTCCCTGTGAACACATCCAGTAACACCGACCTAACTTTAAGAAAAAGTACTTAAGAAGTTGCTTGCGGCTGATCCCTGTTCGGGGTCACCACAGCGGATCAACTGGTCCACACAACAACTTGGCACAGGTTTTAAGCTGGATACCCTTCTTGACACAACCCTCCCATTTTTTCTGGGCTTGGTACTAGCACTGCATCCAGTGGCTGGGGTTTGGGCATTGGCTTGGAATTGAACCCAGGCCTTCCACATGGTAGGCGAGAAACCTACCACTGAGCCACCAATGCCCTGTTAAAAAGAAAGTACTTAAATAAGACTAAATAGTTGACTTTCTGTGACAGAAGCTGCATAAATAGCAGGGTGACACGCCTTCAGATGCCTCTTAAGATTCGTGGTATTCTTTCCGCCTATTTTATAGCCACAGGGCTTCTCTCCGTTTTCTGTGACAGTGCACAATGTTTGTTTGTTTTTTCAGAGGAATTATAACAGAAATGCTTTCATATATCAGTTCTTCGTTTTCTTCCTAAAGATTCAGGTGCCTACCCGCTATTTAGCCTACCCGCTAACTGTCTGAGATGAAAAACGCCCCTTATCCAATCCAATGACAGGGACGCACATTTTGAAAGACGTTAGCCGATACAAAGAGATCATTTATTTTGAATGTCCGATACTCCTAAAAAAAAAAGCATTTTAGTCCAGTCTCGTCTCATTAACAAAGAAACGTCTTAAATTTCGTCATAGTTTTTATCATCAGATATTAATCTCGTCTCGTCTTAGTCACAGAAAAAATGGTCATTAACGAATATTTTTCGCCATCGTCTTCGTTAACAAAATTAACACTGCTCCAACTTTTACTATTGTACATGCATCTCTCAGCCAAATGTTCCTTTCTCTTTCTCCACATTTCATTCAGAAGTGAAGTGTACATGGAGTATTGCTCACCCTGGCTTGAGCAAATATTTTCAATATTTACCAAACAGGAATAACTTTATGACCACCTGCCTAATATTGTGTTGGTCCCCCTTTTGCTGTCAAAACAGCCCTGTCCTGTCATGCACTGTGTATTCTGACACCTTTCTATCAGAACCAGCATTAACCTCTTCAGCAATTTGAGCAACAGTAGCTCGTCTGTTGGATCGGATCACACGGGTCGGCCTTCTCTCCCCTCGTACATCAATGAGCCTTGGCCGCCCATGACCCTGTCACCGGTTCACCACTGTTCCTTCCTTGGACCACTTTGGATAGATGCTGACCACTCCAGACCGGGAACACCCCACAAGAGCTGCAGTTTTTGAGATTCACTGATCCAGTGGTCTAGCCATCACAATTTGGCCCTTGTCAAACTTGCTGAAATCCTTACGCTTGTCCATTTTTCCTGCTTCTAACACATCAACTTTGAGGACAAAATGTTCACTTGCTGCCTAATATATCCCACCCACTAACAGGTGCCATGATGAGATCATCAGTCTTATTCACTTCACCTGTCAGTGCTCTTAATGTTATGGCTGATTGGTGTAGTGTTGAAAAGAAGTAACATAGGGGACGTAAATGCTGAGTGAGGAGCCATGTCCAGACATTTAACAGTTCTAATTTCAAATATACACACAAGCCATGATGGGGCACTGAGACTCAAGTGTGGCTGTACCTTAACAAAAACCTTAAATTAATTTGTTTAATCTTGCAATAAATATAAACCCTCACCTACATGATGTTAATTCATAACTCAATTGCATTGCATTTGACAGCAAATGTGAATGTAACAGTAAGCACAGGAAAGTGAAAAAAATGCTGCGGGGAAAAAAACTGCTGTGAAAATAACATGCTGTTATTTTCATATAACAGCATGGTCTGGAATGTTCCACTTATACTTATTGCCGATGCTTACCATGGTTAATTCATTAAAGAGCAACATTATGAATTTTAGTTGTTTAAAGATAGATTTAATGCTATTTAGCTCCTGTTGTCAATTATATAGAGCTACAATAAACAGTAATTCTTTTACCAGACTCTCTTTCTTTCAAAAGTTGCAGCCTGTCTAATAACAAATCACCACTGCATCAGCAATTTTACCTTTAAAAAAAAAAAAATCTGTTTATTATTACTTCTACATTATCTGGTGTGCCCACAGTAAAATTCCTTGTGACGATAATATATTTGGATGAACGCATTGGCCTATCTTTCATTTGACAGCCAGAACTTCTATGCTGTTATATGAAAATAGCCATGCTGTTAAATGAAGTTACAAGTTATCTTTAACATATCTGCTGAAAATGGCTGCACTAAGATTTTCAAAAGCATGCATCATTAAAAAAGAAAAGAAAAAATAAATCCACCCTAAAATGATTTGCATATTAATCTTTAGAATTTACATGTGCTCTTCACTGGCATCTAAAATTTATTCTGTGGGGAAAAAAATCTGTGTTGACCTTTTTTTAGTTTTAAACCTCTATTGTTGCCACTCTGGACTATTTTCACATGGTTAATGGCTTCCTACTTTTCCCACAATGGTGTTTGTGTAAATACAGATAGTGGTGCCATAATGAATTAGCCCTTATTTCAACTCTATTTTAAAGACACCGTCAACACATAGCATTCATCATCTAGATCTTTAGCCAGCTGAGCAAACTCTCTGCTATAACTCAATTCAACTGCATCATATAAACTGCATTGTATTCTATAACTTTGAGTCAAACATTTGCTGTCTCCACTTCTATGTTAGTCCCTCTCTAATATTATATTGATTGTTAGTGGAAAATGGTGAATGAGAAAAGGTGTTTTCAGTTTTCTGTTTTAAGGACTTAACAGTGATACCTGACCTTTATCTCTTATTTTGGTGATTGCTGGTTTTTCACTCCTAAGAAACAACATTGTAAGTACACTGTAATGACACTCTGTGACCTCCACTAGACAACCACTAACCAGTAATAATGAAAACACAGCACTGACCAAGGAATCAGCACTACAACTGCTAAGAACATAAATAATAAGAAACATATTTAATGTGTTTCAGGTTAGAGATTCCCATTAAAGTGAATTTCAAATGAAAAGAAAATGTCCATGGAATCTCTGGCAGCATGTAAGACAGCTGAGACAGGGAAATATGCCCACCAATCGACCCCAACATACCCCTGGAAAAGGCGGAAGGAGCTGTCATAGCGTATGTGGCCTTTGACATAGATATTATAACTGTACGTCACTGATGGCGATGATAAATAATACGTACGTCAGTTCTCTGCTGTATAAAATGTCTATTCGACCGTAGGTTTGAATACAGCACACCCAAATTTAATTCAGCTACTAGACACGTTTGCTTTAAAGTGCCGATATAATATGGAGCCAGACAAAGGCCCTCTTCAAAATAAATAAATAAATGAAAATTAAAAACAAAACAAAACACGGGGTTAAGCACGAGACACAGAATAAATACATTAGACTATAAGACACCACTAACCAATGCGCCAAGTGATTCCTGTGTCCATCATTTGAAATCTACAAGAGGCAATGCGTCAATTTGATGAAGGATGTCCTCAGAAGAACGACGGAAAGAAAGCAAACAGAAAAGAGCAAAGCACACGAATGTAATAAAGTCATATATATATATATATATGAATTTGCTCTACAAGAAAGGAGAGGCACCTGCTAGACTGTAAAAATCGACAGAAACTCTCGGGCTACAATAACTGAACCTGCTAGCGTTGCTAACATAATGTTATAACTCCTTCAGTGTCCTTCGCAGGATATTAAACGACATTTCATGATGCACTGATGGATCGCACTTACTTCCTCAACTGTTCCCTCATCCTTTTCGCTATACAGTTTATCCAAACGATATCTTGGAATCTGAGAACTCGATGTTCTTGACAGCGGCTGTCTCGATATTCCCCTTCTTGGAGGAAAACGCGTTAGATTTTCCTGCAATCTCCTCGCGAGGTTCCGCTGCTCAGAGAAGGCGGAGCTATTCCATTCACTCCCTTCCCCCAAACGCCTTTACTGAGGAATCCTGCGAAAAAGCTCGCTACAAGGTATTTTACCGCCCTGTCGAGTGGGGGCCTGTCTATCAGGCTAAAGTGTTAAACAGTAGCAGTTGTCTAGCAACAGTCTAGCAACAACAATATCAACATTATGGGTTAAAAAATTAAACGCCAAAACATTAAAGGACAAGTTCACTTCCAGAACAGAAACTTACAAATAATTTACTCACCCCCTTGTCATCCAAGATGTCGTAAAGAAACTGTGTTTTTTGAGGAAAACATTTCAGGACTTTCCTCCATATAGTAGACCGTGAGTTTTTCTCAAAAAAAAACCTAATTTCTTTTCGACTGTAGAATGAAAGACCTGAACATCTTGGATGACAAGGGGGGTGAGTAAATTATTTGTAAGTTTTTGTTCTAGAAGTGGGGGGGCACGGTGGCTTAGTGGTTAGCACATTTGCCTCACACCTCCAGGGTTGGGGGTTTGATTCCCGCCTCTGCCGTGTGTGTGTGTGGAGTTTGCATGTTCTCCCTGTGCCTTGGGGGTTTCCTCCCCCAGTCCAAAGACATGCGTGGTAGGTTGATTGGCATCTCTAAATTGTCCGTATTGTGTGAGTGAATGAGAGTGTGTGTGTACCCTGCGATGGGTTGGCACTCCGTCCAGGGTGTATCCTGCCTTGATGCCCAATGATGCCTGAGATAGGCACAGGCTCCCCGTGACCCGAGAATAGTTTGGATAAGCGGTAGACAATGAATGAATGTTCTAGAAGTGAACTTCTCCTTTAATGTATGGTTTACATTAGCAATGTGTTAGCGTTCAAGGGATTTGATTTAGCACACTGAAATAAACTAAGAATGACAAAAGGTAGCTGAGAACTGGAGTAAGGTCATGTTCTCTGATGAGTCCAGTTTTTATCTTTGCCCAACACCTGGTTGTCTAATGGTTAGACAGAGACCTGGAGATGCATACAAGCCACAGTGTCTTGCCCCCACTGTGAAATTTGGTGGGGGGATTGGTGAAGACCCAGGGCATGCTTCAGCAAAGCTAGAATCGGGCACATTCGTCTTTGTGAAGGGTGCATGAATCAAGCCAATTGCAAGGTTGTCCTGGAAAAAAAACTTGCTTCCTTCTGCTCTGACAATGTTCCCCAATTCTGAGGATTGTTTTTTCCCAGTAAGACAATGCTCCATGCCACACAGCCAGGTCAATCAAGGTGTTTATGGAGGACCAGCACATGAAGACTCTGTCACTGAAAACCTCTGGAATGTGATCAAGAGGAAGATGGATGGTCACAAGCCATCAAACAGTTGAAGCTGAGCTGCTTGAATTTTTGCACCAGGAGTGTTATCAAGTCACCCAACAGGGTTATTCCATCAAATATTGATAGAAAAATATCTTTTTTTAAAAAGTGGGTGAGGTTTGGAATAAAAGCACAGTAATTCCTACATTATTTACATGATTTGGATATAAATTCCCTCAAATGAATGTGAAATGAAACAATAATTCATCCATTATCTAATTTTAATTTCAATATTCTGAGGTAGACAGTAATAATTATAAAAATGACACTAAATAACAATAAATTTGTACATGTCCAAATATTTATGGACCTGACTGTGTTTTATTTTTGCATGCCTACGCATATACAGGTGCATCTCAATAAATTAGAATGTCATGGAAAAGTTCATTTATTTCAGTAATTCAACTCAAATTGTGAAACTCGTGTATTAAATAAATTCAATGCACACAGACTGAAGTAGTTTAAGTCTTTGGTTCTTTTAATTGTGATGATTTTGGCTCACATTTAATAAAAACCCACCAATTCTCAACAAATCTCAACAAATTAGAATATGGTGACATGCCAATCAGCTAATCAACTCAAAACACCTGCAAAGGTTTCCTGAGCCTTCAAAATGGTCTCTCAGTTTGGTTCACTAGGCTACACAATCATGGGGAAGACTGCTGATCTGACAGTTGTCCAGAAGACAATCGTTGACACCCTTCACAAGGAGGGTAAGCCACAAACATTCATTGGCAAAGAAGCTGGCTGTTCACAGAGTGCTGTATCCAAGCATGTTAACAGGAAGTTGAATGGAAGGAAAAAGTGTGGAAGAAAAAGATGCACAACCAACCGAGAGAACCGCAGCCTTATGAGGATTGTCAAGCAAAATCCATTCAAAAATTTGAGTGAACTTCACAAGGAATGGACTGAGGCTGGGGTCAAGGCATCAAGAGCCACCACGCACAGACTTGTCAAGGAATTTGGCTACAGTTGTCGTAATCCTCTTGGTAAGCCACTCCTGAACCACAGACAACGTCAGAGGCGTCTTACCTGGGCTAAGGAGAAGAAGAACTGGACTGTTGCCCAGTGGTCCAAAGTCCTCTTTTCAGATGAGAGCAAGTTTTATATTTCATTTGGAAACCAAGGTCCTAGAGTCTGGAGGAAGGGTGGAGAAGCTCATAGCCCACGTTGCTTGAAATCCAGTGTTAAGTTTCCACAATCTGTGATGATCTGGGGTGCAATGTCATCTGCTGGTGTTGGTCCATTGTGTTTTTTGAAAACCAAAGTCACTGCACCCGTTTACCAAGAAATTTTGGAGCACTTCATGCTTCCTTCTGCTGACCAGCTTTTTGAAGATGCTGATTTCATTTTCCAGCAGGATTTGGCACCCGCCCACACTGCCAAAAGCACCAAAAGTGGGTTAAATGACCATGGTGTTGGTGTGCTTGACTGGCCAGCAAACTCACCAGACCTGAACCCCATAAAGAATCTATGGGGTATTGTCAAGAGGAAAATGAGAAACAAGAGACCAAAAAATGCAGATGAGCTGAAGGCCACTGTCAAAGAAACCTGGGCTTCCATACCACCTCAGCAGTGCCACAAACTGATCACCTCCATGCCACGCCGAATTGAGGCAGTAATTAAAGCAAAAGGAGCCCCTACCAAGTATTGAGTACATGTACAGTAAATGAACATACTTTCCAGAAGGCCAACAATTCACTAAAAATGTTTTTTTTTTTGGTGTTATGAAGTATTCTAATTTGTTGAGATAGGTAGGTTTTTGTTAAATGTGAGCCAAAATCATCACAATTAAAAGAACCAAAGACTTTAACTACTTCAGTCTGTGTGCATTGAATTTATTTAATACATGAGTTTCACAATTTGAGTTGAATTACTGAAATAAATGAACTTTTCCAATGAACATTCTAATTTATTGAGATGCACCTGTATACCTACACGGTACTGCTAAAAAAATAAGAGAACACTTAAATCACACATTGGATTCTGATGAACAAAATATTCAAGTTGAAAATTTTTACTTGGATGATGCTTAATTTGATACGTTGACAACAAAATTATATAACAATGGTCAATAAAAAATAAAATTGGCAACCCACTAATGACTGGATTCAAAATCACACCGAAAATCAAAGAAAAAAACTGAAATTTCTGGCTGATCCAACTGGCATAAATTTCATAGCAGCTCAGAATGTAAGTCAGTAGTGTATTTGGCCCCCACGTGCCTGTACGCACTCCCAACAATGTCTGGTTGGTCTCAAAGATCTCCTTCCAGAACTTCAAGGCATCAGTCAGCTGTGGTGCTATTTGGCAGCGTTGGATGCTCCGATACCTAACATCCCAGAGGTTTTCAAAGGAAATCATGTCTGGGGAATGTGTGGGCCAGTCAATGGCATCAATGCCTTTGTCATCCAGAAACTGCCTACACACTCTGGTCACGTGGTATCAGGCATTGACATGCACCAGGAGGAACCCAGGGCCCACTGGACCAGTTCAATCTGACAGTGGTTTGAGGATTTCATCCTCAACCTTACTGCTGTTAGGTACTGTTGACTAGCACATGAAGGTCTGTGCCACCCTCCAACAATATTTACTGAAAATTACTGACTCACTGCCAAACTAGTCATGCTGGATGATGTTGCAGGCAGCATAATATTCACCATGAAATTTGCAGACTCTTTCACATGTGACACAAATGCTCAGTGTGAACCTGCTCTCATCCATGAAGAAAACGGGGCACCAATCGTGGGCCTGCCAATGCTGGTATTCTCTGGCAAATGCCAATCAATGATGATGGGCTATGGCCACAGGTCGCATTAGAGGATGTCGAGCTCTCATGCCCTCATGGAGCCTCATGACAGTTTGGCCAGAAATTAGTAGCCTGTTGGAAGCATTGTGTAGGGTTCTGACAGTGCTCCTCTTGTTCTTCTTTGCACACTTCTCCTTGTGTCTCCCAGTATCTCTTCCATGCTCTTGAAACTGTGCTGACTGACACACCAAAACTCTTTGCAACAGCATGTATGGATGTGTAGTCTTGGAAGAGCTTGACTACCTGCAGGTATTGCCTCCTGCTACAAGTAGTGACAAGGATCCTAAAAAACACGAAGCTACAGACAAATCAGTACTAAGCAAATAGGTAAGAGCCTTCCATTAGATAATAAGCTAACACTGAATTAAGAACTGTCCTTTATTAAAACCTGGAAGGATAGTGGTGAACCATCTTTGAGGAATAAATGTGGTCAGAAAAAAATCTTCAATGGTTGTGATCAGAAATTTTGTTGAAATTAAATCAACAATAGGAACAATAGTAAAACTCACTGCTATGTTTAATACTGAAAGTAAGAGGATTTTCACAAACACAGTGTGAAGAGAACTCAAGGGATTGGAACTAAACATATGTGTTGCCTTATCAGTGAGGCTAATTGGATAAAAAGGCTTCATTTTGCTAGCCAGCATAAAGATTGGACTCTGTGTAAAAAGAGAGTCCAATTTACGAAGAGGGGTGGATGAAGTGATGTACCCATCATACCTAGTGCCCACCGTACAAGGGGCAGTGATGTGATCTGGGGTTGTTTCATTTGGTCAAGTCCTAGTTCAGCAATGTTGTGTGCCCAAAAATAAGGTCAGCTGACGATCTGAATATACTGAATTATATACCAGGTTTTTCCCAATCAATGGATTTTTTCTTCCCTAATGGCATGGGCATATTCCAAGGTGACAATGCCAGGATTCATTGTGCTCTAATTGTGAAAGAGAGGTTCAGGGAGCATGAGATATAATTTTCACTTATGGATTGGCCACCTGAGTCCAAACCTTAACCCCATTGAGAATCATTGGAATATGCTCCTATCATCAATACAAGATCTTGACAAGAAATTAATACATCTCTGGATGGAAATAAATGTTGTGACATTGCATAAGCTTATCAAAACAATGCCTTGGCAAATGCATGCCTTTATCAAAGGACCTGGTGCAACAAAATATTAGAGCGTGTGACTTTGGCCAGGCCATGTATGTGTGTGTGTGTGTGTGTGTGTGTGTGTGTGTGTGTATAAAACATTGTAATGGAATGTTTTTATTAAAAAGCAATAATTATAATTATTGAAAGTGTAACATAAAAGTGTAACATGAATTTTGAGGTCATTCCTTACATGGTTTCAAGTATCTAATAATATATTCTAAACTATCACAGTTCCTAAAGCTGTATGAACCTTTTTGGTTACACAACAGAAATATCAGATTGTACATCATGTTGCCCTTTGGTATTTCATGTTAAGCTGCTAGAAGCCCAGTGAGAGAATAACATATGTCCTAGGGAGGCTAGCAGACATGAGCTGCTTTAAAGTAATAACATTAATAATTCATTATTTTGTGAAAGTTAGTTATTAGTTCATAATACACTTAAGGGAAGAATTAGTGAATTAATGAAAGTTGCTATCTCTGGAATACTTACTTTATATAATAAGGAACACTGTTTGGTGAAACAGAGCGTTCAAAAGGACTTTTCACAGACACTGTAAACAGGAAAAAAATCTACATGGTCAGTATGATGATGATAATAATAATAATAATAATAATAATAATAATAATAATAATAATAAACATATATACTAAGAATAATAGATAATAATAATAATAATAATAATAATAATAATAATAATAATAAACATATATACTAAGAATAATAGATAATAATAATAATAATAATAATAATAATAATAATAATAATAATAAACACATAAACTAAGCCAAAATGCATAAATGCCTTGTTTCACCTTGTAGAAAATGTTGAGAATTGGGTCCTAAATCTCTATGGGCCTCAATAAGCTGGGACAGATGATCTTCAACTGATATCTAAAAAAGATATATTAGTGAAGTGAGTTTGTGAATCATTGATCATCACAAATTTTCAGAATGGTTGCAGAGAATACAGCAGCAGATTGAAATAATGGAAAGAAAGGAGAATTATTTTCTATTTTTTGTGATCATAGCATTTGAGCAAAAACAGGGTGTATCTTTTGAACCCCTGAGTGTCAATAGTTTTAAGCACCTATTGTGCACAGTGCAGCACAGTGATGTATTCACAATGACAAACAGAAATATTTCATTTACAGATTATATTAAAAAAATTTGTGGTAGAAATGACCAGCAGATTAAGAGAACGTACAGCACACATATTTTTTGTTTGCTCCATCACTAAATTTTATATTCAGATTTTGTTGGTATTGTAATAAACTCCAAAGCGCAGATGCAAATGCCCTAGTTATTTTGAAATTAAAATCTACAATTATGCCAGATAGATATAGCAAAATATAAAGTCTGGGCAGGCATTATGTTGCAATGGGGACCACAGACTGGTGTCCAATCATGAAAGTAGGAACATTTGGACCCTCATTCTGTTTGCAACCAAACCTTATCCGCCAAAGCAGGCAATGAAAAAGGCACATCAGGTGAAGCTGAGTTGTGTTTAAAGGTGGCACTCATGAATATCTGTTAGTACCTGTCATTATTAAGTTCTAGGGACAAAAGTATAAAATAGAGGTGGTGTTTTGTCATTGACACAGTACACAGAAGAGCCGTGCCTCTTTGCATCTCTGCATGCAGTGTTTCAAGGGTATTCTTCAGAACAATTTTTTGCTTTGCTATCCCAAAAGAGATTCTGACTGACCAGGGCATTACTTTTCTGTCAAATGTAGTTCATGGTACACTTGAAATATGATTGATTTAATCCGGGCAACTGCAATTAGAACAGGTTTTATCTGCTACACATATATACCAAGGGTTTTATCCATTTTCTCCATGTCTAAGTAAAACAAATGAATATTCACAGAGCACCCAATCTGGGGAACTGACAGGCAATTTTTTTTTTCTAAAATATATTTAAGCATATTTCAGCTGAACATAAAGATAGCAATATTTAAAATATTAGATTTCTTTTTGAGTATTTTGAGAAAATCAACATGCACACTACAAGAGCACTTTTGTTGGCACATATAATTCTCAGAATATCAGTTCTGAAATTAAGAAAACATTATTTTGATGGTTTTCAAGATGGCCGGAAAAAATATTATTATTATTATTATTATTATTATTATTATTATTATTATTATTGTTATTATTATTACCATAATTACTTAATCATAAAAAAGTAAAGGCCACCTATTTTATAGTACATCATCTGTTATAGATGTTTATTCTATGACTTCTGTATTATTGAGCCAGTAAAAAAACATCTCCCCCCAAATGTCACTTTTTAAATAAATAAAAAAAAACAAACAAACAAACAAACAAACAAACAAATAAATAAACAAATAAATAAATTTTAAAAAATGTTCCAGAAAAATGTTTTGATTTCAGTGTTAAAAAAATCCCAAATATCCTGTATCATCAATATTCGGACAAAAACCTTAATGAAGGTTACTTTATTTTGCATGCAAAAAAACTGTGGCAAGATTCTCCAAGATGCTAGAATTTACCAGCTAGTTTATCAATAAAATTCCACAGATGCTTGATTGGATTGAGATCTGGGGAATTTGGAGGCCAAGTCAACACCTCAAACTCATTGTTGTGCTCATCAAACCATTCCTGAACCATTTTTGCTCTGTGGCATGGCGCATTATCCTGCTGAAAGAGGCCACAGCCATCAGGGAATACCGTTTCCATGAAAAGGTGTAGATGGTCTGCAACAATGCTTAGGTGGGTGGTATGTGTCAAAGTAACATCCGCATGGACAGCAGGACCCAAGGTTTTCCAGCGGAACATTGCCCAAAGCATGACACTGCCTTTGCCTTTGCCAGGTATGTGACGCACACGCTCCCGGCCATCCATGTGATGTAAAAGAAACGTGATTCATCAGACCAGGACACCGTATTCCATTGCTCCATAGTCCAGTACTGATGCTCAATTGCCCATTGTTGGTGCTTTCGGAAGTGCACAGGGGTCAGCATTGGCACCATGACTGGTCTGCAGCTATGCAGCCCCATATGCAACAAACTGCAATGCACTGTGTAGTCTGCCACCTTTCTATCAGAACCAGCATTAACTTCTTCAGAAATTTGAGCAACAGTAGCTCATCTGATGGATCAGACCACACCATCAATGAGCCTTGACCGCCCATGATCCTGTCACTGGTTCACCACTGTTCCTTCCTTGGACCACTTTGGATAGATACTGACCACTACAGACCGGGAACACCGCACAAGAGCTGCAGTTTTGGAGATGCTCTGATCCAGTGGTCTAGCCATCACAATTTGGCCCTTGTCAAACTCGCTGAAATCCTTACGCTTGCCCATTTGTCCTGCTTCTAACACATCAACTTTGAGGACAAAATGTTCACTTGCTGCCTAATATATCCCACCCACTAACAGGTGCCATGATGAGGAGATAATCAGTGTTATTCACTTCACCTGTCAGTGCTCATAATGTTCTACCAGATCGGTGTATTTTTGTAGCATAATCTTAACCTCTTAAACATTATAGATGTGACCTGGCCATGGAACTCACCAACACATTTAATATGAGGCTTATAAATTTACAGTGCTGTGCTGTTAAAGCAAGCTAACTGTACAAAATTCTGTCATCCCCTTGTCAATCAGGAAATTGTCAAATGATAACATTTTGTCAGAACCACGAGTTTTTATCTATTTCCCTTCTTGAAACAGTTGAAGAAAGACATTTTAAAAATGCCGCTTTTGTATTGGTACACACCTTCTGGTTTCTGTAAAAAAAATCATGAGGGCAATTAACATATATACCCTAATAAATATATTTTAAGTACAGGTCTGTTTGTGTGTGCCCAACTTTTTTTCATGGTTAGGACGACCTTTGCATGGAAAAGATTTCAGTCCATGTGCAGACTGAAATTGGCAAAGAAACATAGAGAAACATAGAAAGTTCTGGAACCAAAATTTAACCTCTAACAAAGCAAGAGGAAAGCATTGAGCATTGAGAAAGAGAAAAAAACATACACGTTCTAAAACACACGTTCATCTTTCTCAATCATGAAACTCATGATGGTAGCAGCAGAATGAATTTAGATTAATGTCACCTCCCTAATATTTTGTAGGTCCTCTTTGTGTAGGCCTAAAAAGCTTTATCCTAGCTTATACCTAGTCAAGGTATAAACTCCAAAAGACCTCTAAATGTGTGCTGTGGTACGTGGCACCAAGAAGTGCTTTGTGCATTAAGAAGCTTCACAGCTTTCACAATGTTTCAGTTCTAAGTTCTAAGTCACTAAGTAGTACATCTTAGTAGTGTAGTTAATATCACCTCATTAAATATGCCATAGAGTTTCTGCTGGCGCTGTTCCAATAGAAATGATAAATCAGTAACATTATCATTTATGCTACCATTATAAATACTTTTAGAGCTGTGATATTATAGACAATTAATTAACATCTAAAAAATAACCTCCTTAAGCAAACTCAGCTCCTTTTTCTCAAAAAATGTATACCTGTAGAAGTCTCCATCGCCTATTGAGGTCATCATTTCTCTTCAGGTTGTCTGGAGAAAGTTGAATACCAGGCATTTTAAATTGAGAGGCTAATTTGTTGACTTGATTTACATCATCCTGGATCGGAGCGATCATCTCCTGGAATCCCTGGTTAATTAAAAAAAGGTAAAGGAAATTAGACAAAAAAACATTAGATTAAAATCTAACATTTTCAATGTGCATTTTCAAAAGCAAACTTGCAATAAACAAGAGTGACCATAGTCCTTAACAGAGAAAACTGATATAAAGTTTTCATTTAATACTATATATTTTGTCAGTGAATTATTTCTGCAAAGCACACTCAGAGGAAAGAGCAACACTATATTGCCAAATGTTTTGGGACACCTTTCCAAATCAGGCATTCCAATCACTTCCATGGCCACAGGTGTATGAAATCAAGCACCTTTTCAGATTGCTTCTACAAACATTTGTGAAAGAATTCAAGTATGTCGCAGTGATAGGTTGCCACCTGTGCAATAAGTCCATTTGTGAAATTCCCTCGCTACTAAAAATCCCACATTCAACTGTTAGTGGTATTATAACAAAGTGGAAGCAAATGGGAACATCAGCAACTCAGCCACGAAGTGGTAGGCCATGTAAAAACCACAGAGCGGGGTAAATGCATGCTGAGGAGCACAGTGCACAAAAGTCACCAACTTTCTGCAAAGTCAATAGCTACAGACCTCCAAACTTCGTGTGGACTTCAGATTAGCTCAAGAAGAGTGCATAGAGAGCTTCATGGAATGGGTTTTCATGGCCGACCAGTGATTATTCCATTGGATTATTCCATATTCCATAAGGAATTCCAAGCCTTACATCACCAAGTGCAATGCAAAGCGTGACTTGCCTGACTGCATTGTGCCAAGCGTAAAGTTTGGTGGAGGGGGAATTATGGAGTGGGGTTGTTTTTCAGGGGTTGGGCTCGGCCCCTTAGTCCAGTGAAAGGAACTCTTAATGCTTCAGCATACCAAGATATTTTGGACAACTTCATGCTCCTAACTTTGTGGGAACTGTTTGGGGATGACCCCTTCCTGTTCCAACATGACTGCACACCAGTGCACAAATCAAGGTCCATAAAGACATGGATGAGCAAGCTTTGTGTGGAGGAACTTGACTGGCCTGCACAGAGACCTGACCTCAACCCGATAGAACACCTTTAGGATGAATTAGCGGAGACTGTGAGCCAGGCCTTCTCATCCAACATCAGTGCCTGACCTCACAAATGACCTTCAAGAGGAATGGTCAAAAATTCCCATAAACACACTCCTAAACCTTGTGGAAAGCCTTCCCAGAAGAGTTGAAGTTGTTATAACTGCAAAGGGCGGGCCACCTCCATATTAAAGCCTCAGATTCAGAATGGGATGTCACTAAAGTTCATGTGTATGTAAAGGCAGTTGTCCCAAAACATTTGGCAATATAGTGTATCTACCCTCACACCCATGATTACTTCTTTATATTTAGCTTAGCACATTCTTTATTAGGTACACCTACCATGAAGCTGTACTGGATGACTATTGTATCAGGTACCCCTCTGCATTTTCCTGTGGTAATTTGTTGTCAGATGGTCAAATTGTCAGTTTGTTTTTGTTAGATAGTCTACAGTCAGTTTTTACTAACAAAAGTGTGTATAACAAACAAAGTGACCTACATAGTAAGATTACCTGATACAATAAGCAATCAGTGTAGATATCAAGGAAGTGTACCTTATAAACAGACCACTGAATGTATTATTCCGTTACTGAAAACCAAAGCCTTAAAAGTCTTTAACTTAAAGTTATAATATAGTCACATAGACTCTGATACATCTCAATATGGCAGTCTCAGAATGTTTTACTATTGCTTCCTTGTGGAATTCATAAGATTACTGCACATGCATTAAAATTATTGCATAGGCTATTTGTGAACTTCTCTAAACATCATTAAATCTGACTTCTGAACGTCAATTACAATGTGTACCACTCCTGGCTGACCCCAATAATTTCATTTTAATTGTCTCAACTTTTCATTTTGAATGGTGTAGATCACTATAGTGTGAGACCAGTTACTAACCTTGACCATGTTGATTTGGTCACTTAAATTGTCAATAAGCAAGTCTCCAACTGGTGTCCAAGAATTTTTTTGAATTTCAGCTTGTTGAAGCTTGAACTCTAACTGATCTGCTGAATCTTGAAGTCCCAGCAGTCTCTCCAATGCTAGCTCCAACTGTTGTTGCCAGTCTGCTGCAGCTGTGCCCAGGTTCTTCCAAAGTTTGCTTACATCCTCTGCTTCCTTACGTAAAATGCGTTCCACATTTTGAATTCTTTCCTCTGAGCTGACAACTGGAGAAACAAAAGCAAACTTCTTGAAGCACTATATGTAACAGTACAGGTATGACTTGTTTTATAGTGCCATTGTAAAGTACTATATCATACTTACAAATTATATGGCTAATTTTGTTACATTTATTATGCAGTATATGTACTTTAATTGTAGTTAGTTGTATTGTAATAGTTACCTGATATTTACCCCACAATAGACATGCATATCAGCCATTTAATAAATCTTATTCTTCATTGCCTTGCTTTTGATTTTTGCACAAACCCTTTAAAATGCTCCACAGCCAACAGAATCTTGTTTTATGTTATATAATCACAGATACACAGATACCTACTGTAAGATACATAAATCAACCATATCATTAACACAACCTGCCTAATATTGTGTAGGTCTCCCAGTACTTCCAAAACAGGCTGTGGAGAGATAATGCATCAAACATCTCCTCCATGTACCTCCATCTTCCAACATCAGGAGGAAGTGGAGATCCCTGTTGTCTTTGGCCACACTTGGCTTGGGCAGCACAATCCCCATATCAACTGGCCCACCAATACGGTCCTTGAGTGGGGTCTCACTTTTCTCAAGTTCCCCTGACATCACTCCCGAGTCCCAAGAACCCCTGGATATTTCACAAGTTCCCCTTTTCTATGACGACCTTCAGAAGATATTTAGCAAATGCAGGGCCACCATTACAACGTCCTTTCACTACAAAGATGTCCTTTGCAACATGCTCAACATGTGTCTCTGCAAAAATGTCTGCTAAAAGAAACTATGATCTGGGAACTGCTGGCCGTAAAGCTAGCACTTGCAGACATTAGCTTCCCACCTTACCTGCCATACTGTCTCTGCATGGACCCTTGAGTTCCTCCTAAGAAGGTTTTTCTGGTCTCCCTTCAAGGAGGACAGCCTGGCATTTATAGCTACATGTACCACATGTAACTAAGGAAAGGTGCATCATCAGCCTACTCAAGAGTTGCTCCACCCGATCCCCATCCCTCGTCGGCCCTGGTATCACATCTCTATGGACATCATTACTGACATTCTCCTCTCATTTCTGGTGAGTGTTCTGCAATCTCCTCAGGTCAACAACAAGTCTGTCTTCTGGCTACCACCCAGAATCCAACAACCAAACAGAGAGGTTGAATCAAGACCAAGAGACCACTCTAAGGTGTATGACTGTGAATAATCCAGCCTACTAGGCATTGTTTATCCAGATTATGGGTCCAAAACTGATCAGGGAATTTCACACCTGATTGTCCAGTCAGGATTATGGACTTGTTCTGGCCACAAGAAGCTCATATTTGCCCCCTTTTTTGTGTTTCTTGTTACTTATATATTTTTTTCCCTTCTCTGTTTCTCTGCTTCTGTAAAGCTGCTTTGAGCTGCTTTGTCCATTGTTAAAAGCGCTATACAAATAAATTAAATTAAATTGAACTTATCAGTTCTCATTATTCTGACCTGTGCACAGTTACCTGTTAAGGTTCTTATGGATCATACTTGTTAGTTTAGCCCATCAATAGGATTGAGAAACTGGGGAACTTGGTCATGTTCCTCATAGTACTTCTAGACAATTATTGTGTGGCTGGGAACATTATCCTGCTGAAAGAGACAACAGCCATTAGGGAACTCCGTAGGCATGAAGGTAGGCACTTGGTCTGCAACAATTTTTAGGTTGGTGGTATGTGTCAGAGCATCACACTGCCTCCGCTGGTTTGCCTTCTTCCCATAGTTTATCTTTGTGTCAACTCTTCCACAAGTAAGCAATGCAAACACACAGCTATCCACTTAAAAAAATCAATCATCAGACCAGGACACCTTTTTCGATTGCTCCATATTCCAGTTTTGATACTCACATGCCCATGAATGGGCACTCTGTCTTGTATGTGATTATGGAATCCCTGCTGAGCTTGGATTTGATAAGATTAGGTCAGGTTCTCAGACATGTGTATTCAAAGGTACCTGAGGCTACTCACTCTCTCCACAAGGATTCCACCAATCTTTATTGGGGGGTAGTTCTGCTACTGCCTCTTTCCATAAACACCATAATCTTTGGTTTTCCTAATATTTAGAGAGAGACAAATAACCTGGCATCATGCTACTATTTTCTGCACCTCATCAGCAGGGATCTCAGGGTACAGCTTTGTGGGTCTTTGGTGCTGGAGATAAACTGGCCTACTTTAACCAACTTGGATCACCAAGTGAGCTTGCAGGCCAACCAGTGTAGGACTATTAAAATTGTATTAAAGTCTGTTTTATAGTCTATAAATCTCACATCGTTCCTTTCTGTAAAAACTCGTTATAGTGATGGTGTGGGTCATTTCCTCAATTAGCAAGCTTAAAGCTAACTAATACATGTCCATGATAAAATGGACAGCACTTAATAGTCAGAGTGGTAATGTTCTTAGGATCTTTACCTCTGGATTTACTGGTCTCCACTGTTCTGTCCATCCAGACTAAGTGGAGTCACCAGAATGGCATCCAGATACCATGGTGCCAACTTAGATATATACATATCTAAAACTGTTCTAAGCCCTTTTCCTGCTTCCAACACTACAACTCTGAGAACTGACTATTCACTTGGAGTGTAATATATTCTACCCCGAGCATGGGCACCCTGACTGGTCTGTGGCTATGCAGCCCATACACAACAAAACTGTGATGCACTGTGTATTCTGACACCTTTCTAGCAGAACCAGCATTAACTTCTTCAGCAATTTGAGCAACAGTAGTTTCGTCTGTTGGATCAGATCACACGGGCCAGCCTTCGCTCCCCACGTGCATCAGTGAGCCTTGGTCACCCATGACCCTGTCTCCGGTTCACCACTATTACTTCCTTGGACCACTTTTGATAGATACTGACCACTGCAGACCGAGAACACCCCACAAGAGCTGCAGTTTTGGAGATGCTCTGATCCAGTCATCGTCTAGCCATCACAATTTGGCCCTTGTCAAACTTCTTTGTCAAATCCTTAACCCCTTTTTCCTGCTTCTAACCCATCAATTTGAGGACAAGATGTTCACTTGTTGCCTAATATATACCACCCACTAACAGGTGCCATGATGAGGAGATGATCAGTCTTATTCACTTCACCTGTCAGTGCTCAGAATGCTCATAATGTTATTGCTATATATATATATATATATACAATGGTGTGAAAAAGTGTTGGCCCCCTTCCTGATTTCTTATTTTTTTGCATGTTTGACACTCTTTAATGTTTCAGATAATCAAACACATTTAAATATTAGTCAAAGATAACACAAGTAAACACATCATGCAATTTTTAAATGAAGGTTTTTATTATTAAGGGAAAATAAAATCCAAAACTACATGGCCCTGTGTGAAAGTGTTTGCCCCCCTGTTAAAACATAACATAACTGTGGTTTATCACACCTGAGTTCAATTTCTCTAGCCACACCCAGGCCAGATTACTGACACACCTGTTCGCAATCAAGAACTCACTTAAATAGGACCTGCCTGACAAAGTGAAGTAGACCAAAAGATCCTCAAAAGCTAGACATCATGCCGAGATCCAAAGAAATTCAAAAACAAATGAGAAAGAAAGTAATTGAGATCTATCAGTCTGGAAAAGGTTATAAAGCCATTTCTAAAGCTTTGGGACTGCCACGAACCACAGTGAGAGCCATTATCTACAAATGGTGAAAACATGGAACAGTGGAGAACCTTCCCGGGAGTGGCCGGCCGACCAAAATTACCCCAAGAGCGCAGCGACAACTCCTCCAGGAGGTCACAAAAGACCCCACAACAACATCCAAAGAACTGCAGGCCTCACTCGCCTCAGTTAAAGTGAGTGTTCATGACTCCACCATAAGAAAGAGACTGGGCAAAAATGGTTTGCATGGCAGAGTTCCAAGTCGAAAACCGCTGCTGAGCAAAAAGAACATAAAGGCTCATCTTTATGATGATCCCCAAGACTTTTGGGAAAATACTCTGTGGACTGACGAGACAAAAATTTAACTTTTTGGAAGGTCTGTGTCCCATTACGTCTGGCGTAAAAGTAACACCGCATTTCAGAAAAAGAACATCATACCAACAGTAAAATATGGTGGTGGTAGTGTGATGGTCTGGGGCTGTTTTGCCGCTTCAGGACCTGGAAGACTTGCTGTGATAAATGGAACCATGAATTCTGCTGTCTACCAAAAAATCCTGAAGGAGAATGCCCGGCCATCTGTTTGTGACCTCAAGCTGAAGCGAACTTGGGTTCTGCAGCAGGACAATGATCCAAAACACACCAGCAAGTCCACCTCTGAATGGCTGAAGAAAACCAAAATGAAGACTTTGGAGTGGCCTAGTCAAAGTCCTGACCTCAATCTATGGGAGGAAACCGGAGCACCTGGAGGAAACCCACCAAGCACGGGGAGAACATGCAAACTCCATACACACACACACACAGTGAGTGGGACCGAGACTCAAACCCAGGACACTGGAGGTGTGAGGCGAACGTGCTAACCACTAAGTCACCATAATATATAGCATTATTTTTAAAAGAATATACTCACATACAAATATACTTATTTTACTTATTTATATTTTTGTGTATATTCTTAGTACATACTCAGCACAGACTACAACCCCCAGGCCTAAGAGCAGCCTTTATAAAAATAAAAAATAAAAAAAAACTCTCTCCCTGCCACTGTCAACGTGAATTGTGATTTTTTTTATTTGTCATGAAAATTTAAATTTATTTGTCAATGAAAAAATAAATAAATGAAAACCAATAAGGCTTGTCCTTGCCATTGAAAATTTACAGAAGACCACCATTATTGCATTTGTAACATAGTGAATGATTGTTTTGCTATATCTATTAATCTACCTAACGGCTTTATCCACTGGACTTTATGCAAATACTAAGTTACATTTGACTGCGACTTCACACCAGACATTGCCATTACATTTCTGCATTTGACTCCTTTATCCAGAGCAATTTACATTTATCTCAGTAGTCCAACAACTTAACCATTAAGATACCACATCCCCTAAGCTACTACATCAACTTCTGAACTACTTATTAAACCCTCTGCCAAATAAAGTATTTCTTAAAAATAACCTTAAAATAAATAAAAAATTCTAAACATATTTGTAATTCATTTTCTTTATTAAATCAGTAAATCAGAAGTGTCTTATAAATATTTGAATAATTATTCTGTTCAAAAATTAAGGTTAAACATTGGGGTGATCTTACATATAGGCTATAGCTTTACTTGGGTCAAGTAAGTCATATAATATGAAAAGAACAAAGATATGCCAGGAAAATGGACACTGCACAAATCTGTTTGGAACTTCATCTGATGTGAAACAGACATTACACCTGACAAGCACAAATCCATCCTTTTTTTGGTTCTGTCCCTTACACAGGTTTTGTTGAGAGAATCCCCCATGCCTGTAAAAAATTTCTTTACCATGCCGGTAAAAAGTTAATTCCTTCTTTCCATGTTTGCTCTTGAAATGTCAGTGGAAAATAGGTTGAAACAAAGGAGAATCTGAAGTGTACATAAATCACATACTGCACACATGCATTTAGTATTACAGTAAGATTAAATCCCTAGCAAACTGAGGTTTGATTCCTGTTTAAGACAATAAATGGCATACCTCTTTCAACAGGTGTCTGTTTCCTTTCTTCACCAGGCATTTCAATTAAAAAGCTCTTCACGTTATCAAGTGCTCCATTTATTGAAGGCTCTTTTGCACTTAGCTCCCTCCTGAAATCCTGTGACAAAATGATAAGCTCTGTGTAGTAGAATTTCAAACTTGCAGTTTTTTCTCTTCAGTGTTTTTTTTTTTTTTTTTACCTCATACCCTTACAACAATACACATAGTGAGGGTATTTATATATGCAGCTCTAATTTCTAGACTGTAAGTTCCTCCAAACTACAAGAAAGTTATTCATTTATTCATCTACTAAGCAGTTTAAATAATGTAAATTAGAATATAGGCATAATAGACAAGTATCTATATGACATTCTTTAAACAAAGCTCTCGTCTCCAAATCATACTGGAATAATCTAGATTATTTTACATTCAGGTCCATACGTATTTGGACAGGTGTGCAATTTTTGTTCTTTTGCCCTTGTACATCACCACAATCAGTCCTACTGCAAGAACATGATGAGAAAGACATAAAAAATATTAACCTTATGGGTGATCAGTTGATGACGAACAGCAGAGACATCTCCCGCAACTGGTTTCTGTTGCTCCAGCTCCTCCCTCTTAAGCTGTAGCCACTGGAGTAGGCCCTGTAAGGATAGGTGAAAATGTTTCCACTGTTCCATACTGTCATCCAGGTGATGCCTGAGAAGAAAAGAATGGACAAAGTACATAAAAAAGCCATTTAGAAAATAATATATAATTATATACAACACACTGAATTGTGTATCTGCATATACACAAATGTAAGCACTAGGTTTGAGGCACTAGGTTTCACATGATCATAGTTTGCTAAAAATATTTTAGAAAATAAGCCATAAGAAACTGATGTAACGCAGTGCCAATATTTGCTTAAAATATTCTAAACTGTTTTTATATTCCCGTTTAAACTATGACAGAATGTTTTGTTGTTGTAGTTTTTAATGTGAAACCTAACACTATGCCTGAAAACACTGGTAAATATCGATAAAAATCAGGCCTGTTAGAAAAGAAGTAATTTTTCATTATTAATGGCATTTTTCTATTACAAATCTTCTCTCCCTATGTGATAAACAGACTCATCTCATGTTCCCTTCACAGACCCTACCCCTTATAATTAATCTGCGGTTTGGGAGCGTTGTTTAGCCAGTAGTGTTTTATCATTGCATCTTGCATGAACATTGATCCAAAATAATCCAGAATGATGTGTTAACACCTAACAAACAACCTGCATACATCACTGAGACATAATTTGCACACATTGTTTAGTTTAGTTTATTTATATAGCACAATAAAACAACAGTCGTTGACCATTGTGCTGTATAAAAATGATTATTATTATTGTTGGTTATAAAAATTGGGGATATAAAAAAATTGTTGATCAAGCTGCCTCAAAACCCATAATAATGTTCGCATGTTCATAATGATATATAATTAGATTTACATAACTACATGCACATATCATCAGGTTGCACATGATAAAATTAATCTCTTAACTTGCTTTATGCGGTAATTCATTATTATAATGAACTGCGAAATTTGTTCCTTGTCATGTAAGAATTTAATGAGCGGATACCAGAGGTTTGTGAGTCTGTGGTGATCACATAAAACTCAATTACAAAAATGATTTCAGTAATAAAAGATTCTTACCTCATACTGTTGACTTTTGTACATAAATCCTGCCAGCGCTTTCCCATGTTGTAAAGTTGTTTTTGCAGCACTATAGCATTGTCTGCCCTTCCCAGGGATGCCACAATACGGTGCCCATTTTCATCAAGTGAATGGTACGTATCTGTCTGGTTATCAATCTCCCTCTGTAGATCCTGTAGAGATTAACAGGTTTATTTCAGTTAAGAAGCAAATCTTTATAGACAAGTCAAACATGTCAAACACATAGTATAGAATTTGTACAATACTTTATAACTATAATTTAATATCATTTGAATATTTTACTTTCACATTTCCTATGAATGTACTGTATGCAACTTACATTATTCCCATCAAGTTAAAGCAAACAGCATCATAACAAAAATTGATACAAGAAAGGAACAATGATAATCAGACCGTAACATGGTATGTCTTCCGGTGTAACATATCCATAGATTAAGACTTCAGGTGTAACATTCATCTATGCCTATCAGGACTCCTGGAGCACAGCTGTATTTCCACACAATATGGATATATGAGTGTGCAGTAGAATATGTTGAGAGATAATATGGAATGAAGTCTGAACAAGTGAAAAATGGTGAATGACCAAAAAAAGGCTTATAATACAGCAGCTTCAGCATGCCATTTGAAGGAGGCACATTGGGACTGTTGTTCATGGACAGAGTAGGCACTGCTACTGAAAAAAGGCTAAGTCCTGGGAACAAAGACATCTTCTTATATCCCACTACTGTGCCTGCCTCTTCAAATTTTAACAAAATCTTTGTGCTATTGCCAAGTACACATAGTTGCCATACCAGTAAGTGCAGGGCAACCAAGATAAATGATTCAACATGTCCAATTTATTTATAAAGAATAATGAAATAAATGGCATAATTTGCAATATAGATGAAGAAGAGTAAAGAGGAAGCTCTTTGAAGAGTAAAACTGAAACTTGACACACAAATGAATAATTACACACCAAGTAATACATGGATAAACAGTTATAAAAAACTGATTAACTGTGTGAAATAGGCTATAAAAGAAAAACTAGAGACTGGTGTGTGTGTTTGTGCATTTGTGTGTGTGTGTGTGTGTGTGTGTGTGTGTGTGTGTTCTATTCACAAGGGGTATGTAAATAAAACAAATTCCATTTAAGTAAATGCAGAATGAATGTGCAAATTATTCTTTCAAGGTGTGTTGTGTACTGTACAACAGGGAACAATTCATATGCGACTGCAGGTTCAGGTAGATGGATTACGGGCATACAGGGTGCCATCATTAACTTTAACAACTGGTGGAACAATGGCCTGTTTGACCAATCTGTGCCAATGATTTCTGGGCTAATCCTGGGCTATCCTGGGTGTTTTTCTCTGTTTAACTTATGGAGTAAACAGATCATGTTGCACTTTTCTATAAGTGATATTTACGTCTATTTAGTATACATTAAAAACTTTGTACCTTAAGGAGAGATAACTCATTTCACCATTCTCCCCCGTCTTGTATATGGTGTTTACACTATTGTTTTACAAATGCAAACATACTATCCCCTTCAAAAGTGATTTGGGTTTTAGATCAAAAGATCAGGTTTCTTTTACTGATTTTTATATCTAGATATGTTAAACAGCTAAGAACACCTTTGTAACCACCCGTTTAAAATGTGATCAAAATTGTTGGAATATGGGACTGAATAAGTGCTTCTTGATGCCCAGGTAGATTAACTGTTTAAATAATTAATAGCTCTGAAATTCTACCTGACCCCCAGGTTTTGCCATTGAAGACTGCATTTGTTGTTTAAAAGTGTTAAATAACATGACCTATGGGAGATAATAAATGTAAATGTAAAATATACACTTCCTGAGCACTTTATTAGGAATACTATATTAATGCTGGGCAAAGCCTCCCTTTGGCAAATTCTGTCAATACTATCTGTGTGCCTCTGCAGAAATCAAGATTCATCAGACTGTCAGTATATTGGAGTGTTTTGTTAGGTTTTCACCTCTAGAGGTCCTCGTGGAGCTCCTCTGCCCTGATTTCGCCTGTGTAATTAGTGTTATTGTCCTCACATGTGTCTTGTTCTGTTCTGTGTATTTAAGTGTCCTGGGCTCTCAGTTTAGTTACTCTGTTTTTAGTTATTCCAAAGCCAGCATCCTGAGTAAGGCCTAGTCCACATGTACACGGGTATTTTTAAAAACGGAGTTTTTCCTCCTTCGTTTTTAAAAAAAATCTCATCCACACAAGCACAGTTTCAAAAAAATCTCCGTCCACATGAAAACGCAAAAACACGGTCTGAAGCGCTGTCAAGAGCATTCCACACCAACAGGTGGTGATATAATCTCAACCGTAAAGCCATGTTGGCCAATCATAAGCCTGAGAAAAATGACCTGTTCCGTTAGGCTAACACACACTTATTTCATGAAAACAAAGGAGATAGCGTTCACTAACGTATAAAAAATGGAATAAAACTTCTTAAGATATGCCGTGAATTCAACATTATTAAGAAAGATTAAATGGACCCTCTAGCACCCCCCCTTTTTTGTTTGCTTTGTTTTTATATTAATTGTTCTCTCCTTCTCTCTGTTGATTGACTTGTCCATGATCATACGATATCCTATTGATACTATAGTGCAGGGTGCGATTTACCCCCCCCCCCCCCCCGCCAACATAGTCATTAATGCTTATTCAAAAATAGATTATATAAAATGCATAAAAATAAAACATTCAAATATTTGAAAAATATACCCAACTGTTAGCGCAAACAATAATAAAACCAGAAACGGACTTTCACTATCAACGCTCCCGCTCCGTGTCTAGGACAATACCGCGATCCTCTTCCACTGGTCTTCCATGCACGACTTTTCGAAATGTCACCAAGCACCGACTAACGCTCAAATGTCAGCGTGAAAAATGCAACTTGCAAAATAAGTGAAAAATGAAGAGAACTCAGAACAGCAGATCAGCTAATTTTCAAAACATCCCCCTCTGTTTTTTCCACAAATCACACCCTGCTATAGTGTACTTGTTTTGTAAACCTGTTCTGTGCCTTATTTTGTTTGAATTGTTCAAATACTGAATGCTTCAATGTCAAATTGTCTTTATTATAATAATAGCATTTAATAAAATTTAAAAAAGGAAAAAGCGGCGCACAATCTGACGTCAAACAAAGGACGCCGACGTCACGAGCCAAAAATCTCCGGTTTCGCCGTCTACACGATAACACAGCAACCGGGGTTTTTAAAAATCTTCACCCTGACCGGAGTTTTCAAAAATGTTCGGTTTCAGTGACCTGATGCTGCGTTTGCATGTGGACGAACCATCAAACCGCATAAAAAAAGCTGAGGTTTTAAAAATACCCGCGTTCGTGTGGACAGGGCTTAAGTGATCAGGGAGACAGGGAGAAAGGTGCTGGGTGTGTCATCTGGAAGGAGGAAAGAAGATAAGGAGACTTGGTGGTGGAATGAGGAAGTTCAGGATAGTATCCAGAGGAAGAGGTTAGCTAAGAAGTGGGATGTGGACAGGACTGAAGAGAATAGACAGGAATACAAGGAGTTACAGCGCAGAGTGAAGAGGGAGGTGTCTAAGGCCAAGCAGAAGGCATATGACGAGTTGTACACTAGGTTAGACACTAGAGAAGGAGAGAAGGACTTGTACAGGTTAGCTAGGCAGACGGATCGAGATGGGAAGGATGTGCAGCAAGTTAGAGTTATTAAGGATAGAGATGGAAGGGTGCTCACAAGTGAGGAGAGTGTACAGAGGAGATGGAAGGAATACTTTGAGGAGCTGATGAATGAGGAAAATGACAGGGAAAAGAGTAGAAGGGGTGAACTCTGTGGAACAGAAAGTAGATTCCACAGAGCTCCATTAAGATTAGAAAGGATGAAGTCAGGAAAGCTTTGAAGAGGATGAAAAATGGAAAGGCAGTTGGTCCTGA
Source organism: Hemibagrus guttatus (assembly GCA_033459395.1). Taxonomy (NCBI): domain Eukaryota; kingdom Metazoa; phylum Chordata; class Actinopteri; order Siluriformes; family Bagridae; genus Hemibagrus; species Hemibagrus guttatus. The sequence goes on along the minus strand of JAUCMX010000025.1, from coordinate 4,912,330 downwards.
CGACATCCCAGTGGAGGTCTGGAAGTGTCTGGGAGAGGCAGCAGTGGAATTTTTAAATAGTTTGTTTAACAGGGTTTTAGAGAGTGAGAGGATGCCTGAGGAATGGAGAAGTGTATTAGTGCCGATCTTTAAGAATAAGGGTGACGTTCAGAGTTGCAGCAACTATAGGGGGATAAAGTTGATGAGCCATACAATGAAGCTATGGGAAAGAGTAGTGGAAGCTAGGTTAAGGAAGGTAGTGGAAATTTGTGAGCAGCAGTATGGCTTCATGCCCAGAAAGACCACAACTGATGCAATTTTTGCTCTGAGAATTTTGATGGAGAAGTATAGGGATGGTCAGAGGGAGTTGCACTGTGTGTTTGTAGACTTGGAGAAAGCGTATGACAGGGTGCCAAGAGAAGAGCTGTGGTACTGTATGAGGAAGTCAGGAGTAGCAGAGAAGTATGTCAGAGTGGTGCAGGACATGTATGAGAGGAGCAGGACAGTGGTGAGGTGGGACTGCATCAGGGATCGGCTCTGAGCCCCTTCCTGTTTGCTATAGTGATGGACCAGTTGTCAGAGGAGGTCAGACAGGAGTCTCCTTGGACAATGATGTTTGCAGTTGACATTGTGATCTGTAGTGAGAGCAGGGAGCAGGTGGAGGAAAACCTGGAGAGGTGGAGGTTTGCGCTGGAGAGAAGAGGAATCAAAGTCAGTCATAGTAAGACTAAGTACATGTGTGTGAATGAAAGGGAAGGAAGTGGAACAGTAAGGTTACAGGGCGAAGAGTTGAAGAAGGTACAGGAGTTTAAGTACTTGGGGTCAACAATCCAGAGTAATGGAGAGTGTGGGAAAGAGGTAAAGAAGCGAGTGCAGGCAGGTTGGAATGAGTGGTGAAAGGTGTCGTGAGTTCTGTGTGATAGGAAAATATCAGCGAGAATCAAGGGGAAGGTGTACAGGACAGTGGTGAGACCGGCCATGCTGTATGGTTTAGAGACAGTGTTGCTGAGAAAGAGACAGGAGTCAGAGCTAGAGGTAGCAGAGCTGAAAATGTTGAGGTTCTCTTTGGGAGTGACAAGATTGGACAGGATTAGGAACGAGTTAATCAGAGGGACAGCTCATGTTGGACGTTTGGGGGACAAAGTTAGGGAGGCCAGATTAAGATGGTTTGGACATGTTCAGAGGAGGGAGAGTGAGTATATTGGTAGGAGAATGTTGGACATGGAGCTGCCAGGCAGGAGGCAAAGAGGAAGGCCAAAGAGGAGGTATATGGATGGAATTAATGAGGATATGAAGCTAGTGGGTGCAAGTGTTGAGGATGCAGAACATAGGGATAGATGGAGAGAGATGATTCGCTGTGGCAACCCCTGAAGGGAAAAGCCAAAAGAAGAAGATCTTAGTATTTGTTGAATGACAATATCATAATAAAATATTTGCTGGCAAAATTGGCCATGTTGTGAGCTCATGTATACTGAAGAGGCTGGATAGTGCTGTCCTACAAACCCCCATGATGCAGCATTAACAGTAGTTTGAAAAGAGGCTGACTTCATGTGTCTTTAAGGAAGCACCTGATAACACTGGTACACCTGTTAACCTCCCTAGTTGATAGCTGTCGTATGATAAGGGAAACTAGCAGTACATGCTGCAATGCGCTATCTGTTCTGAAATCTTTCTATCATAGCCAGCAATAACCTTTTCAGAAAACTGTGCTAACTTCTGCGTTCACCACTTGCCCTTCTTCGGACAACTTTTTCTAGGTACTAACCAGTATATACTTGGAACACTACACAAGACCTGAGATGCTCTGACCCAGTCAGCTAGCCATCATAATTTGGCCCTTATATATCTAATATATTGAAACATGCAGTTTTAAGGAGAATTAATGTAATTCACTTCACCTGTCAGTGGTTTTAACATTATGGCTGATAAGTGAATTAATGAAATAATACAACAATATGTTTGCTAATTTAATGCACTCTCCTGCAAAGAGTATATTTATAAGCACTCATGCTATGGTTACAGTTCTCTTTAAGTGTTGTTCATAATTTTATCCATAAAAATTTGGTCCTCAAAACAAGCAATGCTTCCGATCATAATTTCTTACGAGTTAAAATTGTAACAGGTGGACATCAGTATTAAAAACTTTTACACGTCTACTCAGTACTAAATATCTTGCATCTGGACAGCGATAAAAGTACCACAGGAAGAGTGAATTTGTAGCAGGTTGTATTTTCTATGACGCTCCAGCAACAATTTGAAAATACCACAAAAACAAAATCTATATATAAGAACCTGTATGAAGAAGGTATATATTCTGATTAGAGGAACTGCATCACATAAAAAAACTGATTGATTTGTTTTTCCTTATAAGAATAATAAACAACGAAGCAACATGCAGTATTACTTGGATGCAAGTCAAGCTCAAGCATGGCTGAGCCCAGCACCACAAAGACAACAGAATGCTGCTATACGAACCGCTTACTTACTTGCCATTGCTCTAGTAAGTGGTGCACTGTGGCTGGATCCTCTGGAAGACATTCTTTGTATGTAGCATCTTGTAAGACATTTGCAGTAGTTTCTGCTTCGGTTAGCCAGTTACAAAACCTCTCCAGGTCTGCATAAAAGTGTTCCATTTGCTGCATTCTGGCCTCTAGTTCTGCCTCTGTATCCCCTGCACTAAAAGTAATGACGTGTTAATGTTTGACATACAAAGATCCTTGCAATTTGTGTAAAACTTTTAAAAAATATATTTTTATTTTCTTTTTAAAGAAGCACATTAACGTTGACTTGATGTTACACAATGCTTGAAACTAATTTAAAATCACCTAAAAATATTTTTGTCATGTATGCTTACAGTATTGAAATGATTTTCGTTTGATATTTCATGTCAAAGTACTTAAGCAGGTTTCCCACAGGCTTTCTCTGATGTAATGCCATGTACTTTTCCCACTTAGTTTAAAGAAATCTTAAATGGGTAGAAATAAGTTTACACAATATTGTAAATTTCCAATATTATTTGACACCGTCTGGAAGCTCTGTTCCCCTTTACAATGTTATGCTCATCTCTTTCCCTCAAGATAAATGGTGAATTCATTTATAATTTTGATTTCATTACTATGACATAACATCTATAAATGTATGTTCAATTTACGTAACAAGGAACATCAGTTTATCAGGCATATCACTGAAAAATTTTAATTGAAAATGTCCAAAAATGTACTTTTTGGGTGTTTTTTTTGTATTTGTTTGTTTGCTTGCTTTTTTGTTTTTGTTTCAATAAAGAAATAACCTAAAAAGATTAAATGGTCTCACAACATAATGTCAAATCTAACATAATTTATATTAATTTAGCATGTACATTACAGAGTAGGTAAAATAACAAAAAGTTCTTTAAAACAAGAGACATGTATTGCTGTAAAATGCAATAAATACAATACATGCAAGACATGTATGTAATAAAGATAACAATCTTTGTTTATTGAATATCTTTATGTAAGTTTGCATTTCATGTTTTAACTTGGCACCCTTCTTAAAAATGAGAAAGGGTGACAGCGTAAAACAAATTTTACCAGAGGCCCACTAAGGTGCCACTTTGGTAGCAAGGATTAGTGTGTCACGCACTTTGGATTTTTTTTAGGGCTAGCAAAGTTTGCATGTGTGAGTAGATAGAACTGAGTCCTGCCAAAGCCTTGGATAAGACCAGTTATGAGAATGTTTCTTAAAGAATGGGAAGAAAATTGTTAGAGCTGTTGAATTTTAATGGTTGAAGACAGGTGTTTATTCATCTTAGGAAGAGGTAAAAGCGGGTGCTTTAAACTTGCAGGGTTGAACAGCTCTTGGGTCACTGTGGCCACAAAGAGCACAGCAATAAGGAAAGCTGCATTTGAGGAAAGATGGGGGAACAAAAGACGATGGTTTATTGGGCTGAATGAGAGATTGTTTTCTGTTGTAGGGTAGGCAGTCTGAGGGCAAAGAATGACCGAGTGGGGAGGGAAGTGCAGACAGAGCTGGAGGGTCAGTGTGGGTTTTTTTCCTGAAGAAGTGACTGTTGTTGGTGTGGTGTTCTTCCACATAGACTTGGAGGAGGAGAAGGTAAGCTTGGAATGGAGTAAGAAAATGCAAAAAAGAAAGTCAACAAAACTTTATGAGCTATACTGGTTGGAGGAGTTATGTTATGGTTAAACAGGTTTTCCAAAATCCTAGGTACTGGCCAGTCATGAATGGAAGTGTGTCATTGTGACAGTTAAGCACTCTAGTGCTTGTAGGGAGAGAGCGGGTTGAAGAGGCTACATTGGGTTTTGGATCAGAACAGAGTCCAATTAGCAGGGTATAGTTTCATCGCTGAACTAGACATAAATCATGACAGATCTCTTTCCATCTTTATTGTAATTTGATATACTCCAAATAAAGATCAGCTGTTTCTGCAGGAGTTTCTTGACCATATGGTATGGTCCACAAAGAGCTTGAAAAACAGATAAGTGTGAGTGTGTTAATACAGTCCGATGAAACAAACTTTTTGTCATAATTCTAAAAGAACTGGTTTGTGCAGAAACCCAATGAACATAGTACCCACAGCAAAGCATGGTTGTGGCTTAAACATGTTATGTGGCTGCTTCTCTTAAGCTGGGACTTGGTCTCTATTCTAAACAGAGGTGATCATATATCAACCTCTGGTATAAAATCTGCAGGCCTTAGTTAGATAGCTGTTAGACAGCATAATAATGACCTCACCTGTTGCTGGTTCACCGATTGTCCTTCCTAGGATCACTTTTGGTACTACCCACTGCATACAGAGAACTACCCACACTCAAAAAATGGGGTTTGTGGCACTGTTTGCTTTACCCAAATATTTCGTCTTAAAATAACATATTTTTGTGTTACCCTAAAACAAATCATTCCAATTTGCGCTACACTTGATTGTTATTTGTTAAACTAACGTAATGTGTGTAATTAAAAAAAAAACGGATGTGACGTTTTGTAATGGTGGCGTTAAAGAGAAGCATCAGGCAAGAAATCTTAAGGATTTTTGTTCTTTATTTCGTTTTAAACTTTTTGCTCTGTTGAGTATTGTGTGGATGATTTCATGCGGTTGAAGGAGGTGCGTTTCATTTATCCTTTTCATCGCGTTTGTTCAGTATTGAATTTGATGCTCTGTTTTGGGGTGATTTTAGCGTTTTATATAGTAGTCAAGTATTTGTATGTTTGTTTAAAACTTAATGGATTATTCATGTGTTCGAACGAGGTGCGCTATATTTGGTTTTTGTGTTAAGTCACCCAAAAATTGTCATTAAAATTTGTTCACCCTTATGTCATTCAAAACATGTATATGACTCGCCTGTGAAACACAAAAGAAATTTTGAGAGATGTCTCAATGGTTTTGTATCTATATAATGGAAGTCAGTGGGTGGCTGAAATGACTTGAGGGTGAGTAAATAATGAAAGAAATTTCATTTTTGGGTGAACAATCCCCCAATCAGCTTTTACCCACTCTCATGTCATTCCAAACCTGTTTGATTCCAAACCTCTTTGTCCAACTTTTTGAACCGTACAGCATTGAACCCAATTGACTTTTGTGTTCCTTGAACTGTATGGACAAATAACCACTGAGACATTTCTTAATATTTTTGTGTTCTACAGAAGAGTTATAGGTATTAAATAGCAGTATATAGGTTTTAAATGACACAAGGGTGACTAAATGATGAGTTTTATTTTTGAAAGAAATATTCCTTTAATACACATGAATTTTGAGTACCTGTATCATTGTAATTCTCCTCTATAGGATACAGATGCACCCAGTACTCAGGACTTGATCCAGAAGACTGAGTAGGGATTGTTTTTTTTATAAAAGGTTCAAACACCGAAGATTGCCCAGTACATGTTGGAGTGGTATTGGAGGATCTCAGAGTTCTTAACAATGTAGCGTATGCCACAGCCTGTTACGGGGGCAAGTGCCCCCGATGGACCACTAGGGGGCCTTCAGCAGGGGTTTTGTTTATTTAGCCATGTGTTTGTTTTAGCCACGCCTTTCCCTAATGTGTTCATGCCTGTGTTCACCTGTTCCTAATGTGTCTGTGATTATGTTTCTTATTTATAGTGGCCGTCTGTCAGCATTACTTGGCCAGTCCTTGTCTTTGTGTTATGTCTGTGTGCTGCATGTTCTTTTGTTTAATAAAACCCCTGTCCGCCGGCCATCTCCGCGTTGGGTCTGATTGCTCTACACTGGCACGAACAGCGTGCTTCCGTCAGCTCAGCTCAGCAGTTTTGTGACACAGCCATGCTGATAGGACTGATATATGCACTGAACTTTAGCTACCCTCCTGGACTCAGGTACACTTTTGAAGCACTGCAGAAGTTATTTCTGGAGCTAGATGGCAACAAGCTATCTAATAAAGTACAAACGATGAAGACAAAGCGTACTGATTTTTGAGTAATTTGTTGTAATTTGTTACTTTTAAATGCCATGTTTCAGAAAATAGCAATGCTTGAACATTTAGAAACATTGGTTTCATGCTGTAACATAGGTTTTATAATCTTGTTATAGTATTGCTACTTTATTATCCAGAGTTGTTAATATTGCAGGCTATACCTGAATGGTGCATCTAATTTGTCAGTAAACATTACAGTTTTGTAATGTTACAGTAATGTTTAATTGTAACTATTCACAGTTCTTAAATGTGCACGCTTGTTGTGCAAAGTGCATCTAATTTTCTTTAACAACATTAAAAATCTTTTTACGTTAATAATGTTTGGTTGTAATTATCCAAAGGCCTTAAAGTGCACACTTGTTTCAGTGAGCTTACATGGTGCAGAGTGCATCTATTTTTTTGTTTCAGTAAACATTACAGTTTTGTAATGTTACAGTATTGTTTAACTGTAATTGTCCAAAGTTGTTCTTGAAAAAAAAACAACAACTTTAAGCTTGTTGCAAGCTCCTGTAATGGTGCAGAATGTATCCAATTTTATCAGTAAACATAATATTTAGTTTATCTTGAATCTGTCCTTTAAGTGCAATAAACGGTGCTTTAAAAAGAGCTGTTGTCTGACAGGTCTTTAACAAATATTAACAAAACAAAGCATTTTTCTGTTAATGTAACTTGAACTAATTAGATGGAACCACTATCCATAATCTATCGAGTTGTTTGAATGAAATGTTCTTATGTTGGTTTAGTGACAAATATTTCAAGAGTTTTTAAGAGATGAAAACATGTTCAAACAACTTAACCATTTTAAGTTACAGGAAAGCAATTATACTTATTTGATTGAACACAAATAATTCACGTTAATTTTTCATCATTCAATTTTGTTGTCAAAATGCAAGCGTTTGACATGGATTAAACAAAAATCTTAAATGTTACTAAAAACTAATAAGGTTGTGTGAAACCACTATCCATAATTTATTTGAGTAAGTTTAAAGTTTAAATCGTTTTTTTGAGTGCACTGCATACCAAGTCCTTGTCGAGATCTCTCAGATTCTTATCCTTGCCCATTTTTCCTGCTTCCAATACATCAACTTCAAGACATAACTGCTCACTTGCTGCCTAACATACAGTACTGTGCAAAAGTTTTACAAACCCGATTCCAAAAAAGTTGGGACACTGTACAAATTGTGAATAAAAACAGAATGCAATGATGTGGAAGTTTCAAATTTCAATATTTTATTCAGAATACAACATAGATGACATATCAAATGTTTAAACTGAGAAAATGGATCATTTTAAGGGAAAAATAAGTTGATTTTTAATTTCATGGCATCAACACATCTCAAAAAAGTTGGGACAAGGCCATGTTTCCCACTGTGTGGCATCCCCTCTTCTTTTTATAACAGTCTGCAAACATCTGGGGACTGAGGAGACAAGTTGCTCAAGTTTAGGAATAGGAATGTTGTCCCATTCTTGTCTAATACAGGCTTCTAGTTGCTCAACTGTCTTAGGTCTCTTTGTCGCATCTTCCTCTTTATGATGCGCCAAATGTTTTCTATGGGTGAAAGATCTGGACTGCAGGCTGGCCATTTCAGTACCCGGATCCTTCTTCTACGCAGCCATGATGTTGTAATTGATGCAGTATGTGGTCTGGCATTGTCATGTTGGAAAATGCAAGGTCTTCCCTGAAAGAGACGACGTCTGGATGGGAGCATATGTTGTTCTAGAACTTGGATATACCTTTCAGCATTGATGGTGCCTTTCCAGATGTGTAAGCTGCCCATGCCACATGCACTCATGCAACCCCATACCATCAGAGATGCAGGCTTCTGAACTGAGCGCTGATAACAACTTGGGTTGTCCTTGTCCTCTTTAGTCCGGATGACATGGCGTCCCAGTTTTCCAAAAAGAACTTCAAATTTTGATTCGTCTGACCACAGAACAGTTTTCCACTTTGCCACAGTCCATTTTAAATGAGCCTTGGCCCAGAGAAAACGCCTGCGCTTCTGGATCATGTTTAGATATGGCTTCTTTTTTGACCTATAGAGTTTTAGCCGGCAACGGCGAATGGCACGTTGGATTGTGTTCACCGACAATGTTTTCTGGAAGTATTCCTGAGCCCATGTTGTGATTTCCATTACAGTAGCATTCCCGTATGTGATGCAGTGCCATCTAAGGGCCCGAAGATCACGGGCATCCAGTATGGTTTTCCGGCCTTGACCCTTACGCACAGAGATTGTTCCAGATTCTCTGAATCTTTGGATGATATTATGCACTGTAGATGATGATAACTTCAAACTCTTTGCAATTTTTTTCTGATATTGCTCCACTATTTTTCGCTGCAGCATTGGGGGAATTGGTTATCCTCTGCCCATCTTGACTTCTGAGAGACACTGCCACTCTGAGAGGCTCTTTTTATACCCAATCATGTTGCCAATTGACCTAATAAGTTGCAAATTGGTCCTCCAGCTGTTCCTTATATGTACATTTAACTTTTCTGGCCTCTTATTGCTACCTGTCCCAACTTTTTTGGAATGTGTAGCTCTCATGAAATCCAAAATGAGCCAATGTTTGGCATGACATTTCAAAATGTCTCACTTTCAACATTTGATATGTTATCTATATTCTATTGTGAATAAAATATAAGTTTATGAGATTTGTAAATGATTGCATTCCTTTTTTATTCACAATTTGTACAGTGTCCCAACTTGTTTGGAATCGGGTTTGTAGACAGGTGTGAAAAAAATGCTGTAAATTCATTCATTGTCTACCGCTTATCCAATCTATTCTCGGGGAGCCTGTGCCTATCTCAGGCGTCATTGGGCATCAAGGCAGGATACACCTGGACGGAGTTCCAACCCATTGCAGGGCACACACTCTCATTCACACACTATAGACAATTTAGAGATGCCAATCAACCTACAATGCATGTCTTTGGACCGTGGGAGGAAACCCCCAAGGCACGGGGAGAACATGCAAACTCCACACACGGCAGAGGCGGGAATCGATCCCCCAACCCTGGAGGTGTGAGGCAAACGTGCTAACCACCAAGCCACCGTGCCCCCCATGCTGTAAATTAAGAATGCTTAAAAATTTTTTAAGTGTTAATAGTTTATTTTTATCAATTAACAAAATGGAAATTACTTTAGATACCTCACATCAGAGGTATTTTGGTCAATTAACAAAATGTAAAGTAATTTCCATTTTGTTAATTGATAAAAATAAACTATTAACACCTTTTTAAAGCAATCTTACTTTACAGCATTTTTTCACACCTGTCTAAAACTTTTGCACAGCACTGTATGTTATTACCTTTCATTTTGTTAACTGAACAATTGGTGTGACCCTTTGCTTGCAAAACAGCATCATTTCTTATAAGTTCACTTGCACACAGCTTTTAAAGGATCTCGGCAGGCAGGTTCTTCCAACATCTTGAAGAACTAACCACAGATCTGCTGTGGATGTAAGCTGCCTCAAATCCTTCTGTCTCTTCATGTACTATAATCCCAGACAGACTTGATGCTGAGATCATTGCTCTGTGGAGGCCAAACCATTACTTCCAGGACTCCTTGTTCTTCTCTATGCTGAAGATAGTTCTTAATGACACTAGCTGTATGTTTGTATCTTCCAGTGTCAAAGGAAAATAAGCATGATGTGTCTTAATTAAGTTTCCTTGGCTGACCACTGTGTCTAGCATTGCCTGTTTCTTTGTGCTTCTTCAAAATTACTTGAACAGCAAATCTTGAAACCCCAGTCTGCTTTGAAATCTCTGCCACTGTGTTTGACCTGTGACATGAAACTGTCTTCCACAATTTCACCTTCGTAGCAGAGTTTGGTTCTTCCACACCCATAAATAAAATTGATGATCAATAGCACCTGCTTGGTATAACTGGTTAATCATATACCTGACCCTGACCGTACAAAATCCCTGACTTTATGCAAGATGCTGGTTTTTAGGCCAGAGTATTGAATCAAATATTGATTTGATTTTTCTTCTGTTCGCTCACTTTGCATTTTGTAAACTAAAATTAAACAAATAAAATTGATATTTTTTGAACGCATTCTTACTTTACAGCATTTCTTCACCCTGGACAAAAACATGTCCAGTATTCGATGTCACCTCTTTATAGTTGCCACTGTATTGAAATGATCAATGTTATTCTCTTCACTGATCAGTGGTTAATGGTATAGTTGATCGGTGTACATGTATTGCTTCCCTGGCTCAAGCATAATATTTTTACTTCTACTTTATTTCTACTTTAAAAACCAGTATGCATTACAAACAGACAGGGTCATTCCTATTTTAGAGCCCTTTTCACATCTAAAGCATTGTAAAAATTCTATCTCATGTTAGTGCTACTGACAGAACAGATGCACTGACCTCTATGATCGAGAAAGTGCGATAAGGCCTGCTGCTTTGCACTGCATTTTGCTTTTCAATGTGTCTTCAAACTTGCTTTTATCCAGTCACCCACAAGTGTGAATGAAACCTAGTGTGAGCTAAACTATGTCATAAATAAGTACTTCTTATGAAGATTATTTATATTTAATATTTATTAAAAATATAAATATATTTATGATGTTTTTGGCAGATTTTGACCCATCGCTCTCTAGCACCCCTAAAATTTTATATTTTAACCACAGATATTACATTTTGAATATAACCACTGGCTTCACCATAACCATATTCTGATATTTATATATATATATATCAGAATATGGTTATGGTGAAAAATATACATATATATTTTTAATCTATATTAATCTACACATACATATGCTAAATAAAAATAGAAAATTAATTCCCAATTACAAACTCACCCTTTTATGATATTGCCCCAAGCAAGATTCATATTCTCAGTCATCTGTTTAATCTTGCTTGTGTCATCATCTGCATAAACGATCAGTAGCTTATTTGCCAGTTCATTAGTCAGGTTGATGTCAGCTTGGCACAGCTGTATATCTTTGACAATTTTCTGCAAACATGCAAAAACAGGTCACAAACTGAACCTGACTCATTTTCACTTTCCTTTTCTCACAAAGTAAATACTGACAATACAACACAGTTGATATGTGTGCTATGTGCTATGTGCGCCCTTTACTTTATCTAAGCAGAAAATCTAACTTGTTTGATTTACAAAACTAGTTTGTATTACAAAACAGGACACCTCAGTGAAATGGCTTAAATGTAATTCATATTACCTTAACATTTGCATGATTGGCACTTGATGAGAGTTCCCTCCATCCTTCTAGTTTTTCATTGGCTTGCTTTATGTGAGACTCCACCACTTTCTTGGCATCCAGCCAATCCTTGGAGTCTTGATACATGTTCTGAAGTTGAATCACTCTGTCCATTAGCTTGGTATGTGAGTCTTCCCAGTGAGCTTGCAATTTCTCAACTCACGGAAAAAAAAAGAAAAGAAAATGAGTTTAAAAAATGATGAAACAAAAATATGAGTAGTTTTCAGTTCATTTGCTGCATTGTGGTTCAGTTAAACCTTTAAGACCAAAGTTCATTAATTTCTTGGAATCAGGGCCGGTGGCAGCAGTGTGCATCTTGCCCACCCAATCAAAGTACGATTTATTTTATTTTATTTTAAGGGAAAAATAACAGAAAATAACCAGTCCTCAACAAATGCCCCAAACCAGACCCATCTCTCTGGTGTTTAAACCCCAGTTCATGTGGTTAGCAGTTTGAATATTGATGCACCATCCCAGCCCATATTAGTTAATTACCCAAAACCTGCTTTCGCTAATATATTCAGCTCATTAAATCCTTCCTGGCAATACCAGTGTTGCGCAAGAAATGTCTAAATGAAATTGACCTGTCCATTGTGTGTAAATATCTGCAGGAGTGTAAGGATGTTTTTCCTGAGTTGCATAAATTGTATCTAACAACCCTTGTATGTCTTCAGCATCATGTAAAAGTTCCTTCTCCACACTGTCAAGATTCCAGACCCCCTATTGTCGCACCATGTTACATAAAAGAAAGAGAAACTTAGTGATCTTGACCCATGAGAAATCCATAACTACAATAACATAAATAAATACTCTAGACATGTATGAATTTGTAAGGATTTTTGCCAAGGGAAACAGGAGACTAACACAGTAGACAGATGGATGGACAGAACAATTAGACAGCTAGACAGATGAAAGATGTATAACTGATTATATATATATATATATATATATATATAATCAGTTATACATCTTTCATCTGTCTATGATCTGTTATATATATAACTGATAAGCAGTACATATGGAAATTCAGGTTGCTTTTGGTTAAGTAGTAAAGTGTGGAAAAAAATAAAAAAGGATTATAATTTTTAAAAATAGTGGGGGAAAAAAGAAAAGTTTTTATATAATGTTTTGATACTGCCGTTAGTTAAGTAATAAAGTTAGAAAAAAAAACTTACATAAAAGAAGAAAAAAAATCTATAACGGGAAAAAAGAAGAAGAAATGTTTTATTGATAAATTGAGTTTGTTTTGTTCCTTATCACTTTTCAGTTTGACTTTGAGTAAGTGCACAGTCTAGCTTTTTTCTAATTATTGATAATCCCAGTTAGGCTTTAGTTTTATTTGAGAATTAAGCTGATCCAATGTAAGTAAAATTTACATTTATATAGAAAAAATTTGAGTTTACAGATTTTTCAATAAGATTTGAATGTTGATTTCATTAGCACTTTTCAGTTTAGTTTGAATTTTTCTTAATTTTTTAAACATTAGTCATGGGCAGAACTGGATTAGGTGTTGGGCACACAACCACTGATTGCCCACCTATAATTTGTACCAGCCCATGCTAAGATAATTGGCTAGAACCGACCCTGCTAGGAATTAATCTGTGCCAATATTTCTGAATGTGTGTGTGGTATAGTTGCAATGAGAAAGCTACTACTCTCCAAAAAGTACATTGTTGCCCATAGCCCATTGCTGCCTCACTTTATAATAATATAAAATAAAAAATATAAAAAATTATCGATGGAACAATGAATTCAGAATTATACCACTGAATTCTAAAAGAAAATGTCAGGACATCTGTCCATAAACTGAATCTTAATAGAAGCTCATACACCAAGCACACATGTAGGTCTACCAAAGAATGATTAAAGAGGAAAAAAGTTAAATGTTTTGAAATGGCCAAGTCCTGACCTTAATCCAAAAGAAATATTGTGGAAGGACTTGAAGCAAGCAGTGTGCATGAGAACACCCATCAACATAGCGTTGAAGCTATTCTGTACTGAGGAATGGGATAAAATTCCTCCAAGCCATTGTACAGGAGTGATGAACAGTTACCAGAAATGTTTAGTTTACCACATACAGATGTGATACTGGATCATTTTTCTCAATAATTAAATACAGAAATATAATATTTTTGGCACAATTGTCTACTTTTAGAATTTATATGAAAATCTCATGATATTTTGGGTCATATTTATGCAGACATATAGAAAATTCTATAGGTTTCACAAACATTCAAACACCACTGCAATTGGAACCCTAGTTATTATTTTGTCTTCATTTAACATTTGCATGTTTTTTGTCTTTTTTTCATTATTGAAGTGTAGCAGCTCTGGTCTCTGCACATGACTTCTCAGAATTCTGTTTGCAGGAAATTCCTATATGAGTATGCACTCATATTCCGTCAAAGCAAAGGAAAACGCTTTTTGGAGGCTAAGGACCCTCTTGCCCAACCCCCTTTTCAAAGTCTACATCTTTGACACAGAATCAAAGGTCTGACTTGAAAATTTGCAGGGACAAACAGAAATGACCCTGAGCCTATGTGGATCATTTTGAAAAAAGTGGTATGAAATATGAACAGTATATTTGAACATATATATTTATATGTATATTTGCTAATGATCACCCACCACATGCATGGGTAAATTAGTGTACACAAATACAGACGCACACATTTGCCCCATTTTCTCCAAATTTAGTAATATGCCAATTCCAACCCACTAGTTACCCCTCCCTGTCACATGACAACTACCAAATGCAGATAGCAAAGGTTAACAAATGTTTTCAATGCTGCCCATTCTTGTACTTACATGATAAGCATGACCAGACAATTTTGCTCTAAGACAGTGGAGAGAATTAAGACAGACAGCCATACTTAAATGGCTAATATACACCGATCAGCCATAAAATTACCAGCTGCCCAATACTGTGCAGGTCCCCCTTGTGCTACCAAAACCTCTGACCCATCAAGGCATTGACTCCCCAAGCCCTCTGATGGTGTGCCCAGAGCATCACACTGCCTCCCCCTGACTTGTCCCTCTTTGGGCTACTTTTGGTAGGTACTAACCACTGCATTGTGGGAAAACCCCACAAGACCTGATGTTTTAAAGATGCTCTGACCCAATCATCTAGCATCACAATTTGGCCCTTGTCAAAGTCGCTCTTTTTTCTTCTTCCAACACATCAACTTTGAGAACTGACAGCTCACTTGCTGCCTAATATATCCCACCCCTTCACAGTTGCCACTGTAATGAGTGAAGTGTTATTCACTTCACCTGTCAGTAGTTTTAACCTTATGGCTGATCAGTGTATAGATGCAATAATGCCTTTTGATAAGGGAATGCAAGGGAAATAGCTGAATTTCAATAGATAAAACCCTACAGTGAAAAATGCAGTAACTAACTCAGGTAAGGGTTTTTAGGACAGGGATTTTAAGCACAATAATGCGATGTTGCTTACTTTGATCTGTAATTGTAGCACGCATTTGGGGGTTGTTGGTTTTGTTTTTAAGGTTTTCAGATGCAGTGATCTGTTTATTCAGCTGTGGGCGTCTCTGTTCCATGTCTTTCACTGCTGACTGTAAGATAAAAGTATAGGGGGGCACAAATAGCATTTACTGATGTATTGAAATAAATGTTAATTACAGACATAATTTGAATACATCAGATGGGGCTCCCCCCATCTGTTATATTCAAAATATATGAAATAAGATACTGTTACCATCACAATATGTGCAATAGTTTCCCTAAAATAGAACAAGCATTTTCAGTGGATGCAAACAAGTAACCTGTTTTTGCAGTGTAGATAAAATGTCACACACAAGGCATCTTTTTGTTTCTTGTCATTACTGTCAGGCTTGTTCAATAAACATTTTGGCCTATCCACTGAGTGACTGAGTCACTCCACTGAGTCACTATGCTAGCAGAGTTAGATGAACATGGAATTTTGCCTATTTTTATTGCTGAGCTCCCACACTTGTACAGCATGTCAAGATTGAGGAAAAGACTAAAATAGCATGTATACTCTACATTTCAAAATAATAGAACACAATAAAACAATAAACATTATAGAAACATTTATACAAAAAGGAGGTTAAAGATTCTCTCACAATCTCAAATCTTGTAAATCATGACACCCCTAGATTGAAGACCTTCGTACTACAGCATCTTCCTACAATAAAAATGAACTGTTCAAAAAGGAGTTCATTGCTAGCAGTGAGAAAATGGTTACACACAAGGATATGGTCATGTGCTGTTTACATGACCATTCAAATAATCTGATAAACACTGGACTGTTATGGTGCATGTAAAAACACTAAATGATCTGAGCTGGAGTCAGGAGCCAGGAGTTCACACTGTTATTACTCAGTCACAACAACTGAAGTCATTTGCAGCCTCTTCACCAAAACAAGTTACACAAGATTACACTGAAAAATAATGCCATGCAATGTCAAGTGCTCTGTCAAATAGAAATAGTATCAAAGCATGTGAAGGTAGGCTAAGAAAAACCCAGCTATCCAAAACTGAGTAAAATCTAGCCTAGCAGCTGATCTGTTTCATAGGTCATTTAGGAACTCAAAGTTTATTTTGTTGCTGTGCTACACTTGCTGGTCAAATGCCACTTTGTGAATGGGAGGCAGAGCAGGAGAAGGTGAGTGATAGAGAATACACACCTGGGAGAAATTTCGCTAATGAATGTTCTCGGTTTCAGTGAATGGGGATTAGGATAAGGAGGGGAGAGATGAGCAAGAGAGCATGGAGCAGTTCAAAGTTGTGCGTGTTAGTGTGTATGTTTTAAATATCACCGCTAAAGAGCGAGTAAAATAAGCCACAGCCAATAAATAAAAAATTATTTAAATTCAGCAATCAACTGATCAGTTTAACCAGAAATATCTTTTGCATTATTTTTGTTTATTTATAAAATATATTTATAGTTGTTAGGTAACCCAGCCACTGAAGAGTTAACTCTCAGTGCCGGTCCCAAGCCCAGTTAAAATGGGCTCCCATTTAAACTGGGCTTGGGACCGGCACTGAGAGTTAACTCTTCAGTGGCTGTGTCAGGAAGGGCATCCGGTGTAAAACCTGTGCCAAATTGAAATATGCGGACCAAATGATCCGCTGTGGTGACCCCAAACAGGGAGCAGTCGAAAGATAAACAACAACAACAACATTTACAATAGTTAGGTTTTTAAAAATATGCAAGACTGCAATTTTGCCATTTAGGGCAGTGAATAAATTTTGGAACAAACAAAAAACATTGGATTATTAAAAACCAAATACCAAAAAATACCAAAATTGTAACTGCACAAAGGTATATAGAATAAAGGTCATTTACTGCACTAACCTTGAGTTTCACAGTAAGATCACTGATTTCACCGAGATCTCCTACTCTCACCCGTTGTGTAATATTGTGATCGAGAAGAGAAAGCCAGTCATTAAGTTCAGTATTTGAATTATTGAATGCGTCCATTGCTGAAACTTCCAGGGCACTGCTTGTCAAGTATTCAGCTGCAGAATGAAAAAATAATAAATATTACAGCCAATGTATAATACAGAGATATGAGTAAACTGTTCAATGTAACTTCAGTCAGAATACTTAATTCTGTGTGCATGATTAGAATGGCATGTCTTTTATTTTCTGTTATTCTTGAAAGCTTACTTGCAACTCGGCATTTATTTTTCCATTCCTTAAGCAGCATTTGAATGATTATCCAGTCTGCACTGAGACTATCAAACTGGCCCTGAAAATGGTGCAGCAAAAATGTGTAATTTATTATAACTTCTTGAGTTTTTAATTGACAATGTATTGGGAAAGAATTACCCTAATTCATATCAGAAATTACATTTCAGTATGTACATTGAAAATAATTTACCCTTTCGGGTTGATACAGTGGTCTATTTTTTGCCAAAACTGTTTCTATTTCTGACTTCTTGGACTGGATATCATCAGTCTAAAGGAAGACAGAAAACCACCATGATCAACACTAAGCCTATTCACTGTAATACATTACAAGGGCATAACATATATATTTAAACTGTGTATATTAAAATAAAATGTAAGTACTTGTTTTAGATATTTTCTTTCCTATATATCCTTACATATGAGAGAATACCTTGTGTTCAATTGCTTCAGGTGATTGTTCTAGTAGGTTCTTGGTTGCAGAGGCCCAGCTGGAGAGCTTGTGGTACAGATTCAAATCTCTTAAGTAATTCTCAATCTGTTGTTGCTTCTCAGGAAGGTTAGATGACACCTTTGGAATTATCAGGAACACAGGGAAATATTACCAGCATGGCTATAAAATATTTTCTGATCATGCCAAAAATATTTATTTATTCAAAATATTTTAGAGGACATCTGGGATAAATCAATACAGAATACACATTTTAGAAAAAAATACTGTTTTTGGCTACCTCAAATGGTAAGGACAACAGCAACAGCAGAAAAAACAGCAACAACCCTACATTTTCTGTTATATACTGACCATCATATACACCTTCTGATTTGCCTTTTGTAGACTCAACAAACCATCTATAGACAATTAACAACCATCACCTTATTCTAAACATTATGGCAATTTGTTTGCTGATGTTCTTTAGATAATCTACACAGATTTCAACTTGTCTTATTGTATACTTTATATGGATGGCCCAGTGTCATGGTTGGCTTGGCGAAGTTCCCTGTTTGGCCACTAGGGGGCTTCTAGCAGGGTTCTAGTTTTGTTTATCTGTGCCATGTGTGTTTGTTATGATATTTAGCCCCGCCTGATCCTTAATGTGTTCCCGCCCCTGTTCACCTGTTCCTCATGTTCTTCTGATTACCCTTGTGATTTATAGTGGTTTCTGTGCTCATGGTATTTGCTAGTCCTTGTCATTATTGTGAGTCTTTGTGTTGTGTTTGGTTTTTCCCCTTGGTGGTGCTGTGTATGAATGTTCTTATTTTGGAATAAACCCTTGTTCTGCATCTATACCTGCGTATGGGTCTGCTCTCTCTCACCTGGTACCACCGGTACGTGACACCCAGTTTATGAACAGTGACACCCAGTTTATGGACAGTTTATGGACAGCTAATAAGCTGATCTATAGAATATCAGTTTTTCACATCATGTGGAAGGTCCAGAAAATAGTGTTTAATATTTTCTAGATGAATAGAATATCAACTAGTCCTATCACAAATTCTTGTAGACTATGAATACATTTTATGACCTGTTGAAAAATTCAAATAAAACATGCGCCATCCATGTTGGACTACTCAAACAAAATCAAAAATGTTTTAATTTTTCTAATAAGTATAGAGAAGTGTATCAAAGGAAAGAAATTTTTTAAAAATTACCTTGGCCCATCGCATATTGATGACCTTGAAACTGTTTGCCAAAGTCTTGTTTTTGTCGTCAGGCAGGGATGAAGCTTTTGTTTTAATTTTGTGTAATATTTTCATTCTGTCTGGTAATTCTGTTAATTTCACCTAAAGGTATCAAAAGCACAACAAAAGAACACTGAAATCCTCTTAAACCGACTTTCAGATAAATTAGTCAAGTTTTCTTATTATTTCTGTATTCTTGATAAATAATGCTTTAGAATTTAAAAGGTCTCTACCTGTACTTTTTCTAATGTCGTGTTGAGCTGTTCCCTATGATCTGGTTCTACTGGTAGGGCAGCAACGCACTCTGCTTTATCTAGCCAAGATTGAAACTCTCCAATATCTTCATGAAGTTCAGCGAGTACAATCCTTTGCCCTGCAGATCTAAACAATGTCAAATAACAAACAGTTATGTCTATAATAAAATGGACTTTGGGGTCATAGTTGAAGTTGCAGTGATGTTCTTAAACGAATGCATGTAAAGTAAGTTACAATAAGCTAATACAAATACAACAACAATTTTAAGAAACCAGAACTACATCATTTGAAAGGATACAGAAGGAAACACTAATACTTGCCTTCTCTTTATTTCAGACAGCTGACTGAACACTGTAGTCCAGTGGGTATTGATGGCATCTAGTTGATTTTTAATCTGTTCTTCATTATCCTTCCTGTCCTGCAAGGCTAGGTCCTCACCGAGAGCGTTAAGCGCTTTTACTGCTGCCTCTTGATTTTCCAAATCTTCCTGCAGTTCCTGTTTGTAATTTATTATACACAGTTACAAAATTATACAATTTGGAAAAAAATGCCCAAAATATTGAGCCAGGTCACTGCTCTTGACATCTTTTTACCTCAAGGAGCTTTGGATTTTGGGCTGTACATAGTCAGGGTTTCTACCCTGCATAACAAACAGGGTGTTGTCATATTTATATGACAACACCCTGTTTGTTATGCAGGGTAGAATAAAAAATTTGGCAAAAGATCTGGATCTGCTTGCTTGATAGAATCTTCAGAAGGCTTCAGAAATGGTTTACTGGTTCAATTTTTTGCTGAAGGAAATTCTGTTGGAGACGCCTAGTGATTTCATACTGAAACATTGTTCAAGGATGAATATATACAGTAAATGGGCATGAATGAAATATTAGCCATCAAACCAGGAACTACCTGAATAATGGTGATCTAAAACTATATAATAACACAAAGATTATGGATGCCTAAAAATGATATTAAAGTCACAATAGTGATCCACAAAAGAAGAAGGGGGGGGGGGTTAATGCTGCAGATGTTTAAGAAAGGCTGAGCTAATTTAAACTACTAATTGTATATACTGGGGGGGGCATGGTGGCTTAGTGGTTAGCACGTTTGCCTCACACCTCCAGGATTGGGGGTTCGATTCCTGCCTCCGCCGTGTGTGTGGAGTTTGCATGTTCTCCCCGTGCCTTGGGGGTTTCCTCCGGGTACTCCGGTTTCCTCCCCCAGTCCAAAGACATGCATGGTAGGTTGATTGGCATCTCTAAATTGTCCGTAGTGTGTGTGATTGCGTGAGTGAAATGAGAGTGTGTGTGTGTGCCCTGCGATGGGTTGGCACTCCGTCCAGGGTGTATCCTGCCTTGATGCCCAATGACGCCTGAGATAGGCACAGGCTCCCCGTGACCCGAGTGTAGTTCGGATAAGCGGCAGACAATGAATGAATGTATATACAATAGGAACATCATATGTTTGTGATGCTGCTGTGAACATTTATATGCTCAGAAAAAATAGCCCTGTTTTCATCTTCATGACAAAGCATTTTCCAACTAATCTAAGGGGGTTTACATAGAATATTTGCATTAAAAAGCAGGACAGTTTTTTGGGAGAGGGGACCACACTTGATAATGGCAAGAGCAAATAAAGCTGATTTTTTTAGTCAAGCATCGTAAATATTTTCAATATGTGTATCACAGCACCAGTCACTGATGTTGTGAAGCAGCAACACTTCCTATTTCGCTATGGTGCTCACATGATTAAACAATGTTAAATTAATACTATATTACTGTAATATTATTTGATTGAACAGCAAAGAGAAGTGCTTTTGCGCTTTTTACAATAATTAATTACCTTGATGTGGCACATATGGATGTTTGGGTCTTCTTCATACATTAATAATGTTTTTTCTGCAACAGTTAACCAACCCTGGGTGGCTTTTAACATCTCTCCATATTTCTTGCATTTGTCAAAATACCTGGGAAGAGAAAAGTTGGACAAAATAAGGCCCAGGATATATGTGAGATGAATAAAGACAGTGTTGGAGAGGGTAAAAGGTGCAGTACTGCTGACACTGCTACAAAACTGCAAACACAATCTACATTAAATTCTAAGTTACTTTCTTAATCAACAATGATTTGGGAGCCCATATTAAACACAATAAATTTTAAGCTCTTGTTAAACCACTTCTTAAACAAAATACATAACCAACATGCCATCTCTGGAGAAAATGATCACCTAACAGCATTCTTCTTTTCTAAGTAATTATACAGTACTGTGCAAAAAGAGACCACCTTTTTGTTTCCAATCAAATGCCCATTTAGTGTTTATATGAAAACAATGTACAATATTTTAATTAAATTTTCTATAAAAATAGCAGTGATGTATTATTCATATAAGTCAAAAGTAAGTTCAATATTACATAAATTAATATTAATTGATATATTTTGATAATGATCTAGCCATGCAGGTCACAGTCCAGTGTCTTCTGGGCTGGTCCCAAGCCCGGATAAATAGAGAGGGATGCATCAGGAAGGGCATCCAGCGTAAAACATTGCCAAATTTCATCATGTGAATTTCATACCCGATCGGTCGAGGCCCGGGTTAACAAAGACTGCCATCGGCGCCGTTGACCTACAGGGCGCCGGTGGAAATTGGGCTACTGTTGGTCGAAGAAGTAGAGGAGGGAGGAGAGTGCACAGACAGAGAGAGAAGAGGAAAGGTAAGAGTGTAGGACTGAGAATAGGAACTCTGAATGTTGGTACTATGACAGGGAAAGGTAGAGAGCTGGCTGATATGATGGAGAGAAGGAAGGTGGATATACTGTGTGTACAGGAGACCAGGTGGAAGGGTAGCAAGGCTCGTAGTATAGGAGCAGGATTCAAGCTGTTTTATTATGGTGTGGATAGTAAGAGAAATGGGGTAGGTGTGGTCTTGAAGGAGGAGTTTGGGAGGAATGTTCTGGAGGTGAAAAGAGTGTCAGACAGGGTGATGAGTCTGAAGTTAGAGATTGAAGGGATAATGTTGAATGTTGTTAGTAGGTAGGTTGTGAGTTAGAGGAGAAAGAGAGATTCTGGAGTGAATTAGATGAGGTGATGGAGAGTATTCCCATGGGTGAGAGAGTGGTGATAGGAGCAGATTTTAATGGACATGTTGGTGAGGGGAACACAGGTGATGAGGAAGTGATGGGCAAGTTTGGAGTTAAAGAAAGGGACCTTGAAGAACAGATGGTAGTGGACTTTGCTAAGAGGATGGACATGGCTGTGGTTAACACTTATTTTCAGAAGAGGGAGGAGCAAGAGTGGAGGTAGGAGCACACAGGTAGACTACATCCTATGTAGAAGAGGCAATCTGAAAGAGATTAGTGACTGTAAAGTGGTAGTGGGAGAGAGTGTAGCCAGACAGCATAGGATGATGGTGTGTAGGATGACTTTGATGGTCTGTAAGAAGAAGAGGTCAAAGATAGAGATAGAGAAGAAAACCAAGTGGTGGAAGCTGAAAAAGGAGGAATGTTGTGCAGAATTCAGACAGAAGTTGAGGCAGGCTCTGGGTGGTCAGGTAGTGCTGCCAGATGACTGGGAAACTCCAGCAGAAATGATCAGGGAGACAGGGAGAAAGGTGCTGGGTGTGTCATCTGGAAGGAGGAAAGAAGATAAGGAGACTTGGTGGCAGAATGAGGAATTTCAGGATAGTATTCAGAGAAAGAGGTTAGCCAAGAAGAAGTGTGACATGGACAGGACTGAGAAGAATAGACAGGAATACAAGGAGTTACAGCGCAGAGTGAAGAGGGAGGTGTCTAATGTCAAGCAGAAGGCATATGACGAGTTGTACACTAGGTTAGACACTAGAGAAAGTTAGAGTTATTAAGGATAGAGATGGAAGGGTGCTCACAAGTGAGGAGAGTGTACAGAGGAGATGGAAGGAGTACTTTGAGGAGCTGATGAATGAGGAAAATGAGAGGGAAGGAGTAAAAAAGAATAGAAGGGGTGAACTCTGTGGAACAGAAAGTAGATTCCACAGAGCTCCATTAAGATTAGAAAGGATGAAGTCAGGAAAGCTTTGAAGAGGATGAAAAATGGAAAGGCAGTTGGTCCTGACGACATCCCAGTGGAGGTCTGGAAGTGTCTGGGAGAGGCAGCAGTGGAATTTTTAACTAGTTTATTTAACAGGGTTTTAGAGAGTGAGAGGATGCCTGAGGAATGGAGAAGTGTATTTAATGCCAATCTTTAAGAATAAGGGTGACGTGCAGAGTTGCAGCAACTATAGGGGGATAAAGTTGATGAGCCATACAATGAAGCTATGGGAAAGAGTAGTGGAAGCTAGGTTAAGGAAGGTAGTGGAAATTTGTGAGCAGCAGTATGGCTTCATGCCCAGAAAGACCACAACTGATGCAAGTTTTGCTCTGAGAATTTTGATGGAGAAGTTTAGGGATGGTCAGAGGGAGTTGCACTGTGTGTTTGTAGACTTGGAGAAAGCGTATAACAGGGTGCCAAGAGAAGAGCTGTGGTACTGTATGAGGATGTTTGCAGATGACATTGTGATCTGTAGTGAGAGCAGGGAGCAGGTGGAGGAAAACCTGGAGAGGTGGAGGTTTGCGCTGGAGAGAAGAGGAATGAAAGTCAGTCGTAGTAAGACTGAGTACATGTGTGTGAATGAAAGGGAGGGAAGTGGAACAGTAAGGTTACAGGGTGAAGAGGTGAAGAAGGTACAGGAGTTTAAGTACTTGGGGTCAACAGTCCAGAGTAATGGAGAGTGTGGGAAAGAGGTAAAGAAGCGAGTGCAGGCAGGTTGGAATGGGTGGAGAAAGGTGTCGGGAGTTCTGTGTGATCAGAAAATATCAGCGAGAATCAAGGGGAAGGTGTACAGGACAGTGGTGAGAGCGGCCATGCTGTATGGTTTAGAGACAGTGTCACTGAGGAAGAGACAGGAGTCAGAGCTAGAGGTAGCAGAGCTGAAGATGTTGAGGTTCTCTTTGGGAGTGACAAGGTTGGACAGGATTAGGAACGAGCACATCAGAGGGACAGCTCATGTTGGACGTTCGGGGAACAAAGTTAGGGAGGCCAGATTAAGATGGTTTGGACATGTTCAGAGGAGGGAGAGTGAGTATATTAGTAGGAGAATGTTGGACATGGAGCTGCCAGGCAGGAGGCAAAGAGGAAGGCCAAAGAGGAGGTATATGGATGGAATTAATGAGGATATGAAGCTAGTGGGTGCAAGTGTTGAGGATGCAGAAGATAGGGATAGGTGGAGAGAGATGATTTGCTGTGGCAACCATTGAAGGGAAAAGCCGAAAGAAGAAGAAGAAGATATTTTGATAATATTAATTGAATTATTATTTCATGCTATTTTATCTAACCTAACAAGACCTAACAATAATGATGTGAAAATGCATTTAATAGAAAATAAAACTGAAATGGACCTATAGTAAAGCAAAAACATCTACTCTTTCACAGTGTTTCGACCTTGTTTCTCTTGGATTATGATTTTGGATTGTGTTTTTGGTACTTTTTTCGTTTTTGGTACTTTTTGGATTGCTTTGTTTGGTTTTTCGGACTACTGCCTGCTTTGCTGTTCTTCACCATACCTGCTGATATGGATTGTTTGCCTGTGTTTCTTCTTCAATAAACTCTGTGTAAGGATCTCCATAGTCGTTTCCAGACTCCATGTTACACACAGATATATGAGATGAGTACCAGATTAAATCTGGTGAAGTCTGTCTGCTTGATGCTGTGCATCTTATTTCTGGTGCTTTGCATGCCAGAAATTCCCATTTATTACTACTTACCTTAGCCTATTCTGATAGAGCTTTTTCAGGTTTTTCCACTTGGTACCGAGGAGATGAACAAGTGGAGTCACTTGAGGAGGTACGTTTTTCTTTTCGAAAGCCGTCACTCGAGAATCAAGAGTATCCAAAGTATGCTTTACTTCCTAGATAATAAAATATGGAAGAATATAGAAATGTATAAATAAAATGTGACAGTGAAATAGAATGTTACTTATTTTATTTTTATTTGTTTTTATTAAATATATATTTTACTTTAATTTAGCAAAAATAATTGCAAAAAATGAATACTTACAATAGTCTAAATTATTTTCTAACAACAACAGAAACTATTGTTCTATCAAAAATCACTCTCAGTAGACATTTTATATTTGTTGGTTTGTTTGCTTTAACCTATTTATTTAATTACAATTTTGTGGCAAAATTACTGGCTCTCAAAAGCAATACTTCATACATATAATAATTATTATTATGTATTATATTGTATAATGTATTATAATAAATTCAAACAATTTTTTGAAAAATCTAAATGATTTTTCAGTTGATTCCCATGGGTATAAATATGAGGAATTTTCTTTCATAAAAAAAAGGAGAGGGGGGAGAGAAAAATTAGTGGCAGCAATGAACATTCTCCTTGTTACCATGTCAGAGATACTTTTAATATACTTAAAACAGGAAGGAAGCTATTGAGGAAAAACTATTTCAGACCTTTGCCCTTGCTGTGAGCTTGATCATGTTTGGATCAATTCAAAATCTAATCAGTTCATCTGCTGTTTTCAATGACCATTCCATACAAATCGTACAACCACTTGTTCTTGATGCATCAAACTAATGAATATTCTAATTCACTAATTCACAGTTTTAAAATGGCACAGTTAAATTGACTATTGTAGTTGTCAAGTTTAAAAAAAAAAAAGAAATACAACTTGACTGGTATCATTATAAGGAATAGCTGTCCTTTCTAGGAATGGCTCACACAATGCACTGTCTGAATTTAACCAAACATCATCAGAAATACAACACAGTAAGAAGTCTCACTTCAGATTCTCTTTTGTGTTGTGATTTTAGCTGTACCTGTATTCTCCTCTCTCTATTTCTTTGACAGAACGCTTAACATTAGGCCATTGATGGTATATAAGGCTGCCAATATAACATAAGGCCATCAAAGCTAAGGGCTATGCAGCAAACATTATGCATGTATTTAACCACAGAATTCTTCTTTGATCAGACAATCCATGTGCCTTTCGCCTTATAACAGCTCAGGTCTGTGGTAATTTTCAATAAATGAACTCTGGTCATTAATGCTCTGATCCTGTTATTGTTTTTACAAATTCTAGTGTTTTTACATCGCATATCAAACAACAGCAACTAGTTCATGCGGTGATATATGATTATGCAAAGTTTTAACATAAACGTTCAGCATAAGAAAGACTCTCTAAATGCAGAGTCCCTGTAGTCCCTAGTATTCACTCTAACTGCTACTTCCAAAGCCTGACAAAAGGCTTTTGGTTCTGCACAGATGATCAACAAGACAATGCTTTAGGTGATAGCCACTGCTCTTAAATATAAATCATGGGAACTGGTATGACTAACTACCATAGATTCCCATGTCTTGATGTCCCAA
Source organism: Hemibagrus guttatus (assembly GCA_033459395.1). Lineage (NCBI taxonomy): Eukaryota > Metazoa > Chordata > Actinopteri > Siluriformes > Bagridae > Hemibagrus > Hemibagrus guttatus. The sequence goes on along the minus strand of JAUCMX010000025.1, from coordinate 4,885,688 downwards.
ACTCATGTCTTGATACATCTTCCCCTTTAAGAATACTCAACACATTACTGAGGCAACCCATTTAATGAAATCTTTGTTCAGTTTTACCTAGAATATACCTAGTAATCTTACCTTAAGGCACTTTTCTTGCTTGGATATATTTTCAGTTATGTCTGACCACCACATAGACGAGTTCAGTAGCGAATCATTTTCATCAATAATATGCAGTAATGTTTGCAGTTCCTTTACAGACCAGAGTAAAAGTCATAAACAGAAATCAGTGTTACTTCAGTCATTATTATTGTACAATATATGTGCACAGCATGCATACGCAACCATACTTACACTGACATGATATGCTTCAAATTTCCTATCCAGCTGTTCCCAGCGTTTATTAATTGGAATGAGGCGTGGTTCCACCAGTTTGCTAAAGCCATCTTCTGAAAGCTTGTGACCAACTCTCTGCAAATCTTCAAGTACTGGACGCTGCTGTTCAAGCTCATTGGCAAACTCCAATTTATCAAAAGTAAAACAGAAAAGCTCATTTTGATAACACGGTGTTGTTATATATTTATATTATTGGGCTAAATAAGTCACAGGTTACGATATAGCAGTAAAAATGTTTTGATTAAATTTGTGATTTATTTTTGTGATTTAAATCTGATTTATTTTTGTTAATAATATCAAAATAAGTTGTCCATACAGATTAAATGGCTTTATAACAGGGACGCTCTGCAGATCTTTTAACATACGTTATTACCTTTACCTTTGGTTGAGTTGCAGAATCCTGCAGTTCAGCTGCCATCTTCTCAGTGTTGTCAAGCCAGTGCATCATATCCTCCGACCTCTTACAGAACTGGTACCACTGTGGGGCAAAAGTAAGTGCCTTCTTCTTCCTAAGCGCTCTCAGACTCTATCAATACAAAGTAAATACATTCAATATACTTTTTAAATACTGTAAAACAACATTAAGGTAATGGAAACTTAAGGTAAACTGTTCGGGTGGCCTTGCAATTTTTATTTAAAACATGGTGTTACAGTAAAATGTATTCAGTATATATTGACTGAGTCAGATATTTCATATTCCATACATTATGTTTCATATTACATTCAATATGTCTGTGTGCTGTTTTTAAAAAGGTAGACATCTTGTTTCTGTGCCTCTAGTTTCTAGTTTACTAGTCTTGTCATTAGCTTGACTTAGTTTGCCTGTTTTGGACATTTACGGATTTGTCTTCAGTATCCCTGACTGCTTCGTCTTTAAACTGTGTTATGATGCATGACGATAACTTTGGGAAATGCTTTTACAAAATTAGCATCCTATGACTTTGTCTCCAATTTGATTCTATTTCTGTACCTTCAGGATGTTGTATTTATCATGGAGTAAATTATGCTTTTGAGAAACTGTTGTCTTTGCTGGATCTGTGGTTCTCTTTAGCAGATTTTCTCCTTTTAAGAACAGGCCCTTTAGTTCTTCTTCATCAACAACCTGCAAAAGCATATGCACAGAAAATCAGCATGTGGGAATATTTTATATTTTATTATTTATGCTCCAAATTGGCCAAATGATTAAATCAAATCTCATGTGAATTTTAGACAACTTTGTTTTCTTTCTTTCTTTTCTTCCTTTCTTTTCTTCCTTTTCTCCCCAAATCATGCAATCACAAAGTCAGCAGTATGTGGGGCCTTTGAGGTCACAGCTACATGCTATTGTGATTTAGGTACAGGCCAGATGGTTGTTTCATACAAACAACAGTCTCCCTGACAACAAAAGTAATTATTAAAGGACTCCTACAACATAATATAGTAGTATAAATTAGTAATAATTCATGGCATGGATTCTTGCAATGGATTTGGTCATTCAATTAATCATTCAAATATAATAACAGCAAGAATCTCCTTACTGCATCTTCTATGAAATCATCTTCTTTGATGTTTTCACCAAGTTTTATCTCTTCTTCTAGCTTGATCAGCCACATATTAGCTTGCCTGTGGTACTCTTCTAACTCTTGAGAGGAAGCCTGTATAGGTCATTAACATAAAAATGACACAAAATAATCACAGAAGATTTGCATATTGCTTTTGAGTTCCCATTTTCTGTTAAAATCAGATGAAAACAACATGTCTCAGCGATTTTAGTTACCTGTCCATGAAGAATCCTTCTGCTAACGATCTCAAAGCGTTGACTGAGCTGATTCAGCTTGGGCTCTATTTGAGTTTTACAGTGCTCCCCCCTAGTTTTAATGAGGTCTTCACCAAGACTTTGGACATCCACTACCTTTCCATGCATTTCCTCCAATTCTGCTTGTAGACCCTGATCAGTTTTAGTGAGATACAAAGAAAATCATGTTATAAAATGTTATACTTACATGTTTCATAATGTACATGTTACATAATGTACATACTATGATTCTGCTTAAACAAATCCAATTATTCTGTATGTAGAATAACAAAAATGTTATATGCACCACACACATGCACACCATAATATTATAACCACTTAGGGGTGAAGTAAATAAAATGGTTTAAATGGTAAAATGGTTTAGGGGTGAAGTAATAAGAACATTCATTCATTCTCTACCGCTTATCCGATCTATTCTCGGGTCACGGGGAGCCTGTGCCTATCTCAGGCATCATTGGGCATCAAGGCAGGATACACCCTGGACAGAGTGCCAACCCATCGCAGGGTGCACACACACACACACACACACACACACTCTCATTCACTCACGCAATCACACACTATGGACAATTTAGAGATGCCAATCAACCTACAATGCATGTCTTTGGACTGGGGGAGGAAACCAGAGTACCCGGAGGAAACCCCCGAGGCACGGGGAGAGCATGCAAACTCCACACACACGGCGGAGACGGGAATCGAACCGCCAACCCTGGAGGTGTGAGGCAAACATGCTAACCACCAAGCCACCGTGCCCCCCTGTAATGAGAACTTTTTTTTTTTTTATTATAATAACACCTGTCAAAGAGTGTGCTATATTAGGCAGCAAGAGAAAAGTTGATTCTCAAAGTTAAAGTGAGTAGTACCTAAAGAAGTGCTCCAAGTATGCGGGAATATGCGTATTTTTCATATTTGCATATTTTTTAATTTATACTCCAAATTGGTCAAATGACAAAATGCCTATGTAAATTCTAAGCAACTTTGTTTTTATTTCTATTCTTTTCTGCACAAATCATGCAAACACAAACTCTTAGAGGTCACAGCAACATGCTGCTGTGCAAATGTATTCACTGGACACACACCAAGTGAAAAGCAAGTGAACAGTTGGTTCTCAAATTAAGGTGTTGAAAGCAGTGTTTATAGTATGCAAGGGAAAGTACCTAAATAAAAGTGATCTAATCAAGGACAACCAGTAAACTGGCAAAAGAATCATGGGTGCCCAAGAGTCACTGATGCACGTGGGGAGCGAAGGCTAGCCTGTCTGGGAAAAAGCTTACCTAGTAAAGAGCTGTCACAAGGACGCACTAAGGCAAGTCGGTGGAGACAGTGTAACGGTATGGCCAATGCTCCACTAGAAAACCCCTGGTCCTGGCATTCATGTGGCTATTACTTTAAAATGTACCACCTACCTAAACATTTTTGCAGACCAAATAGCACTGCCCTTCATGGCAATGGTGTTTTCTAAAGACAGTGGCCTGTTTCAACAGAATAATCCTCTAACCCCAGTGCAAAAATTTTTTCGGAATAGTTTGAGGTATATGGCACAGAATTCACGAAATTGACTTGGCCTCCACAATCTGAGCGATGTGCTGGACAAACAAGTCAGACCCATGGAGGCTCAGCCTCGAACTTACAGGATTTAATCTGCTGCTAAAGTCTTGGTGCCAGACACCACAGCACACCTTCAGAGTCTTGTGGAGTCTACACTGTGTTATGGATATTTATGAGATGCAAACCTTGATGACATGGTTAATGCAGCCCTGGTTCTCCAGCTTGTCTAACTGAGTCTCAGCTCCATCCATCCAGGCATTTATATGAGCAACATTCTGTTCCAATGTATTCATCTGACTCTGGTAATCCTGTCAAACAGAGAATGCTATATATAATTTTGATGAGAAAGAAACTAATATTCATGCAGTCTTACTAGTGTCAGTTTCTCTGAAAGTGTTTATGAAATTGTTTCACTTATACATATTTATATTATATTCTGCATTTATTACATATAAACATTATATTTTTTAAAGACATACACGTTGTTACATATAAGATTAGAGAAAATATTATTAGAGAATAGTCAACTGAAGGACAAGTATCTGAGTATATAATCAGCTTTTTCTCACCAGCAATAAATTTAACCACTGTTCACTGCGTGATGTCACAGCAATCCAGTTGCTGTTCAACAGGCTGACTTTGTCATCTATTAGGCTTTCCTCTGTTAGCAGTGCTTTTAGGGCTTCTGCTAAATCTCTTACTAAACAGAGCTGGGGTGTGTGTTGCTCTGTAGCCGTATGTGTGGCCTGGAAAAAAAATTGTTACAGCATTTATGTAATTCACTTTGCAAGCTCCTTAGTTGTTTGTAAGTCTGGCTGGTAAACGAAAACAAGGTAGAGACTGGTATAATCATACTTAATGTTCAGTGATATAGTGTGGACACAAATTACAGGATTTTAAAAAACAACAAAAAATGTTACTATTTTTCGTAACTACAGATACATACATACAGAAATAAACATATTTAAAAAGATTCTATTTAAATGATTTATACTTCTATATAAAATGGAAGTTATATGAGTACTGAAGGCTGTACTTGATTACATTTCAGTATTTAGATTCCAAACATTTCAAGTTCAATATACAGTAGAAGTAATTCTGAGAGTTTAACATTAACGCACCTTGGCCCATGTAAGCTCCGCGTCTAGGTCACTGGGCATTCCTTCCACCGATGACCGACGAGTCAGTTCACTATCTACAGCTGCTAACCATTCTGTTAGAGTTTTAATGTCTTTTTTAAATTTTCTCAGTAACTTCAAACTTTTTTCTAGTGCTTGCTTTCCTTCTGTGACCTATACAAACAATCAGACAGGTTTACTAAAAAACAATTTCAATTACTAGTCATCAACAAACTGCTGATATATTTACAATGATTAATAACATTTAACATTATGTGCAGAGAGAAGACTAATGAAATCTATTAAATTATGTTAAAGGTCCTTAGTGTGAGCTACTAATAATTTATTTACTGTTATATTGTTTCTTACAAATTAAATGCGGGCCAGGTCCCTAATACAGATCATTACTATACTAGACATTTTTCTCATTTGATATTTTTCAGCCAAACCTCAACAGTGCTTACTGAAACATAAAAAACCTAAAACACCAAGCAATGTAGCATCTTAATTTTTTATTTAAAATTTAATTATTTGTTTGGTAAAGATTTAGGACCAGCCATTACAGAATTATCATAATGAGAGAGTCAGTTCTCTGAAATACATCATTACATTACTTGTGAAGCACAGTCTTGTCATACCTGTGCACCCAAGTCGTTGTACAAAAGTTTAAGACTTGTTAAACGGTCGTCCAGCTCCTTTGGTTGATCTGTCTGCTGTCTCTGCACAATTTGTCTTCCTGTCTTAATTACCACCTCCACTTCCGATTTCACTTCACTTAGATTTTTATACAACTTCTGCAAGATAAAAAATGTATGATTTGTATAAAAAATATTGATTTAGCATCATGAGAATTAATTGTGGTGCATCTTAATCATTTAGGCTGAGTTTCCCACTATCGTGGACAACATGGAATTTTTTGGAGAAAAAAAAATTAATTATGGAATAGAAAAAAATTAAAATCCTCCTACATAACATACATTTCTGTCTTGTTATATCATGTTATTTGTATTCTGATTAGACAATCTGTGCTATGACTTCAAAGAAGGAGGACTTCATTTACATTACTCCCATGACTAAGTTCACATGATTACTGATGACAGATAAGTACGGCATGCATCAGTGAAATGGGCTACAGTATGTTAACCCACATTAAGTGCAAATCTATGAGCTGTGTCACTGTGTCACTGTGTATCACCTGACATGACTATCACTGAGCACTGAGCTCAATACAGTCAGCCCACAGTGTTGCTATATACCATTCTGTGTGTTAACTATGACAACTGGTGGTGATATTGCATTTGGTTTCATAAAATACAAAAATATATAAAATATATTTTTACAGCTTATCATCACCCAAAGAACACCATACCCAAGGTAAAACATAATTGTGGCACACGTTATATGGATATACTCATTAGCTGGGACTGGAAACAAGATAAAAGGAATCATGGATATTACCAAGCATCTATTTTTGCATATAACTGGAATGGAATTGTTAGGCAAGTATGTAGGACATGAATAAAATTTTCATCTTACAGCACAATAACAACTCAAAGCACGAATCCAAATGAAATCATTTCAAAAACAACCAGGTTAATGTTTTTTCTTTATATGTTTAAGCTGAGTTAATCTGTTTTGTCTCAAAAGGGTACATACATCTCAAGATTCATCCCATGACCAGTTAACGATTAGTTAATGCAAAGTTAATTTCTTTTTCTAGCATGCAGTGTAGTACGACTTGCACAGTTTGACATCGCTATGGAAAACTGCACAAAACCATAATGTTGTGCAAGATTTAGCTACTACATTACTGCTCAATATAATATTTTGCAGGTTTGAGTACCAACCTTAAAGAAGGGACAAATACAACATAAAAATCATAGTAATAGACATAATGGTCCCTTTTTATTTGTGTACAATCAAAGTTGTAACTGTAAAATAAGCACAGGTAAATTCCACCAACAGGCTTCCTGTTCATTCATTTAAACTTTGTCACATTGGTACAGCTGAGAATACCATTTTAACATCTCTTGTGTTCTTGTGACAGAATAAACACAAACCCCACAGCCATAATTCCAAAACCTAGTGTAAGCCTTCCCAGCATTATGTATGCTTTTTTCCAATAAAGGTGGAGGAACTTGAATACTTTGGCCATATAGTGTTTATAATCCAAAGAATATGTTAATGCAACTACACATTCACATAAGAACCATAAATGTGTAAAGAAGGAAATCATTTAAAATTGATAAAGATGCACAAAGCATATAATACCCACCATGCACTGCTCCAACTGGGATTGCACCACCTCCTGCTCTACACTGTGGATGCTCAGCGACCCAAGTTCACACTTCACTTCTTCCAATGCACGTTCACATTCTTTCAACCTCTGATCAAAGTTGGCCGGCTTTTGGAAAAGTCGAAACTTTGCTTTCACATCCAATAATTTAGCCTAGCAAAAAGAAAAAACACAATGAGATAACTTGTAATTTAAGCTCACATTCCTTGGTTGGCTGTAGCAGCATTAGAAACTTCATTAGGGTTCATCTGTAAGGTATTAACACACAGGTATTGTTCATATATTTCCATATATATTTATGTATATATTTGCTTGTGGTTAATTTTCTGCCTTACATATAGGTATAAACTGGTACCATCAAGCTGACAAATGCTGTAAATGTATTGTAAGAATTAATGAATACTTTCAAAGAACAGGTTCCAGATTTCAAGTGACAGATAGGTGTTACTGTATCCTAAAACAAAGCCTAGATATGTGTATGTAACCATTTCTGTTGATTAGTAACATTGTAGAAAACATGTTTAAAATTAACATACATAACTGTTAGTGCTTTCGTACCATAAAGAACCTGTGAAGAAAATACTAAGCTTAAATTGATGCAGTAGCCATATGCCTAATTTACTTTTGTCTGTATTTTATTGTGAAATTTGAAAACACATGTTTGTAATGCTCACATATGTAGCATCAATCTCAGTGACCATTTTATCTGATGCATCTTCACTGCAACTTTTCTTCATACCATCTAGAGTCGCTTCATGACTACTCAGTTCAGTTTGAATTTTCTAGAATAATAATAAAAATTTGTTAAAAAAAAAAAAGCAGTTTAAAAAGCATAATTCAGATATTTTCTGAACATCATGGTACAAGTTATAGAAGAAAATCCTGTATTAAACTGAATAAACCATGGTTTTACTCTGAGAAATATGCAAACCTGGGCTTCCTGAGGTATCTGAGCAGCGTCTATACCATCTGTGAGATATGCAGTCAAATGTCGATCAGTTGCCTTTAGAGAATCTTGGATTAAACGCAGAGTTTTGTCATTCTTGTTCACCCACTGTAAGCTCTTCTCTAGCTGCTGTCGCCTTTGCAATGCCTGTTATAGTAAAGAACAATAGAGTGAAGAATAATTTTTAAAAAATGCAAAAATGAAAATGGCTGTCAGGTTTTATTTGCAAAAACAAAACCAAGCAAATCGGTGAGAGTGTCCAGAAGAAATACAGCAGATTCTTTGCTTTGAAAATCCCAAAAGCCAGTGTCCTTAGAAATTTGACCACAAATGCAACAGGTTGTTACATCAAATATATCTGGCTGGTAACATCCCACAATGCTTGCCATTTTGGATAAGCACTGATCCTGTCATCCAGCCACCACAATTTGGCCCTTGTCAAAGACAATCAGATCCTTATTCCTGGCCAATTTTTCTTGCTTCCACTTTTGCTACTTTTCACTTGTTGCTTAATATACCATAACCCACGGGTCTCCAGCACATCACTTACAAACCCCAAACTTCTGAGCAGCTTGCCTCAAAGGTTCACAAAATATGTACAAAATTGCTAAAATCAAATTAACTCAATAAAGCGCCTATCCGGTGTTGTACTGAAACCTAATTCCTCGGTCACAAGTCCAATACAATTTCCGGTCTCTGTTTTCAAAATTAATATTACCTTCAATATCAAAGGTGTTTCCTTTTTTATGAAAAGAGTCTTTTTCAGTCTTGCTGAGGACATCAGGGTATGTGTCATGGGACTTGTAAGTAATAATTTGCTGATAAACAACAGAAACTATGTGAATGAAATCTGACAATAGAAACAGAAAAAATAGAAGAAAAAATAGAAGAATAGAAGAATAGAATAAAAAAAAATCTAGTCAGCAAACCTGTTGTGTTAAATCAATTAGCTCTACTCAACAATTAACATGCTGCTTATGTAAATTTAAAAAAAATTTTTATTGTAAAATATGACAGATGAAGAAGTTGCTTTCAGCTGCTCCCTGTTCGGGGTCGCCACAGCAGACCGACTGGTCTGCACAACAACTTGGTAAATGTTTTACGCCGGATGCCCTTCCTGCCGCAACCCTCCCATTTTTCCGGGCTTGGGACCGGCACTGCATCCAGTGGCTGGGGTTGAGGCATTGGCTGGGAATCGAACCCGGGCCTTCCGTATGATAGGCGCGAAACCTACCACTGAGCCACCAATGCCTCATTGCAAAATATGACAGATATTGACATTTAAAAGAAAAGTTCACACAAAAATAGCTTATTTAGCTGGTTTGATTTATGGCAATAAGCTATAATGCTACTACTAATAAAACACGAGTAGCTCTTGGCCACCTCAATTTTGTCAAATTAACGCTTAGAGGAAAAAAGGTTGGAGACCCCTGCCATAAACTTTTAACAGGTGACACTGTAACAACATTTTTTTCACTTTTTATTTTTATTTTCAGTTTATTTTATGACTGATTGGTATGTATATAAAAACCAAGGTTCATAAATGGGTTAAAACTTTAAAATAAGAGCTACATTAATACCATATGCAAGTCAAAAGCATACCCTTTGCATAAGTTCATCCCAGCGAATGTTGTAATCTTCCACCTTCTTATGAATGAGCTCATCAAGGACTCTTCCATCCATAAGGGTCTGGGCCAACTCACGAATCTGATTACGATTATATTCAGGATGTTGTTTTATCATGGTATCTAAGGACTGGAACAAAAACAGTACAAGAACAGATGTTTAATAAAACATGAAATTAACTCTGAAATGAAACTTTGAGTACCTGACACCCACACTGCCTAGCAGAGTCTCCAGGCCTCGAGAGGCATGCCCTATCACTCTGCTAACACACTCTCCTATCCACAATTGCCTTAAATAAAACCCATTTAACCTTCTACACTTCTGCTTTGTATACTGGTCTGTATTCTGCTTCTGAGTTCCCTTGTTCCTGTGGTGATAGCAGAGTGATCTGGCCATGGACTTAGCAGAATCAGATCCCATGTTTTGACCCCTTGCCAGAACCAGTCCACCTGCCTGCAGCTCTCTCCTGCTATGGTTCGCACCTCAGCCAGCACAATCAAAAACTCTGGGAACTCAACTAGAGAAAGTGCAACATGGCGGCCCAAATTGAGCTCCTCCATCAGCAACTGTTCTGTATCTTCCCCCAATTGGCCCAGAGGTCTTTTAGCCTTCAGCCTGCCTCAGCAGCCTCTGTCTCTTACTTTCCCAGCCCTCTATGGCATGAAGTCATGTCCCAATGTATTCTCTTGTTTTCCCAGCAGCCACAAACCTACTCTACTGACAATGGCAAGAACCTAAGAAGGCTACAACATGGGACTCCTGAAAGCAGATGCCTGGGCCACCGCCATCTGGCACAGGTAGCCAGCTCTGTATTCCACCTTCTCCTCCTTGACCACCAAACGATGGAAAACATTTCACCATCCCGTCCAAGAGTGAGAGAAGCTTCCAAAAGACTGCTTTCCCTCCACCAGGGGTCCCGTAGTGAGGTGGAGTAAACAGAGTTCTTGGCCACATAGTCCAGGTGGAATGATGTGGCACTCCAGGATGGGTTCTTGAATGACCCCAACATGCTGGTGAAAGACAACTTTGGTGAAACTCCTTTGACTCACTGGTATCCCTCTCTATCAGTTTGGATAACCGCATGCGGGAGCAGTGCAGGGACATAGCTGCCTGCCTGGTCTCTTTCCAGGCCTCCTGTTTACTCAACCCCACTGCCCGTGAGTCCATATACAGACCTCCAGCTTCATCCACTCTTTCACAAGGAGAGAAGCCCAAGCTGTTATTGAAAAAATCCAAGCTGTTATCAAGTAGTTTAGGCCCAACTCTGTTAAATAACCAGCATTTTACTCTTTTTACCACTGTTTCAACAGGGACCATAGTCAGGTTGTGGCAACTCTACTCCATTCTTGTGGACCTCTGATGCAGATCGAACATTCAACATGCTGAAGGAAATTGTCAGCTCAGCCCCTGTATTAGTTCAGCCCAAATAATTGTGTCCAGTTCATCATAGTTCATGGTTGAGGTAGAGGCCTCAGAGTCCTCTCACAGCATTCAGGACTAAAAATTCCAACAGTTACTACAATTCCTCTCACTGACTACTGTAACTCCTGCCAAGCACATCTATGACACAGGGAAACTCGAGTTGCTGGCTGTGAAGTTGGTCCTGGAGGAGTGGAGGCACTGGCTTGAGGGTGCCAAGCACCCATTCATCATTTGGACTGACCATAACCTGGCTTATTTTCAGAACACCAAGCAATTAAACCTAAGGCATACTGGGCCTTGTGCTCACCTTCCAGTATGCTGCTGTCCCCAGTGACATTTTCTGAGCGTTTAATCCTATAGAACGTCTGTGGAGAGTGCTGAAACATGCAGTCTGAAGAAGGCAGCTTTCTGAGGTTACCCTTCTGAACCTAAGCTCAGCCTAACCCTTCAGCCCATTTTGGTTCCACTTCTGTCAATTTAGAAGAGATAACTGAAGTTGCAGTTGGCACAGGCTCACCAAAACTGGACAGCTGAAGACTGGAAAATTTCTTCTGAGGCACATAGATGGTAGGGTCAGAATTTGGTGCCAACAGCATTAATCCACAGACCCAACTTGTCTTATTTCAACAGTCAGCACTGGTGGCGATGGTGTAATACATCTCAAACTGATACAACTTAGTCGTTTAAAATATAAATGGTTAATAAAAATCTTTAAAGATTTCCAATACTTACAGCCAGAGACTCAGCAATTTTGTCTGCTCCTCCTTGAAAGTTCTCCACCTCATTAAGTTTCTGTTCTAATAGATCCATCCAAGCATTTTCCTGTTCCAAGTAACTCAACAATTCACACCAGCAAGCCCACACCTCCTGCAAATGATACAAACGGAATGATGCATTAAGTTGGATGTCTTTTGTAACAGAAAGATGAAAATTCTCATATTTACACCATTCAGATTACCTCTAATGTCTTGTACTTCCCATCAAGTCGACTACACAGCCGCTGGTAGTTGGAAGTTAAAACATTTAGTTCTGCTTTTAGGGCCTCATGGGCTGTGGGTGGAGCCTTTTCAATAAAATTGTTAACTTTATCTCCCAGAAGGTTTACTTTTATTTCTTTCTGGTGGATTTCTTCTTGAGCTCCCTGAATGTTGATATAACACAAATAAAAGACATTTAAGGTATTTTTCTTTGGTTTCCCACACACTCTCTGATATTAAAGAACTTTACTTTCTGCAGGAAAGAACTCTTAGTTTCTTATGTTTGACTGGACTGCAAGGGTTTTGTTCTTGGTGTCCTTTGGCTGCTTCCTGTTCGGGGTTGCCAGAGCGGATCACCTGATATTAATCTGACATATTTGGTTTGGCACAAGTTTTATTCAGGATGCCCTTCTTGATGCAATCGTCCCAATTTATCCAGGCTTGGGACCATCACTGAGAGTTAAACCCTTCATGAATTATACAATAAAATAATTTGCCTTAACATTTTTTGTTGATAACAGTTCGAATGAGGTGTTAATTATTTATGAACCCCTAACTTGATTCAGCTGATTAGGCATAGATAATGCACTGATGATTGTTATCATTGTTATAAGGAACAATAAACATGTTTTTAGAAAACAACAGTTAAAAAGGCCATTCTGTTTGAAATACACAAACCTTAAGTTCATCCACTGCTATATGGAGTTCTTCAGGTGTTTTATAATGGAAATCACTCTCTAGGTAATCTTCTTCTGCTTGTGTAATCCACTCTTGCATCTCTTGCATCTCCTTCTTTAAACTCACTGTCATATCCAGACCACCTTTCAAGGCCGATTTTTTTGCATATGCCTAAAGAATAAACCACAAATACAAGTTAACAATCCATTTCACAGAATACAACCTTAACATCAGGTAGACACACTTAAAATTCTTAGATGAATGTATTATTTTTTATCTTGTGTAAAATCAGAACTTTTATTAGGACTGCTAATCGTTACCTGTTTGCAAATTAGTTCCCACTGAGAATTGAGATCATCAAGCAGCTTCTGTATTTTGACAGCAAATTGTGGCTCTGCTTCCTTCTTCAAGGCCTGTCCAACCTCATTGATCCCATTAAGACTCGGTTGGACAGTATGAATGTCGTTAACTAAGGCCTGGTAAATAAATAAATAATAATATAAAATCAATCAATAAATTAATTAAATAATTAATGAATAAATGTTTTTGTTACTTAACCAGTCATTCAGTCAGTCCATCCATTCTTCTGCATTTTCAGTAGCGTTTTTTCAACACAGTCAATAAATAATTAAAAACTCACTGTGCACTGGTCAAGTTGCTTCTCAAGAGCCTCTGTATCTCCTAAAGCTGGCCACTCCTCATTCAAAAAAACATCAACCTCAGTCATCCACTTCTGCAGGGTCGTTGTGTCATTCTAATTGCAAAATAAATTTCCTTTGCATTAGAGGAGGAAAGTGTTTTTCTTTTGTTCCTTTACATATGTATGTGTATTAAAACCCACAACCACATCATTTTGCCTAAACTTGAGAGCCAATGGCTATTAAAGTATACGAAACTGAAATTCCAGTGAAGATACAAATTACATACTTCGGAATAAAAGTTGTCAAATGTCACACTATGAGGAACCTCCAGCTAATTTATTCTGGTGCTTTTGCTTTTTTATAGAACAAACATAAAACAAAGAAAAGAAGAAAGAAAAAAACCTAGAACATTTGAGTTAAAGTCAAATTATCAGTGGACAGGCATGCTACAAACTGCAAGCTTGTAACTGTTTGATATTAACTCAGAAAAATTAAAATAATAAAAATAATAATGATAGTAGTAAAAATAAAAAGCATTGTCCTGAGTATTGCCAGCCATCTAATACTTTACACAAAATGTTAATTACATTAACAGTAATTACAGTCATCATTCACTAACACCAGCAGTAACAGCGGTCATTAGGGTAAAAATGCATTATACTAGTCATCTTAAGATTTTGTCAAATACTCTGGGTTTGTCATTGTTAATGTGTCTTAACCTCTCTAAAGCAACCACATTTACAAGATGTTTAGATCACATTTAAACATAGGCACTAAAATCATTTTTCACATTTAAATATCAACATTTTGCCAATTATCCTTTTTTCCGCCAGAAGAAAACATTCAAGGTAGCTGTCCAGTAATAATACCTGAACTGCAGTAGGCTAAATCCTTCTTTAGGTGTGCAAATATTTTACCTCATTTTAATGGACTATTCAAACATTGTACATTACAGCTAACAAATCTAACTAACCCTTAATTTAGGGTACTCTCAGACATAACCAACGGATAGTTCTTGATGATGTGCCCTTAAAAAGAAACAAATTTTATGTAACATAAAATGACATAATAACTGTTGCATAGTCCATCATAGAACATAGAGACCACTTTCACTTATACACAATAAAACAATATTTCCCCACTACTTCACTTAAACCAAGGTTCATTAATGTAGGTTACCCTTTGTTAGAACTCACTAAACTAAACAGGCTCCACCCTCCCTCTGAAACATTACAAACTTTTAATTGAATAAGAATAAACTTCAAAAATGAATAAAATGTCATTTGACCAAGGGTGCCCAAACTTTTGCATACTACTGTAACATACTGGCTACTTATGCCGGAGATCTGAATGTGTGTTAACTATGCATAATTCAAATCTAACCGTAACCCTATCAATTTCAGATGACGTGACCATCAGCCTTCACACATTCATTACATGTCCAACTGATTATGAATGAATTTACTTTTTTTTTCTTTTTTTTTTTTTACATAATCCAATTTGTGACAGTCTTTAGTACAATTGAGCATTTTTGTCCAACAGAGCATGTTGCTAGTGATGTAGGCATCTTACATCAGGTGTATAAGACTATGGATTATCCTTGTGTTTTGCTATTTGATTCGTTCTTTGAAAGTTTAATTTTTGTGGCTTTCCTTACATAAACAGTTTACAGACAGCCTCATTATACAGTGGATATAAAAAGTCTACACACCCCTGTTAAAATGCCAGGTTTCTGTGATGTAAAAAAAGAGATTTTTTCACCTTTAATGTGACCTATAACCTGTACAACTCAATTGAAAAACAAACTGAAAACTTTTATAGGGGTGGAGTAAAAATAAAAAACTAAAATAATGTGGCTACATAAATATGCACACCCTTAAACTAATACTTTGTTGAAGCACCTTTTGATTTTATTACAGCACTCAGTCTTTTGGGGTATGAGTCTATCATCATGGCACATCTTGACTTGGCAATATTTACCCACTCTTCTTTGCAAAAACACTCCAAATCTGTCAGATTGCGAGGGCATCTCCTGTGCAAAGCCCTCATCAGATCACCCCACAGATTTTCAATCGGATTCAGGTCAGGGCTCTGGCCGGCCATTCCAAAACTTTAATCTTCTTCTGGTGAAGCCATACTTTTGTTGATTTGGATGTATGCTTTGGGTCATTGTCATGTTCATAATTCTGTTCATGATTGCCTCCACCTTGACTAAGGCCCCAGTTCCAGCTGAAGAAAAACAGCTCCAAAGCATGATGCTGCCACCACCATGCTTCACTGTGGGTATGGTGTTCTTTTGGTGATGTGCAATGTTGTTTTTGTGCCAAACATACCTTTTGGAATTATGGCCGAAGAGTTCAACCTTGGTTTCATCAGACCATATCACATTTCCCCACATGCTTTTGGGAGACTTCAAATGTGTTTTTGTAAAATTTAGCCGGGTTTGGATGTTTTTCTTCGTAAGAAAAGGCTTCTGTCTTGCCACCCTACCCCATAACCCAGACATATGAAGAATACGGGAGATTGTTGTCACATGTACTACACAGCCAGTACTTGCCAAAAATTCCTGCAGCTCCTTTAATGTTGCTGTAGGCCTCTTAGCCTCCCTGACCAGTTTTCTTCTCGTCTTGTCATCAATTTTTGTCACATTAAAGGTGGAAAACGGTCTGAAATGGTTTATCTTGGTCTCTTTTTTTTTTTTTTTACATCACAGAAACCTGGCATTTTAATAGGGGTGTGTAGACTTTTTATATCCACTGTATATCTTAAACTTTCTGTGTCATCTTGTAAAAAACATAAAATTCTGTTCAAAAATGTATGTCTGTGGTATAAGTTTCAAAGGATAAATAATGACCGATTTTATAAAACATTCACTTCTGAGCCTCCACAGTGTGTTTTAGCCAAGAAATGTTTAGGACTTTTCTTAATTTTGTGAGTAAAGGAAAATGCAAATTTGATATTGTAAACCAATAACAAAGGGACATGTGCCCAAGAATAAACATTAATGTCACATTTTTGGATTGGTGGAACTGTACTGGGAAATGGTTGAGAGGTATTTGAGTGGACAGAAATTCAGAAGTGTTAGTAGTCTGCAAACGTAGGACATGTACAAAAAGTTGCTCAAAAGCTATAGCAGTCTGTGTAAAGTATGTATAATATAATTCAATTTAAATATTGATAACAAATATATTGAAAAAATAAATTCAAATTATAATCATTTCATATTATTAGCTTCATTAAATCAGGCGTCAAGATCTAAGACATGCCATTTGATAGAGTTTTATTTACAATGTATACAGAGCCCAGAAAATGCCCTTCAACCTGACTTATGATTGAGTAATGTAATATAAACTAAAGAAACAAATATACCAACACCTACCTGGAACTGTTGCAGCTTGGTAATGTGTTCCTGCAATTTTTGTATGTTTTCTATTAGTTGTTCACACAAATGTCTCCAACAGGCCATCATACTGTCCATCTCAATGTGATATCTTTGAGATATTTCAGTGGGAGCTTTCTGGTACACCTGTTCAGCCATCTTATTAAGATCGTCCTTTTTACTCTGGTACTCTTGTTGTTCAGCTTGAATTGCCTGAAAAATACCATTGCTAAATTAATGCATTGGTTGTTTCCATTCATTTATGACTTGCTAAAGTCATGCTCATAAAAAAACAAAAACTAGCTGATTTATCCAGCAATGTATGTACAGTGTCTGCGCACAACTTCCCCTTCCTTCTTACTAGTGGACCATGCTGGGGACATTTTAGACAGCGTTTTACTACTCCAATTTCACCATTTACAATACAAAAGTTTCCATGTAAGAGCAAGTGTTTCCCACCTTTTCAATTATACAGCAGTTGTAAGCCTCCAACCTATGATACGCTTTTATCTCTCTGATGTAAACACACTCTGTATCAACAAGTTAATAATATAGTCACTTTAGTTACAAGTTTCAATTCTGCAGAACAATCATTTTTCCATATTCATGTTCTAGGATCAGGTATTGACTATCAATTATTGTTTAATATATTAGTCATTTTTGTCTTTATTTTGTTTCTTCACTGTATTGAAGACCCCCACATACACAAGCTCTCATCTAGGATAATGACAAGTTATATCTTAGGGCATGTCACATGGTATGTGAGATTCACATTTTTGGATAAAAATAAATTTTTATTAGTCTGGTAACTATAGATATAAATCAGTGAGGAGGTGTCAACACTGACAGTTAGGATGTTTTACTTAAGCTTGATCTACAAGTAATGTGCAGAAATGGTAATAATTTAAAAAAAACCCACGATGATGCATGACAGTTTTTGCAGTATATTTCCACCATCCCACAGCATTCATTCTCCTGTCCTCTCACTCAGACTACTTGTACTATTTGTTTAGTTGCTTGTTAGCCAATTTAACCTACTGTATTCACAATTTAAGCTAACCTTGTATTCACTTACAGATCTTGTATGTTGATTTTCATGTCTATAGGCTCTGTTTTGTTTTGTGGTGAACAGTAAATATATAATTAGTTATATATTAATATAACTATATATAGTATATATACTACTATATACTATATATATATAGTATATATAGTATATATAGTATACTATATATACTATATATAGTAATTAATGTTAGTTCTAGCATTCACTAACAAGTTATTTTTTTCACATTAATGAACTCAAAGCATAATTCATTCACTTTGATAAAAAGTGAGGGATGAGAGTGGGAAAGGGCGTGGGTTCTACATATTATGTTTGTCGATATCATATTGTGTTTGTCGATATCAAAAAATTCAAAAGATCTGCAGAGATTTGTTTAGCTCATCTGTCTTATGAAAAGTCTGGTCTTTTTAGCATATATTTGACTCATTCTAACGTTATCTTTCCTTCTTTGGAAAGCCTCTGTATATAGAGATTTCCAGGGGTAAATTGCATTAAACTTTCACTCTGGAGTAATTTCCATATTTCTGGCTCTTTTTCCTTCACAGTTATGAGTGAGAAGAAAGTGCAGCCAAACAGATGCCATTTATTCCAGTTGGTTTTAGTTCCACATACAAAACAATGAAAAAGTATGTAATGTTAATTGAGTCCAAAAAGGAGAAACACTGTCTCTCTGTGGCTCACACACACACACACACCCATAATGCAGTGCACCCAAACATTAACCCTTTTCTCTCAACACTAGTGTACTCTAATGCAGCTCTTACACAATCCATAATAGTTTGCAGATCTGGCAATATAATAATCTGCCATAAATATTACTGGATATTTGATAATGTAATATCGTGCTGGGATGAGCCCAGTAGAGAGTCACTTTTGGCCAGCATCAAATTTGTCCACTCTTAGCCAGATGGGAAAGGCGAGGGTAGGAGTTTTATTGATTTTTTTTGTTCAAAAAGTATGTGATTTGCATCCAATTCTACATCTCACAGTATGACATTTCTGACAAATGGCATGTCTCTAGGGTCTCTTAAATACACTAAAGTTGAAGCTGACTTGAAAAATATTACCTCCTTGCTAGCTCACCTTCAGCTAAAAGCATTGGGGAGGTGAATATGGGCATGAAACCAGGACTTTGGCACAAGGTCATATGATATTTGTGAATCAGTCCATTGACCTTTGGATGGCCCAACTGAGAATACCTTGCTGTGTTCAGTATGTGCCAGAGAATAAAGCTGAAAATACTTGCTTACATCTGTTTATGTAAAGGGATACCACACCACAAGCAGTCTGTGCTGCTGAGAAGCAGGCTGTGTGTCTGACCCCAGTCAGCGTGAAAAAGACCCTCCTGAGGATCAACCCACGCAAGGCAGCCGGACCAGACAAGACACCTGGTCGGGATCTAAAGAACTGTGCTGAAGAACTCAAGGATGTACTAACTGACAGCTTTAACACCTTGGTGAGTCAAGCAGTCGTCCCCAAGTGTTTCAAGGCCACCACAATAATTCCAGTCCCAGATAAGCCGCACACATCCAGCCATAATGACTACCGGCCCATTGCACTGACCCCCATCATTATGAAGTGCTTTGACCGACTGGTCATGCAGCACATAAAATCCATTCTTCCTCCCATCCCACGACCCATTCCAGTTTGCATACAGAACCAACAGGTTCATGGAAGATGCCATCACAGCCGCTCTCCATCCAGCCCTTACACACCTGGACTCCAAAGACTCGCGAATGCTTTTCCTGGATTTTAGTTCAGCCTTTAACACAATCATCCCCCAGCATCTAATAAACAAATTTAGACACCTGGGACTCAACTCCCCTCTCTGTAACTGGGTGCTGGACTTCCTATACACAAAATGTATGGGTCAGCGGAAAAACATCTAAGACCATCACGCTAAGCACAGGGTCGCCACAAGGGTGCATGCTCAGCCCGCTGCTCTTCACAATGTTGACCCAGTATTGTGTACCCAGTTACAGTACCAACCACATCATCAAGTTTGCAGACGACACGACTGTAGTGGGCCTCATCACCAAGAACAATGAGGCCAACTACAGGACCGAGATGAGCCGACTTGTCCAGTGGTGTCACAACAGCAATCTCTTCCTCAACAAGGGGAAGACCAAAGAAATTGTCATTAACTTCAGAAGAGGACTTCCACAGCACCCCCTACCAACCATCAACAGTGCCGCAGTGGAGAGGGTGAACAGCACCAAGTTCCTAGGGGTGCATATCTCTGAGGACCTCTCCTGGATGACAAACACCACATCGCTGGCCAAGAAAGATCATTCATGCCTCTACTTCCTTCGCAAACTAAGGAAAGCACAAGTCCCACCTCCCATCATGTGCTCCTTCTACCGGGACACCATTGAGAGCATTCTCACCAGCTGCATCACTGTGTGGTATGGAGGCTGCACTGCCTCCTGTCAAAAGACTAATAGTGAATGCAGCCAGCAAGATCATCTGTGTCTCTCTGCCCTCCCATGTGGATATCTTCCACACCCGCCTCACTAGCAGAGCTCTCTGACACTGTTTACACTTTACAGTCTTTTTGCACTACTGTCATACTGCTGCTATCTAACATTTACATATATTTGGATGTATATTTTCACCTTATGTATAATGCACCTTTGGACGTATATTTGTATATTAATAGAATTCACTGTTTACAATTACTCAGATGTACATTCATTCAGATGTTTACAAGATATATTCACTTGGTTTATTTATATCTATTTATTACAAGTACACTGCTGTTACCTTCATACAAAATATGTTTCTATATTGAATTGACAATGTAAACACTTGATTCCTCTTATGTCTGCACATATGGTGGCGCTGACAAATAAAAAACCTTGAACCTTGACCTATCTGTATCATAACACACTTCTAGAGTCTATCAGGTTAACATCACCTGTTCCAGTAGCATCCATATGTTTGACAGCACTTTCATAGGATTCTATTTATATATGTATCTAATCCTGTGTGTTCTTTGGTTTTCAAAAACTAAAAACAAACCATAGTGTCTTTCAGCCTCTGATCCATGACTGGGTACTCGGTTACAGCTGTAGAAGGTAGTCTGTCTTCACACTGTTGCAGCCACACCATTAGGGTTGACATTACGTCCTTGTAACGTGTAGGTGGAAGGCTAGTCTGAACTAAAAAAGAGAAGAGAAACAGATTAAGAATACACCTTAATTGTTTATGTGTCAAAATGTTTTTGCAAAATACATTTTGTATTTTGGTTATACATCAGGAAATAAATATACATAGATAAATAAATTCAGGAAAAAAGCCTAAATATTACTATTTTTTTAATATTACCTTTTCAGCAGTGTGCGCTAAAACAGCTCTTCTGTGGGATTGACCAGGCCGGCTAGTCTTTGCTACCCCTGTATAGTTTCACTGGTTATTCAACGTTGCACCACTTTTGGTAGGTACTAATCACTGTATAGTAGGAGATGCTGACATTTTGAAGATTCGCTGACCCAGGCGTCTGGCCATCACAATTTGACCCTTGTCAAAATTACTCAGATCCTTACATTTGCTAAACTTTCCTGATTTACAACCCATCACAAAGTCACTCACCTAAAACAAGTTGATTCTCTCTGGCCTTTAGGTCTGCAAGAACATTCTGGTAGTGGTCCTGGAATGCAGCTATATCAGCATCAAAGAGCACTTGTGTTTCCTCTTTCTCTTTTAGCTCCAGAAGTTGTTCATGTAAGTGCTCCACTTCTGGTTCAAGCACAGACAGACGAGCTATCTCATCCTAGAAACAGGAGAAAACATTTGGTATATCAGTGACATTAATGACAAACATCTCATATAACTAAGTATTAACATGGCAGACATAACTGATCATTTATAAAGAAAATATATTTGTCTTGGTGAGCAATGAATTCAGCCATGTTTAAAGAAATAGAAAAAGCAACATGTTTAACATTTCTCAGTGGAAATACAAATTTCCTATTCTGTCCTGTTCCTATTCCTAGCCTTAGGACTAGAAGTTCTACAATGGATGTAAAAGTCTACACACCCCTGTTAAAATGGCAGGTTTTTGTGATGCAAAAGAATGAAACCATGATAATTCATGTCAGAACTTTTTTTTTACCCTCATTGTCAAATTGCAATGTATATAAAGTATGTGAAAAAGAATCAGAAACCATTTTAACAGGGGTGTGTAGACTTTTCATTGTAGATGAGTGGAAATGACCAGTAAGACAGGGAGGAAATAATATTCAGAAAAGGTTTTATGTGTTCTAATAGTTTTCTTTAGCTATGGCAAGATTTTCTCTCATAGAGACTCGAGGAAGAGTAGACTTAACGTTGCCACATGTACACACAATTTACATTTAAGTATAGAGCAGACATCTGTTCTAAATATGAACAAATAAGTGTGTATTTAAAAGGATAAACAAAGGTATGTGAAAAAAACCCCCAAAATCAATCATGTTTTGCATTGAAATACTAAAAACTGTTAAGATGTTACCTAGTGTCATTATAAATGATGTTGCTATTGGTTGGATAGATTTCATGCAAAATGTAACATGGTGACAGTGAAGGTGAAGGAGCTTCCTAAATTGCATTCAAAGAGCAATATTAAACACTCTATTAACCATAGAAAAAACTACCGAGCAATATCAGTCAGTCAATATCAGCCATCCCAGTCAGTACAAGTGGTTAAATAATATTCAAGTGAAAAGTTAATGGATAAACAACTAATTGTCCCCAGACAGGTGTGCCATGCAAGAGTTCATAATATGCTCTTAAACTAATAATAAATAAGGTAAAAGAGTACCAGCCGGCATTTATGAAACAATAAGCAATGAACTTAAACAACCATGTAGGAAGGCATATCCTGAGTAACAGTTACTCTGTTACAGATGTGTTGAATTATAACACAGCTAAAAAGATTGCTGAAGCTACTGAAATTGATTTAGGAACTGTCCAACACATTATTAAAGCATTATTAGGAAGGATAGTAGTGAACCATCATCTTCGAGGAAGAAATGTGGTCAGAGATCACTTAAATGTTTGGTGAAATCAAATAAAAAACAATGCTAGAACACACAGCTATGTTTAATGGTGAAAGTAAGAGCATTTTCACAAGCACAATGCAAAGAGAACTCAAGTGTTTAGGACTAAACAGCTGTGTAACTTTAAGAAAACCACTCATCAGTGAGCTTAATTTATACAAAAAAAGTGCTTCAGTTTGCTAGGAAGCATTGAGATTTGATCTGGAGCAACGGAAAAAGGTCATGTAGTCTGAGTCCAAATTCAGAAGAAAGGTAGATGAAGTGATCCACCCATCATGCCTAGTGCCTACCTTTCATGTCAGTAAAACCCCATTTTGTAAATACCAGTAATGTAATTTAAAAGAAATCTTATGGTTCCCTCACAAGCAAGCTAGACGCTGATCATGGGGCAGTCAACATATACATCACAAAAGAAAAATGGCCATGTTTCTTAAAGTGGGGTTTGGGGACCCCTATGGATATCTGTTAAACTAACAATGGATATAAAAGTCTAAACATCGCTTTAATGTGATAACTATAGCAACCAACAAAGAATACAAATAGAACTGTTTTATAAAAAAGAAAAAGAAAAAAAAACAATAACCTGTTGATTATGTGTTTGTTAAAACACCTTTGTTAAAGCTCTTAGACTTTTTGAGTAAGAGTTACCCAAAAAACACATTTTTTGTAATTTTATTCCACTTTTCCTTGCAAGAGTTCTCCTTTCCATAGCACAATGTTGCCATCACCATGCTTTATGGTGGATATGATGTTTTATGAGAGATCATCTGTCTTGATTTTCCATGAAAGCTATCTTTTAGAATTATAAACAAAAAGTTATATTGTGGTGTCATTAGACCATAGCACATTTCACTACATGGATTGGGGTGATTTTGGTGGGCTAGGATATATTTCTTTTCTCAAAAAACTTCTGTCTATCCGCCCTATCCCTTTGCTCAGACATGTGAATAGAGATGCAGGCAGTGACCACTACTTTCCAGCTATTCCTGTGTCTCCTTTAATGCTGCTGTAGGTCTCCTGCCAGCCTCTCTGCAAAGTTTTCATTTTGTCCTATACATTTTTGAGGGATGTCCTGTTCTTGGTAATGTTACTGTTGTGTCCAATTTTCTCCACTTGTTGTTGATGGCATTCATGGTATTCCATGGTAGATAATATTTAATAAAATTGTTTTGTAATCTCTTAATCAATACCATTGGACCATGACTTCAACATTCAAAAACAAAAAAAAATTTTTTTTTAAAAATAACATTAAATAACAAAGCAGTCACACAAGGTCACACAGAAGAGAAACTGTGTGAAAAAGCATGAAATGTACTGATTTGTGAGAATTTGCAGACATGATAATCATTCACTGAAATTGGTGCTCAATTTTTAATATAAAAAAATAAATGTATAGTAGGATATAGCACAAAAAATACAATGAGTAGAAGATGCCCCTATACAGTACTTTAATTTTTATGCTATAACAAATAATGGTATGCTAAATGTTTTATGGTTTATGTATCATCTTGTTTTCACTACTTTCAACATATATCCAAATATGTTTTTATTTTATAGTAAATGAGCATTCTTCTTTCTTCTTAAGGGGGAATGGAAACTTGTTGGATAGTTATTAATACTTTTATTATGTGTAAATTCATAAAATTCCCCTTAATCCTATTTATTTGCTATTAGGGACGCACGCAAAGTTTAACACATGCAATGGGTAAAAGGCATTACCTGGAAAGACACAGGAAAAGACAGTCCTGCATATGGACACAAAACAAACAGACATGAAAGACGCATCTAAAGAGGAACAGGACCCCATGCACACCGGAAAACAGAGATGGTTACCCTGCAGCGCTCAAGTTGGATCCTTAGTGGTTCTGGTTCACAGGCTGGGGGTTGCTGAATTTTCAGCCAGTTCTCTGAATTTGCTACGATCTGCTCCAAGTTGTGGAAGAGATTGTAGAAAGCCAGTACTTTAGTCTGGTAGGCCAGCCATGCTAGCCTCTCGGCCAGTAGAGAACAAAACTCAACCCACCGGGCATGTAACTGCTGAGCGGCTTGCTGGATATCGTCAGAGTTCTGCCCATCTGTGAAGAAAAATATGCATTATTAAATTTGGTTTGAAAAATACTAAGAAAATTTGCCTCAAGATTAAATGGAAATTCCCAACAACCCTTAATGGCCGGTTTCTGCTGCTGCCACCTGACCTGGAATCCCTTCCCATCATTTGTCATTTGTGGTTTAGACAGACATAAACTGAGATTCACATGTATTTATTCAACATAAATACCCAATGCAAGCTACAAGGCTTTTGCAAGTGGGGTTTAGGAATTATTATAATGTGGAAATCACAATCCAGTATTATTACAGTTATATTTATAAAGTTTGTTTAGTTGTTGGTTTATTTTTAATAGTTTATTCAACTGAATTAGTTTAATCCAAACAAGTATGCCTATAAAGATATAATAAATAAATAGGCCTTGCATAATGATAGAATGAGAATCATTGAACCAAATGAATTCTCTCAGTTGAACATTCAGGAAAAAAAGCTCAGTGACCAAGCAAATAGTGGGAACATTAATGTATACACTTGATTACTTATTTTATGAACATAATCCAACTATACAAATAAGCGTTTTGGGCATTCACCTAACTAACTCTCAGTGCACTCACCTAACTGTGACGTACACTATATTGGCAAAAGTTTTGGGACACCCCTCCAAATCATTGAATTCAGGTGTTGTTTTTCAGGAGTTGGGCTTGGCCCCTTAGTTCCAGTAAAATGAACTCTTAATGCTTCAGCATAACAAGACATTTTGGACAATTCATTTGGAGATGACCCCTTTCTGTTCCAACAAGACTGCGTACCAGTGCACAAAGAAAGGTCCATAAAGAAATGAATGACATGGAAGTTTGGTGTGGAGGAACTGCAGTGTCCTGACTTCAACCCCATAGAACACCTCTGGGATGAATTAGAGCAGAGTCTGTGAGCCAAGACCTTCTCGACCAACATCAGTGCCTGACCTCACAAATACGCTTCTAGTGGAATGGTCAAAGATTCCCATAAACACAGTCCTAAACCTTGTGGAAAGCCTTCCCAGAAGAGTTGAAGCTGTTATAGCTGCAAAGGGCAGGACAACTCCATATTACATTGATGTGCATGTAAAGGCAGACGTCCCAGTTTTGGAATAGCTCTGAGTCTCCGCTCTAATTCATCCCGAAGGTGTTCTATCGGGTTGACGTCAGGACTCTGTGCAGGCAAGTCAAGTTCCTCCACACAATTTGGGCCATCCCCAAATTGTTCCCACGAAGTTGGGAGCATGAAATTATCCAAAATGTCTTGGTGTGCTGAAGCATTAAGAGTTCTTTTCACTGGAACTAAGGGGCTGAGCCCAACCCCTGAGAAACACTACCTGAATTAAATGATTTGGAGGGGTGTCCCAAAACTTTTGGAAATATAGTATATAAGGTCTTTACCAGTTGTTACCAAGCCATTCTTACTGCATTTCTGTTTTCTTGATACTAGTCTTTGATGGGCTATATTCATGTTGTTTGTAATAATAAAATGAGTGAGAACCTGCACTTGTGTCCATCTCTGCCCCCACAGTGTTTTTTTTGTTGTTGTTTGACTTGATAATTCTTTATTTCAGTATACCGTATATGTGGGGAAAAAAATGTTTACCACTCGTGAGCTGATCTACCAGGGCCTGTGCTGACCGCGTTGCTTCCTGTAGCTTTCTAAGTTTCTCTGGTTTTTCTTTATCAATTGCCTACAAGATAAATAAAAGAGAAGAAAATTACACTGTTCAATATAAAATTGTGTTTATAATTTGTATAAATTGTAGCTTTCAGAGAACCATTTATTTAGTGGCATCTGTATCATGCTGGCTGATCTCACCAAGACTTTCTCATAGAGGTCTGCAACACTGCCCTCTTTGCGTGAAACTGAGAATTCAGGACTCTGCAGTATGGCTTCTGAGCGTGTCATAAAACTGTGAATCTCAGTGAAATCCACATCAAACCTGAAAAGACAAATGATCAGATGAGTAAATCACTGTTGCTGATTTTGTGTCCTTTAGTGTTATTAGTGCTGAAAGAACTCAGAAAAAACTGTGCTATAGGATATTTTATGTTGCAGCAATGTTACGTGGAGCAATCAGTTACTTTCCTTCACAAAACAGTGTTTGCACAGTGACATTTTGAATTTGTGTCTACATTATATTGGTGACTATAAATGCACAGTGTTTGACTTTAGCTACACAGAATCTTTTAACTCATTAAAAATAACAAACCTAATTTGGGACTATGCGATTCACTACACCCCAAACACTCAAAGACTCGGATATGAGTGTGAGCATTTCTACTATCTCAGTCAGAAAGCAGGCAAAGAATCAAGTTTAAATATAGTCCTTTTCCCCTTAAGACAACAAATAAAAAAAAATCACAGGCTAGATAATCCAAATAGATATTATTTATCCAAAATCATGTAAGAATTTAAATCAAGTCAACTAAAAATCTAAGCATATTAAGAAACATCTTGAAGAAGAATCATTATAATATAAACAGATATAACAGAAGAGGCACCAAAAGGGTTGAAGAACAAAAGTTGGTATGCACAACAACACTTATTGTTAATGAAAATAATAATGATCAGGAGTTTAATGTACTGTGTTTAACAAACATGTATCAAAAGAAATGAGAATGTTGCATTAAATCAAGCTAGTCCTTTCAAATACAGTTACCAGCCTCATATAACCTCAGAGGACCTACTTGACTTATTAATTACAGACCATATTCTAAACTCCTTTGTGAATTTTCAGATTTCAAACATTTCATCTCAAACAATGTTTCTTTAGACTAAGTATTAATTTCTGGAGATTTTGATATTTATTATGATCATCCAGAAGAGCCTCAGAGAACAACAGCTTGCCCGCTTCACTGGGGCTTAATAAGAATGTAACATAACACACTTTTGCTCTAATACTAACAATTCAGATTAAATACAGAAAATACAGTTTAGCCCGAAAATATATACACTTTGTTAGAGAAAATTAGCAACCTGGTATAACAATCACAAGAACATCTTAAAACAGACCACTTTTGCAACAAACCAAATTGGTGGTATTTCAAACAGAATGGGAGGAGAGCCGTCTGAGCTATAACAAATCTCTTAGTGCTGCTAGATCATATAAGGAATAAGACCACCACAGAAGCATGCATATCATCAACATGAAGTTGCAATGACTTGCAAAATTGAAAAATAAACAAAAATTAAAGCCAGACAATTGGATAATTAACTATGTAGATGACTATACACCGATAAGCCATAACATTATGACCACTGACTGGTAAAGTGAATGACACTGATTATCTTCTCATCATGGCACCTGTTAGTGGGTGGGATATATTAGGTAGCAAGTCAACATTTTGTCCTCAAATTGATGTGTTAGAAGCAGGAAAAATGGGCAAGTGTAAGGATTTGAGTGAGTTTGACAAGGGCCAAATTGTGATGGCTAGATGACTGGATCAGCGCATCTCCAAAATTGCAGCTCTTGTTGAGTGTTCCCCTGCAGTTCCCCGTTCTGCAGTGGTCAGTATCTATTAAAAGTGGTCCAAGGAAGGAACAGGGTCATGGGTGTCCAAAGCTCATTGATGCACGTGGGGAGAGAAGGTTGGCCCGTGTGGTCTGATCCAACAGATGAAATGCCTGGTCTGATCACATTTTCTTTTACATCACATGGATGGTTGGGTGTGTGTGCGTCACTTACCTGGGGAACACATAGCACCAGTATGCACTATGGGAAGAAGATAAGCTGGCGGAGGCAGTGTCATGCTTTGGGCAATGTGCTGCTGAGAAACCTTAGGTCCTGCTGTCCATGTGGGTGTTAATTTGACACGTACCACCTACCTAAGCATTGTTGTAGACCATTGGGACCACTTATCATAAAATAAGTATCAGGACCATTAATTAAGTGTATACATTAATGTTCCCGCTATTTGCTTGGTCACTGAGCTTTTTTTCCTGAAAGTTCCACTGAGAGAATGCATTTGGTTCAATGATTCTCATTCTATCATTACGCAAGGCCTATTTATTTATTACATCTTTATAGGCATACTTGATTGGATTAAACTATTTCAGTTCAATAGACTATTAAAAATACACCAACAACTATACAAACTTTATAAATGTAACTGTAATAATACTGGACCATTGTACACCCTTCATGGAAACGGTATTCCCTGATGGGACTTTGACACCACAAAGCAAAAACAGTTCAGGAATGGTTTGATGAGCACAACAACCAGTTTGAGGTGTTGACTTGGCCTCCAAATTCCCCAGATCTCAATCCAATCAAGCATCTGTGGGATGTGCTGGACAAACAACTGCAATCTATGAAGGCCTCACCTCACAACTTACAAAGGATATGCTGCTAACATCTTGACAGATACCACAGCACACCTTCAGGGATCTAGTGGAGTCAATGCCCCAACGGGTCAGGGCTGTTTTGGCAGCAAAAGGGGGACCAACACAATATTAGGCAGGTGGTCATAATGTTATGGCTGATCGGTGTAAATAAAGGACATTAGACACTAGATGCTTATATAAGTCCTTCTGCTTAATTCTGACATGCAGAAGTACTTGTACTAGGACCACATGCAGCTAGAATAAGCTCTCTGATTAAACAGTATCTCTGAACGGTCTTTCTGTTTCATTATGTTCAGCAGTTAAAGACCTTGCTGTGATTACTGACTCCAGTCTTTCTGTCGAAGCTCATATGGATAATATCACTGGGATAGGCTTCTTTCTTCTCAGAAATATTGCTAAGATAAGAAATATGATGTCACTACAAAATTATTACATCTAGTTTGAATTAATGTAATTGCTTCGATGTATGTTCCAGTTAATGCAAACTCCAGTTAGTCCATAACACAGCAGCCAGAATCCTTACTAGAACCAGTAGATACGACCATGTCACTTTTATCTGATCCAAACTGCACTGGATCCCAGTCAAATCTTACATTATATAATCTAGTACTGAATAATTTTAAACCATAGATCTAGAGGGTTCATGGGCTTAGTGTTTTAAGTGGAGTGGGTGTCTGCTTTATATCCCACAGTACTCTCAAGTCTATGTTATCTTCTGTCTCTCCCTTTTAGTTATGCTATCATAGGTAGCCTTTCCAGAGTTCCAGCTTGCACGCTGCACACAATGTCCATTGTAATAACCAATACACAGCATTGAGCACACCTAATAGTCTGTGTTTCTCCCTCTCTCTTTGTCTCTGGACAGCCTAAAGTTCAATGAAATGACTGTGGATGGTATCACTTAGCAGCCATTACAATTATGGGGGGTGGGAGAAGGATTGGGGAGGGCTGAAAAGCTGAAAAAGAACCTCACCTCTTGCGAAGCTCTGAGTCAACAACAATCTGGCGCTTCTTTTGAGGTGGAGGGGTAGTCAGACCCTCTTTAGCATGCTTCACCACTTTTTTATGATGCAGGGGAATGGTGGTTTCTACAGTTTTGTGTGTACTTTCAGACTGGGATGTAGAAGGAACAGTTGAAAGCTAGGAGAAATATAAGTCAAAGGAATTATTCAGTGTGTTGTTCAAAGCCAAATGATACTGAAAATTGATACTGATATACAAATGCATACAGTAAAGTTAGTACAGTGAGATCAGATGAATACTTTATAAACTGTAAAATAGGAACATGATAACATAAATAAACATTACCTTGGTGCTGGTGAGCTGAAGTGACTGTATTAGTTTGTCCCACCGCTGAGTGGACTTTTCTAACTTTGCTTCAAGTTTTTCTGATGCCTGCTTATTCCTTATGCTGGATAATAGGTCTTGAACAAGCGAGCAAAGTTTGTCCATGGTCTGTCTTTTGAGCTCAATGTCTGCTTTCAGAATCTGCGTAATACAATCACTTTTTAAGATAATAAACATACTTATATCACTGTTAAATTTTTAAATAAGTACACAGTTGCTAAGTCTTTAGCACTGTGTCTCACACACACCTCGGAAAGTATTGAAATGGCAAGGCCAATTCTTTCGTTTTTGCATATTCACTGTAGATTCAAATGTTAGATGCTAAACAACTTTGAACACGGCACCTCTGGTGGTAAACTATCCAATATTTAGGTGACTAGTGGACAGCCTTAAGTAGTAATAAGTACAATTAATATTTGGTTGCATATCCACCCTGGCAACCCGGCGGACATCACCAACTACTGCATTGTGCTTTTCTGGGCTTGTACCAAAGCACCTTTCAGATGTTGTTTGTTTTGTGGGGTCCCCCTGTCCTCTTCCCGATGTGAAATGCAAGCTTAATTGATTTAAGGTCTAGTGATTGACTTGGCTGGTATAAAACCTTCCATTATTTCCAGCAATGACCTTTGTTGTATTGGCAGTGTGTTGATCATCGTTTTGCTGCATGGTGAACCTCCACCCAATTAGACTGGGTACATTTCCCTGTAAATTGGCATTCAGAATGTTTTTGTAGACTTCTGAATTAATTCTGCTATCATCTTGATTAGTTATTAATTAGCTCTAGAAGTAGCTCTGCAAGCCTAAGCAATGGCACGACCACCATCATCTGGCTTTCTAATTCCTACTGCTGATGAGGTTGTATCTTGGTATGGTATGTTTTTGTCTTTTGTCTTTAGTTTATTGTGATATCTTCACCCGTGTGTGAAAGTTGTTGGCGATGAGCCTGACTGTTGAATTTTGGGTTTCTGAAGGGTTTCTGTAATCATCTGCTGGTGATCCCTTGTCTGAGCTGACTGGCTGTTAGTACACCAGTAGTTTCTTTCTTTTTCAGGACATTCAGAATTATTGCATTGGCTATGCCCAGTGCTTGTGAAATGGTTCTGAAATTTCTACTTCTCCCCTAGATTTTCTCCCATAGACAGCTCTCCGGTCTTCATGGTGGTTTATCCTTTTTAAAACAAATACTGTCTTGGGCTCAACCCAGGGCTCAAGCCAAGAGTAGACATTCAGAGTTATTAAACAATCTAACATGGGACATCTGGCAACAGGAAACGCACGTTCCTATTGTTGACCACTTGAAAAATGGGTAGAATCAAACAAAAGGTGCCACTTGATAAATTGCTAGACAAGACATTTTTAGATTACATGCAATTAATTATTAGAGGACATGTAAATAATCTATTACATTTTATTTCTGTATAGTCATATTAAAGGAATAGAAAAAAGTTTTTATTCTTAAATTTGATGTTTGCAACACAGCAACAGTAGAAATAACAACTACAGGGTGAATACTTGAATCTAGTCTAATCTAATCTAATCTACTTCCAGCACTACTACAATTTGCAGGCACTGTATATATGTACATACAACAGATTTCATACCTGATACTTGACTGAAATTGTCTGTTACAATGCTATGTTTAAAACATGCTCAAAATACTTTAACTAAATTTATAATGCACACAATTACTTACAGCAAGCTTTCTGAGATTGGCTGCCACTTCGTTGTGATCAGTGGTACCACTGCTTTGGATAGAAAGAAATAACTGCTCCTTCTGTGTGAGCCAGGACTCAAATATATGCTGAAAAAATGGCAGGTGGATGGGAACACAATCATGAAGTGCCTTATGAGCATTTTGAAAAGTATAAATACAAAGACATTAATTCTAGTGGCTTTGTTGAGCCACACCCCCTGCAACCTCAACCCTTATTAACCAATAACAGTAATAATGAAATAAACAAACCATGCATTTGACATACAATATTTTATACTTTAGTTGTACTTTAGTTGAAGCTTTTTTTCTCATCTGTACCTGTTCCTCTGTGAAATGCTGCCATGTCTTCAGGATCTTCTGAAGGAGGATCCACCGGTCCTCTGTCCATTTACAGATGGCTGCCCATCGCTCTCCAAGGTTCTGTGTGATGAACATACAGGAAATATATTAGTTTTGTTCACTAAGGCAGCATTTATACTTGCAGCTGTCTGAAAGAGAGCACAGTTCACATTAAAAATTGTTCATTTTTTCATTGTTCATTTTTTCATTGTTTCATTGTTCATTAACCAAAGCGCTTGACCTCTAGCTGTGGGATTTTATGCATTGTGCTGCTGCCACATGGTTGAACAACTGCAGAACTGCAGAAATATGCAGAAATACATATTGAGATATGGATCTCTCAATATAGATATTGAGTGGATAGTTAGTGTATTACACTTTAGAAGTATTTGATATAGAACATTACCAGTTGTCATATATACAAAAAAGTGTTTTAAATGACTTGGTTTTGTAATCAAGGGTTTAGTGTTCTGATAAGAAATAAATTCCATTCAGATTTAAATAATCACACAGTGATGAGTGCTAATAGTTAATTAATACTTTTATGTAGGGAATACATGTTATGTGTATGTTTTATTTGAACTTTTTTCTGTATTTAATTAATTATTTCATAATTGATTTATTTCATTCTGACAGCTTAGTGCATGTAAAATAATTCCATCTTTCATTGAGGGTTAAGGATGACAATATTGAATATTTACCTGTAGTTTCTCCTCCAGTGCTGCAGTGGCATTGTATCCACTGCTTTCATCCACTACTACAACCATGTGAGTCAGAGAGTTCACTTGCACCTGCTCCATTTCCAGGTCCTCTTGTAGCAGCTTTATAAGCAAAATAAACAAAATAGCAATAACTATACACAAATAAATTTGAAAAACATATACATACACTATATATAATTTTGTGGATACATGACAGTCATACCATTATGTATTCATACATATGGGGGACTTCCCTAAACTATTGCCACAAAGCTGTTAATATAAGTTGTATAGGATGCTTTTGTGTACAAGAACATTACAATTTCCTTTCACTGAAACTAAGAGGCCTAAACATCCAATATTGGAATGTGCCATGCATAAAATGAGATCTATGCATATATGGTTTGCCAAATTTGGAGTGGAAGAACTTGACTGGTCTGTACAGAGCCCTGAGGTGGCCATATGGTTCGTTTGTAGCTTATATCAGGCCAACTTGATTTGTGCACTGTTAAATCTACAGTTGCTGCACATACATAGCTCCAGTGTTCTGGCACCTAACAAAAAAATAACAAAATGGCGTCATGTGTTCCGACAACAAGGTCAGCGGTGTTAGGCACCAACATGACAGATAAGATTAGATAGAGCCAGTGGCAACAGTAATTGTTAACTCTAATGTTATAGAGTGTAAGTTGTTGGCAGCCTAAGTAACAATAGTGTGTCAGTGACAATAAAAATAGATTACAATACTATTAGTATGTGTTTACTGTGTGTAGTGTATGCATGTATTTTGTCTAACCTAAACACTGACATCAGTGCTACAGTCAGTAGTTCTATAACATGAAGCATGAGCTCAGTTTGATGGTTCATCAAAAATGCTTCTGGTATTTCACTTCAAATCTATTTTTCCTGCTCTGTTTTTCACCCAAATCATAGCATTTCAGTCAATGACAGAATTATGTAAAGCTGCTTTGTGACAATGGACATGTTAAAAGTGCTATATGTATAAAATTTCATCAAGTAGAATATTACACTATAGTAAAATAGTCATTTTTTAATGGTAAAATTTCAAGAAAGAGAACTGATTCCCCCTGTATTGTGGATTCAACAGTCAGCTTTATGTAAATTTTACTTGTGTCAGAAAACATCAGAGCTACAACTAACCAACCACCAGATCACCATATGCATTCCATTTCTGTCCAAGAAAAAAATCAGCACTTTGCAGAAAAGATCAATATTACATAATCATTATCATTAGGTAATCTGTCATTTCCTTAAATAAGAAAAAAACAATTATGTTCTAAATATTATTAAGTTCCTCAATGTTATCAAGACTTATCTCAGGTTTTAAAAAATGTACCTTGTGCTCTTCAATTTGATGCTTTAGAGCTTCAATTTCAGGACCTAAGGGCTGGGCTTCTATTTGCTTAATTCGAGCTTCAGTAACATCTAACCAGTTGGAGAGCTGTTTCAGCTGCTGATTCTGCAGGTCCATTAAAACTTCATGAAGCCTTGAAATCACCAAAAGTAAATGACAAGGTTAATATAAGGTTTTATCATAGTTTGAAAATCCACTATGTGACCAAAGGTTTGTAAACCCCTGACCTTCACACTCATAGGTGGAAGCACACTAACTGAAAGGGGACACTGTAGCATTACAATTTCCCTTCAGTGGAACCAAAAAGCCATGGAAATATGATAATTGGTTGCCTAACCATGAACAATTACAATTAAATTACAATTTAGCATCAGGTACATCATGACGACATGCTTCTAAAATTTGGTTCGTATCTGTTGATTCCCCAAGAATGTAAACTGGATGTTTCAAACATGGCTATTTTTGAAAAATATGAAAGAGGGTGCTATTGATCCGCAGGGCAACACGCTGATTGTTAAGTGAAAAAAGTGCAGTCAGTTTGTAAAATACTCAAATAAAATGAAACGGCAGGTGTTCGAGTGATCCATATAATCCACATACACGTAATAAAGATAAATCTAATAAAGGTGAATGCTTTAAGGTGTCATTTACAGCCACTAACAAATAGTTAAGCATTAAATGGTATCATTTGATGTCAATTGACATGAAATACCTTCATTACAAATTAGCAAACAGCTAAAATGCCCGAAAGGTAGCTAGATGCCTAAATGGTATTTAGCTAAAAATTTAGGGATCTAGCTGTCTTTCGGGCATTTTAACTGCTTGCTATTTTGTACATAAGGTATGTAAATCGATCAAATTCAACAAATCTTAATTAAACATCCCCGTTTCAAACATTTTTCTAAACATTTTCTAAACTTAACTTTTGTCCAGGTTGACTCTGGACATTATTGGCTGTCAATAAAAACCTAACTGCAAATTTCATTTAATACTATGTGGGTTTTTAGTTTCATAGAGTAAAAGAATTGCATGCAAATAAATAGAAATAATGGTTCAAAGGATACTGCACAGAAAGGAATTTTTTTATATTAATTATTACCTGCTTTGACGTTCCATACTGGCCACTCGTAAATGTTCCCAGCGAGAGTTTAACAGGTTCATCTGCTCCCGAATTTCATTCTCCTCATCTTCAGTCATCTGACCTTCAGCCAGGAGGATGCTCCCTGCCTTTAACACGTTACCTACACTTCCCTGATGAGAAGTCAGCTCAATCATGTATCCCTACAAACCATTGTTACAAAACAAACACACACGCAAACACACAAAAAAGAAAACATTAATGTTGATTAATATTAACATTATTATGCCAGAGACTATGAGAAAAAATTACCAGTTAAAGAAATATACATTCCCCCTTTGAAAAAAATATGTTTATTCATCAGTTTTGTATAGTCAGATGTGAGTGTCAGGACATAAAGGAACTAGCTGATTTATTTGAATATCCTGCCCAACCACCATTATAAATGCAAATATATTCAGGTCACATGACCGTAAAAGCCGTAAGACATGTCTGACCGTAAGACAACATGTCAGACATATCCCAAAAAAGCACAAAGTAAGTGGTGGTTAAAAGTTTGATACTCAGTTAGATAGTATCATGACAGTGATACGCACAAACGTTATTATTTCTAACTTTATTTATTGCATTCGAGCTCATAAGCAATCACAACAGAGCACGCATTGAATAGCAGTTAGGGGACATAATTTTGCATTGAAAACGTGTACAGCTCATTACAGGCCGAACACAAAATGTGCCTCATAGAACATACGTGTGTATTATACTTTGGTTGTAGTAGGTTTGATAAGCAGCTGCACGCCTCTTTTTTGCTGAATCTGTGACTTATTTCTTATGTTTTAACTTAATATGAGAATGCATCGTTGTTGTGAGTTGCTAATTATGACATGCAGAATATGTCATGTGACTTTCTGCGCTCCTCCTGTCTCATAAGCAAACAAAAAAACTTGTATGTTTTTTTTTTTATTCAATTTTATTTGATGTTATTGATCACATCTTAATACAGTGTTTATTTAACCATTCTTTATATTGATTATGCTTTCTTTAGGTTTTGTGCACGCCTATTTTGAGAACTTATTTTACTTTAAGTAAAAACTCACAAAAGATTCTGCCAACAGATCTGTGCACAAATGGATGTTTGCATGTTCATTTTTGCCACTTAATTTTTCATTCATTCATTGTCTGCCGCTTATCCGAACTACACTCGGGTCACGGGGAGCCTGTGCCTATCTCAGGCGTCATAGGGCATCAAGGCAGGATACACCCTGGACGGAGTGCCAACCCATCGCAGGGCACACACACACTCTCATTCACTCACGCAATCACACACTACGGACAATTTAGAGATGCCAATCAACCTACCATGCATGTCTTTGGACTGGGGGAGGAAACCGGAGCACCCGGAGGAAACCCCCGAGACACGGGGAGAACATGCAAACTCCACACACACATGGCGGAGGCGGGAATCGAACCCCCAACCCTGGAGGTGTGAGGCAAACGTGCTAACCATTAAGCCACCGTGCCCCCCCCCCAACTTAATTTTTATTTTTCAAAAATAAACTACATTTTTTACCTCATAAGTGTGAAACTGCTCCTTGACTTCTTCTACAGAAGAGGAGATGGGTGGCTGACCTTGCAGGCCATCTTCAGCAGACAGAAGCCATGTCAAGACCTCTTCTAGAGAGTTCTGGTAACTCTCTAGCTGGTTTGTGCCATGTTGGAGTGGTCCAGGGGAGGGCCTCATGTCCTCTGGACTTTCTGAAGGCTGAATATGGTTTAAAGAGATGACAGAAAAGTTACATTCATAAACATATATAAAGCTACATTCCAGTAATTTGGTCATTAAAAATATTTACTCAAAAAGTCCTTTACTCAAAAAGAACATCCTTACCCCTGCTTTTTTTAATTTAAGAAAATTTATCTAAGTCTTTACCCCAAGTTATTTATTTCAAGACATTTTTTATAGGCTCATTTAGTAGTTTAGAAATGCAAAACATTTAAAAAAAAAAAAAAAAAAAGCTGTGACCTGCTTTATGGTCGTCTGATTTAGATCAACATTTCTCAGTCAAAGTTGAGCTCACACTTTATTTCTTAATTCACATCACAGCAGCAACAAGCATTACCTTCAACACCTGAAATTGATCTTTTTCTGCATTCCACCATTATATATTGTTATTCCAAATTATCACAATTAACTAAACAATAATATTAAAAGCTCTGCACTAGCGACTGCACTAGTGTTTGACAGCAATCCTATTGCTCAATCCTATAAAAATAAACACAACCAAATATGGCAATTTTACATGCACCTATTTCAAGAAGAACTTGAATGGCCAGTGACAGTTCTTTGAAAATACCACAATAGATGTATTTATTTATAGCCTGTGATTAATTTAGGCACCCCTTTCCCCTGGGGTCAGATTATCCTATGTCCAGCGTACATCACTGAACAGCAGTCCTGAAACAAATATACAAATACAATACAAAACCTGTTTCTGAGCAAACACACATGATGTGCTTTACAGACTAACCAGTGTGACGGGGGTCTTTCTTGTCTGCCCAGGAGATCGAACATATGCAGCCTGAGTGAAGGCATAGCTTTTGTAGCGTAACTTATTTGAAGGAGACTGGCTGCGTGTTTGACTATGAGCCACACTGACTGTGATCTGAGAGAAAAAGTGAAAAATATTACAAAATATTACTACTAAATATTACAAAAGAGAACACAAACAAAACAAGGCACGGTGACAAGACGGGGAAAGGCATGCGATATCAGGTAAAAAAGAGAAAATATTTATGCCTGAGACACAGTCTATGAAAAAAAGTTAGATAAGTAAAAACCAACAAAAGAATCTGCCATTCTATAAAAGCTAAACATATAATTTTAGAATTTTGTTCTACGTTATTGGGCCAAATGCAGGATTTTATACTCAAACATCATATATTACACCACAACATGACCATACTTGAATATGATTTAAATATGAAGTGACATTTGCTACGCTACAAAACATTTTATCTTGCAAGTAAAAAATATCGTGAATATAGGCAAAATCAACTAATGTAACTATGTTAAGCCTAATCTCTAGATATTTTTTTATATTTTCAAGCCTGAAAATGTATTATTCTATTGTCAGAATTTTTTTTCTTATTTCAAGCCAATGGAATAATACCATTTTAAGCTTGTAATATGTCTAGAATTTGTACTTGTATTTAATCTTATATATGCCATTTCCTTTATTCATTTTATTTACAGGCTCTGTAATATTTTCCAGCGCACTGGCTAAACCCTAAGATTCACCTGAGAAAAGTAGAATGATTCATGTTAATAAATATTCTTCCATGCTTACATCCTTTCACTTTACATGCCTATGAAATAAAAACTACAGAATCAAGTGTCAGGCTTTTGTTATAATAATAATTCATTTTTAATATTTTATTTACATTCCTGGCATTTGGCAGACACCCTTATTCCAGAGCAATTTAATTAAGGGTTAAGGGCCTTGCTCAAGGGCCCAACAGTCAGCAGCTTTGACAGGCATGGGAATAGAACTCACAACCTTCCGATCAGTAGGCCAAAACTTTAACCACTAAGCTACCACATCCCATCCCATTTAAAGTGTGTACCTACAAACAAAAGCTTGTCTAATACTGTTATGTTATGACCTTAACATAAAAATACATAAACATTGTTTTTCCAGGCTAAATGTAATGTTGAAGAGCTGACCTGCTGGGAATAACGTTGTTGTGTTTGAAGGTGGAAATGTTTCTCTTTAGAGATTACAGCTTGGGGGAGAGACTCAACCTCCTCTATGGCCTCCTTACTCACACCCTGAGGCAAAACTTGAAACAAGGAGGTGAGGTACATAATTATAGACTTCTTATCTGGAGAAGCAGTAGCCACATCTGGAGGAGGAAGAAAAAGAACCAAATAAAATTAACCACACAATTAATTAAGCAACTCCTTAATTCATTCCCAAACTCAGCTTTCTCCTGGCCACAGACAAAGTACACTTAGTCTGCTTACATTATTGTTCTTTCCACTGTGTTCACTAATCAAACACAATTGGTGAATTTATTAGTCAACTAGGTTTGTCGACTAGTACAGTGGGGCAAAAAAGTATTTAGTCAGCCACCAATTGTGCAAGTTCTCCCACTTAAAAAGATGAGAGAGGCCTGTAATTTTCATCATAGGTACACTTCAACTATGAGAGACAGAATGAGAAAAAAAAAATCCAGAAAATCCCATTGTCTGATTTTGAAAGAATTTATTTGTAAATTATGGTGGAAAATAAGTATTTGGTTACCTACAAAAAAGCAAGATTTCTGGCTCTCACAGACCTGTAACTTCTTCTTTAAGAGGCTCCTCTGTCCTCCACTCGTTACCTGTATTAATGGCACCTGTTTGAACTCGTTATCAGTATAAAAGACACCTGTCCACAACCTCAAACTGTCAGACTCCAAACTCCACTATGGCCAAGACCAAAGAGCTGTCAAAGGACACCAGAAACAAAATTGTAGACCTGCACCAGGCTGGGAAGACTGAATCTGCAATAGGTAAGCAGCTTGGTGTGAAGAAATCAACTGTGGGAGCAATTATTAGAAAATGGAAGACATACAAGACCACTGATAATCTCCCTCGATCTGGGGCTCCACGCAAGATATCACCCCGTGGGGTCAAAATGATCACAAGAACGGTGAGCAAAAATCCCAGAACCACACGGGGGGGCCTAGTGAATGACCTGCAGAGAGCTGGGACCAAAGTAACAAAGGCTACCATCAGTAACACACTACGCCGCCAGGGACTCAAATCCTGCAGTGCCAGACGTGTCCCCCTGCTTAAGCCAGTACATGTCCGGGCCCGTCTGAAGTTTGCTAGAGAGCATTTGGATGATCCAGAAGAGGATTGGGAGAATGTCATATGGTCAGATGAAACCAAAATAGAACTTTTTGGTCAAAACTCAACTTGTCGTG
Source organism: Hemibagrus guttatus (assembly GCA_033459395.1). NCBI lineage: Eukaryota > Metazoa > Chordata > Actinopteri > Siluriformes > Bagridae > Hemibagrus > Hemibagrus guttatus. The sequence goes on along the minus strand of JAUCMX010000025.1, from coordinate 4,844,851 downwards.
TTTGGAGGAGAAAGAATGCTGAGTTGCATCCAAAGAACACCATACCTACTGTGAAGCATGGGGGTGGAAACATCATGCTTTGGGGCTGTTTTTCTGCAAAGGGACCAGGACGACTGATCCGTGTAAAGGAAAGAATGAATGGGGCCATGTATCGTGAGTTTTTGAGTAAAAACCTCCTTCCATCAGCAAGGGCATTGAAGATGAAACGTGGCTGGGTCTTTCAGCATGACAATGATCCCAAACACACCACCCGGGCAACGAAGGAGTGGCTTCGTAAGAAGCATTTCAAGGTCCTGGAGTGGCCTAGCCAGTCTCCAGATCTCAACCCCATAGAAAATCTTTGGAGGTTGTTGAAAATCCCGTGTTGCCCAGCGACAGCCCCAAAACATCACTGCTCTAGAGGAGATCTGCATGGAGGAATGGGCCAAACTACCAGCAACAGTGTGTAAAAACCTTGTGGTGACTTACAGAAAACGTTTGACCTCTGTCATTGCCAACAAAGGGTATATATAACAAAGTATTGAGATGAACTTTTGTTATTGACTAAATACTTATTTTCCACCATAACTTGCAAATAAATTCTTTAAAAATCAGACAATGTGATTTTCTGGATTTTTTTTTTTCTCATTCTGTCTCTCATAGTTGAAGTGTACCTATGATGAAAATTACAGGCCTCTCTCATCTTTTTAAGTGGGAGAACTTGCACAATTGGTGGCTGACTAAATATTTTTTTGCCCCACTGTAGATGCAACCCTATGACAGAAATTCCACACAGACAGTAATCCAAGCTCATAATAAAACTGGGAATCCTGGAGCTGTGTTGCTCCACTTCATGTTACATACTTAATGTACACTACAAACTGTAGCGTATGTTCGTTCCTCCAAATGTATTATATAAACAGCTATTAGTATATGCAAGTTCACATAATATCACAGTTTTTGTCCTTAGTAGTTCCTGTAGAACCACTAAATGAATGAAATCATTATGTTTAAGGTCAGAACATCATTTACTGCACACAGCAATCATTTTTGACCATTTGCATGAAGGGTGTCAATAATTATGCAGCTAGCTAAATCAAGAGCAACTCATGCCTGTTATTACAAGCACAACAAAAGTAAACGTAAATGTAAATATATATATGAGAATAAATACCCTCGGGGTCAAGCAGCCGTTCAATGCCCAAATGCCGTTCGGAAATGGTGAATGCATGATCCAACCTGTCAAAAGCTTTATCCATGTGCTCCACCACATCCCAATCAAACAGCTCCGGCCTTGCAAAAATAAAAGCACAATCCCATACATTTCCTTAACATTTAATTCCTAATTGTTTAGATGAACCGAAGATATATGAAAAGTATATGTCATAGAAAAGAATACATTCACTACAACTACAAATAACACTTCAGTTGCTGTATGCTCAAATTTGTAGCACTACTGGGAGCACTAACCTGTGGCTATGTATAAGAGCATTAAAGGCCAGACCATCTTCCCAACTGCTAGTGAAGTTTACAACATTGACCCGTGGGTAGATCCTGGTGGACTGTCTAACCCAGCTCAACAGTATTTTCTCACTGCTGGTTTGCTTCAAGTCTGCCATAACATCTTTCATCACATCTTTCACCTAGAAGAGAAGAAAAACTTTACAAAAGTTCCAGTTCCTTGTTCAAGTGAGCAGTGACGCTGCAGCAGAAAGTAGTAGTTGGGCTACAATATGCCTCATGAGTGACTCATGCCGTCTTACCTGCCAGTGAACAATTATGCTCCAGATGAGTCCTAAAGTCAATTTATGGTTGCCATCAACAATATCAGCTCCTCCAATATTCACCAGCTCAACCTAGAAGAAGTACATTCATTAACTGTATTAATATAATATGAAATTGGGAAGTATAATTATAAAGTATTATTATAGTATTATAAAAAGTATTTTATAAGACTAAATTATAAATTTGTGCTTTCTAATAAATTCTTTCCCTAGACCACATTTTAAAAAGTGTCTATGGTACAGGTTTAATTAAGAGTTCCAGTTAAGAGCAAACTCTTTTTCTTAGTTTTTCAGGAAGCTATCTTGTTAGTAATAACAACCTAAAAGATTTTAACTATTTTAACAGTGCACATGCAGAGACGGGCCAGCAGTTTCCGGTACCATTCACATCAACCATCAGAATGGGGGAAAAGTGTCCTCAATGGAACTGATTCCTGGGATTTTCATTCATAACAGTTTAATCAGCATGGTGCAATTAACGTCTGGCTGTTCTGGGGACAGAAATACCTTGTTGATGTGAATGTTGAGGTTAGTGAAACACGACCAGACTGGTTCAAGCTGACAGAAAGGCTTCAGTAACTCAGATAACTAATCTGTACAATTGTTGTGAGCAGAAAAACATCTATTTAAAAAATACATCAAATAATGAGGAAAATGGGCTACAAATGCAGAAGACCATGTCAGGTTTGACTTTTGTCAGCCAAAAGAAAAATCAAAAGAAAAGTAGTTGAAGACTGGAAAAATGTTAATCTGGTCTGATGAATCTCAGTTTCTGCTGAGACAAACAGATGTCACGCTCAGATTTCAGGGCCAACAGCACTGACTCAACAGTCCAGGCTAGTGGAGGTGATGCAATGGAGTGGATAATGTTCCTGGCACACTTTGGGACTGATAATACCAATCAATTATTGCTTGAACGCCACGGCCTATTTGAGTATTGTTGCTGATCATGTGCAATATCTTCATGGCCACAATTCACCATCTTCTAGCAGAGCTTTACAGCATGATGGTGCACCATTTAACAAAACAAGTGTTGTCTCAAACTAGTTTCATGAACATGACAAGGATTCAGTGTTCTTTAGTGGTTTCCCATTCACAGGAATTGAATCCATTAGAACATCTTTGGGATGTGGGAGAATGGGATATTCACAGCACAAAAGTTCACCTGAAAGGAATTGTGTGATGCAATCATGTCAACATGAACCAGAATCCCAAAGAAATGTTTCCAACAACTTGTGGAATCCATACCACAAAGAACTGAGTCAAAGGGGAGCCCTATCAAGTATTATAATAGTATTCCTAATAAAGTTAGTGTATATACAGTGGTGTGAAAAAGTGTTTTCTTGATTTCTTATTTTTTTGCATGTTTGTCACACTTTAATGTTTCAGATAATCAAACACATTTAAATATTAGTCAAAGATAACACAAGTAAACACATCATGCAGTTTTTAAATGAAGGTTTTTATTATTAAGGGAAAATAAAATCCAAAACTACATGGCCCTGTGTGAAAGTGTTTGCCCCCCCTGTTAAAACATAACTTAACTGTGGTTTATCACACCTGAGTTCAATTTCTCTAGCCACACCCAGGCCTGATTACTGCCACACCTGTTCGCAATCAAGAACTCACTTAAATAGGACCTGCCTGACAAAGTAAACGTAGACCAAAAGATCCTCAAAAGCTAGACATCATGCCGAGATCCAAAGAAATTCAAAAACAAATGAGAAAAAAGTAATTGAGATCTACCAGTCTGGAAAAGGTTATAAAGCCATTTCTAAAGCTTTGGGACTGCCGCAAACCACAGTGAGAGCCATTATCTACAAATGGAGAAAACATGGAACAGTGAAGAACCTTCCCAGGAGTGGCCGGCCGACCAAAATTACCCCAAGAGCGCAGCGACAACTCATCCAGGAGGTCACAAAAGACCCAACAACAACATCCAAAGAACTGCAGGCCTCACTCGCCTCAGTTAAGGTGAGTGTTCATGACTCCACCATAAGAAAGAGACAAATGGGCAAAAATGGTTGAGTTCCAAGACGAAAACCGCTGCAGAGCAAAAAGAACATAAAGGCTCATCTCTGTTTTGCCAGAAAACATCTTAATGATCCCCAAGACTTTTGGGAAAATACTCTGTGGACTGACGAGACAAAAACTGAACTTTTTGGAAGGTGTTTTCCCATTACGTCTGGCGTAAAAGTAACACCGCATTTCAGAAAAAGAACATCATACCAACAGTAAAATATGGTGGTGGTAGTGTGATGGTCTGGGGCTGTTTTGCTGCTTCAGGACCTGGAAGACTTGCTGTGATAAATGGAACCATGAATTCTGCTGTCTACCAAAAAATCCTGAAGGAGAATGTCCGGCCATCTATTTGTGACCTCAAGCTGAAGCGAACTTGGGTTCTGCAGCAGGACAATGATCCAAAACACACCAGCAAGTCCACCTCTGAATGGCTGAAGAAAAACAAAATGAAGACTTTGGAGTGGTCTAGTCAAAGTCCTGACCTCAATCCGATTGAGATGCTGTGGCATGACCTTAAAAAGGTGGTTCATGCTCAAAAAACCCTCCAAAGTGGCTGAATTACAACAATTCTGCAAAGATGAGTGGGCCAAAATTCCTCCACAGCGCTGTAACAGACTCATTGCAAGTTATGGAAAACGCTTGATTGCAGTTGTTGCTGCTAAGGGTGGCCCAACCAGTTATTAGGCTTAGGGGGCAAACACTTTTTCACACAGGGCCATGTAGTTTTGGATTTTGTTTTCCCTTAATAATAAAAACCTTCATTTAAAAACTGCATGATGTGTTTACTTGTGTTATCTTTGACTAATATTTAAATGTGTTTGATTATCTGAAACATTAAAGTGTGACAAACATGCAAAAAAATAAGAAATCAGGAAGGGGGCCAACACTTTTTCACACCACTGTAGATCTATTAATTGAAATGTTTTGCCGATAACTCACATTGTTTTTCTGAAGGATCTGTAGCACTCTGTTGACATTATTGAGTGAGTGCACACGGGTGAAACCACGCTCCTTCACCTGCAGGCAGAGCACATAAGTAAAATTACACACAGTACATACACAATGATATACAAAACTCACACAGTATCTACATTATTGTTTTTATCAGTCAGTGTAATCATTCAGATTACACTGACTGTAAGAAATGTTTAATGTCTTTAAAATGATTCATCTTTCACAGATTTGTGAATTCATTAATATTCTTTTCTCATTATGAACTTTTCCTGCCTTTTCCTGCTTCTCACCACTCAAGTACATTTGAGGCCAAAGGTTTTCAGTTACCTAACAGATCTCAGTTTTGTTCAACTCCATACATTTCTTTTGTCAAGTTAATCATGGCATATGTACACGTTAGGGGTGGATTTATTTCAGGTTTAATTCACTATATCAGAATTCCACTGGGTCAAACATTTAAATACTGGATGATTCCAGAAATTGATTATATGACTGTAAGAAGCTTTTTTTTGTCACTAATTCCATGGGAAAATCGAAGCAACTAACTTAAAGCAACTAATTCATAACTTATGGGTATAATTGTGGTCTTCCACAAGTCCAGTTTCTAATGAACAATTTCCAAACAATAGAAGGTACTAATAGCATCTGTACAAACAGCTGTATTAAATATAAAAATCTTGGACCATACAGTCATTGCATTATTCAGAATGGAGGCACAAATCACCTCCTAGGGATAAATGAAGTTTCAATAAATGAAAAGTTTTGGAGTGGCCATCACAAACTCCTGACCTGAATCACACACACAATTTGTGGAGTAAACTGAAAACCTGTGTCTGAACAAGGAGGCACATAATCCTGACCTGTTTACCCTAAGTATTTTGGGAAGCTTACAGAAGGGTTTGATTGATTCAAGCAATTAAAAAATCCAAGATGGCGCCGCACGAGTGGCAGCCAGTCACAGAAACTCTGCCTTCTTTTCTGCTTTTTTTGGTTTCGTTTAATGTTTCTTGGTGTGTTTTTTGTATTTTTATGCACTTTATCAAACCCCCATGCAACTACACAACGAAGGGGTCCAAGCTGGCAGTATGTCTTGTATGCTTTTTTGGACTATTTGGAATTGCCCCCTCAGTCACGGCTCCATTGTTTACACCCGGGACTTGCTGTTAGCTCTAAGTAGCGCTGGACTTCTATATGGGTAGAAACCGGAGATTCCTTCAGACAAATGGAGAAGGGGAAGAGGCTGCAGAACAGGACTGAGATGCAAGGAGAGGAAATGGAGATATAAACCATGTTTACCATCTTTTATCATGGGAAACGTCCGCTTCCTCCCCAATAAGATGGATGAGCTAACGGCGCTAGCCCAGCTGCAGAGAGAATTCTGGGAGTGCAGCTTTAGGTTTTTATTGAGACGTGGCTGAATGATCTCACATTGGACTCTGTGGTGAATCAGGATGGCTTTAAAATTGTACAGGCAGACAGGAAAGTTGCGGAGAGCGGTAAGAGGAAAGGAGGGGGTCTGGCTGTGTTTTTAAACAAAAAGTGGTGTAACCCAGCGCACATTAGTGTTAAGGAACAACGCTGCACCAAAGACACTGAGCTACTCGCTGTCAGGAGAAGCGGTTATCACAAAACAATGTCCATGATGTGTGAAGAGGACTAAAAAACATCTCAGGGCATGGACAGAGTGGCGGGAGAGGACCAGTTAACGGTGATCATCTCTGGGCGAACGAGTTGAATCTGTTTTTTAACAGATTTGGCTCTGTTCCCACCTCCTCTCCCACCCTGCGTTCTCCTTCTCCACCCTACTCCAGTCCAGCAACCACCCTCCTTCCTGGACTGTCTTCACCTACACCTCACTCACACCTCACTACACTTCCCTTCACTGCTCCTCCTATGTTTTCACAACCTTTCACCCTCATTCACTCATCTCAGTCTTCTCACACCCCCCTCTCCTTAAACAGACCAGGTGAGGCATGAACTAAGGAAGATAAAGGCAAGGAAGGCTGCAGGGCCGGATGGATTTAGCCTGCTCAGGGACTGTGCTGACCAGCTATGTGGGGTGGTCAGATACATGTTTAATCTGAGCCTCAGCCTGGAGAAGGATAGCACTGATGCTTTGTACAAGAAGGGCCAGAGTCGCCTCCACCTGCTAGGAGACTAGGGTCCTTTGGAGTGAGCAGGACATTATTAAGGTCTTTTTATGATACTGTGGTGGCCTCCGCAATTCTCTACGCCATAGTCTGCTGGGTGGGAGGCAGTACAGAGCGGGACAGGAAGAGACTGAACAAGCTGGTTAGGAGAACCAGCTCTGTTGGTGGAGGAGGTGGGTAAGAGGATGATGTTCGCCAAGCTGAGATCTATTATGAACAACACCTCTCACCCCCTGTATGGGGCTGTGGAGATCCTGTGTAGCTCCTTCAGCAGCAGACTGCTACACCCCCAGTGCAGGAAGGAGCGCTACCGCAGGTCATTCATACCAGCGGCTGTCAGACTTTACAACATTGCATTACAGTGATGTTTAAATGTGCGATATTTTATAATTTTATATATTTTTATTATTTTTATATTTTAAAATTTTGAATATAATCTTACTTTATTTTACTATTTGTATTGCTATTAGTGTATTACTATTTGTATTGTGCAATATTTTTTTTAATGATTTTACATAATTTTCTTTTCTCTTACTATTTGTCCTTTTAAATCTTTAGGCTAAATACCTGCACATTAACTGTCTGTTGAACTACTGTGACAATTGAATTTCCCCACTGTGGGATCAATAAAGTTTTTTTTATCTCTCTCTTAAAAGCAATAACACCTAATAATATCCAAGTGAAAAATTGTGACTCACTAAAAACCTGATACAGTAAACAAAAAGTGTAAATAAAGTAGACAGCCTAACTGACATAACAGAGGAAATGTATGTTAACATCAAGTGCGCAAAAACTGAGTATAAATATCTTTAGCCTGGGTGTACTTTAAACCCCAACTGTAGATTTGTGATTGTGATATCCACATTTATTCTGATTCCATCATAATACCAGCCCTGCCAACCTTGTATAGTTGGAGTTCTCAAAATCAAAAATGCATCAAAATTGATGTTTTTCCCTCAAAAGTAAAACAGAGAAGGGTAAGACATATCTATCAGAAATCTTTTTACTTATATATAAATTGAGTTACATATAAATAGAGCATTGGGGCTCTAAAACAGTAGCTTGTTTGACACTGAATTTTAGTTTCTGCATAACATCACACTACAGTGCATAAGAATTACATACAACCTTTTTCAGTTATACTCACCAATTCATGTCCAGTCAAGCATTCCAAAAGCTCCAGAAGACGACGGCCATCACACAGATCTGTGAAGAGGTCATTAATAGGCGGTTTTCCTGCCTAAAGAATAAATACAAAATATAGCATAAAATTGCCACTCATATGATCTTAAAGGCCATGATTTGATTAGTTAAAACTGATATTTTTTAAAGAAAGAAAACAAAAAAAATGATGGAAATAACTCTCAGAAAACATCTCTTTGAAAAAAATTAATAATTAATAAAATAGCTCAATGAATAAAATCATGCAAATACAGGTCAAGAACTTCAGTAGAGGTTCACATCAAATATGAGAAATAGGGAAAGTGTGAGTGCAAAGACATTTGTGACTTTGATCGTGGCATGGTTGTTGTTGGCATTTCAGAACATGCTAATCTCCTGGAATTTTCAAACACGACAACCTCTAGAGTTTACAGAGAATGGTGTGACAGTTCCCTGGGTGACCTTGCTGATAAGGGCTGTCAAAGGAATATTTTCAGATTCAAGCTGCTAGAAAGTAAATAGTAACTCAGTCTTTACAGCTGAGGTGAGCAGAAGAGTATTTCTGCATGCACAAAGCATTGAATATTGAGGTGGATGGGTTACAACAGCAGATGACCACATTGTTATAATGTTATAGTGAGTAGACTCACACATACTGGACAGACTAGGAGTTTTCCAAGGTCCTAGTAAAGTGGACAATATAATTGTCTAAATACTTTTATATTCATACTTTTACCTAACTGCCAGGATTAGTGTCATTACATTGGTACAATAAGCAGTGATTGCTCAGTTATTGAGGTTTAGTTGCCGGTTGAACTCACATCCTTAATCCCTACAGACCCGACATCTAATCACCCACAGAATTTTCCCTAAATTTACTAGCATGGTATGATACTAGCATGGTAAGATATATCATACAAAGCAGTATAAACCATAAATAATGCATAAACTAACTTGGCGGATGACCTTTCCTTGTCTTATCCTGGGTGTCTCACTGCCGGTAGTGAGGTTTCAATCAGATCAGTCACAGAGGAATTGACACCTGCATACTGGAGTGATCAGTTCTTTTGGCTGCTCATCAGCCTCTGAGTCAATCTGGGCCATCACCCTCTTGAGGGCAGCTGCCCCAGATTGTTTGGAGACTGCCAGCAGAACATGTGAGCTGGGAAAGGCTAAATCGGATTCACTTTCGTACACTGCTGAAGCCAGAATTGAACACTGCAGTGGTTAGCTGGGAAATATCTCCCAGAAGTGGCCACAGACATTTAGCCCACTTTGAGAATGACTTTGCGGCAACAATTTAGTGAAGACCCAAACATGACTGTGATGGTCAGGTGTCCACATACTTTAAGCCACATAGTGCAATTATACATAGGAAAGTTACATTATGTGTACATATTAGCACTACAAACAACAAACCTTTCCAAGTAACATCAATGCCAATAAAAAAAAGCATTGTAGACTTAAAATTGTGCACCAGTCCTTGGAGAGCTCAGTAAATGCATTTATGTTTGTCTATTTACCTGATCATTTTTAATAACTGTTTAGTTCTTAAACACTCTAGGTACTGATTTTACCAAACACCAGTCAAAAGGTTCAAAAGGTGAAATGATACATAAATGATATTTAATTGGCACGTTCCTGTTGAAAAAAATATCTATAGTATACAATTAGTAACAACAATTATATAAATAAGTATAATGAAGAAGTTGCTTTCGGCTGCTCCCTGTTTGGGGTTGCCACAGCGGACCAACTGGTCCGTACAACAACTTGGCAAATTTTTCACGCCGGATGCCCTTCCGGACGCAACCCTCCCATTGTTCCGGGCCTGGGACCAGCACTGCATCCAGTGGCTGGGAATCGAACCTGGGCCTTCTGCATGATAGGCGAGAAACCTACCACTGAGCCACCACTCCCCCCTCCCCCAAAATAAAAATAAATAAATAAATCACTTTACCTTAACAAATTGGGAATTTATCCACTTTGTGAAGGTTTTCTTTTGTATGTCGTCTCGTTCATCTGTAATTGAATGAGAATCCTTATATTAGATGCTGCTAAAATGCAATTATTTCGGTTCAATAAATGGCATTCAGTAAAGGACACAGTTTGTAATAAACTATTAATTACAGAAAGAAAGAAACAAATAGCTAACTAGTTTAAAGACTTTCCAGTCAGTTTTGCTTAAAATATCAGCTATAATATTTTCCCCCTGGGGACAGAGACGGTTGTACAATGGCCTGGAGCAGTGAAAGTTAAGGGCCTTGCTTAAGAGCCCAGTGGTGTGGATGTCCTTAGTATGAACTTAATTCTGCTTAAAAACTACTGTATTATTATATTTTTAAACCTTTGAACAAAACTGCAAGACAATGTTAATTACTAAATGTAGTAACAAAATTCACACAGCTCCATTCAATCCATCTCTGTAGCTGCCAAACAGGACATAATCAATCTAGCACCTTAACTAGCCGAGGGGCGCAATTTCAACATTTACTAAGCATTGTGTACGGCTTAATAACGCACAGGCAAAGTACACGGAAAAGAAGATAAATAATTTTAGAATTACAATCCTTTCGATCGGAAGCAATGATTCCGCATCCAATTGCTGGGGAATGAACAGCTAGGACTCGGCAGACAATATGAGGAGACAGACAGAAGAGCGGATTGTTATTGATGAGACGCAGGAAACAGCTGGTGTGTCTGCGCCACAACGCACAGGTCTGCTGGCTGGATTAAATCCGACCTTTTGCAAATTGGATTGTAAACTAATTAGGTTGAACCGAAGATAGCTGACAAAAACAACGCGAGATGCAAACAGTACTTAGTTACTTCACGACTTTAAACACACACAGAAAGTCAACAATTCAACTATCTACAGACTAGGGGTTGTTTCACAGCCGACAAAACAATGTTATAGATCACCGGTGAGTTTGGAGAGCGAGTGCGCACCGTGTGAGCAATGCGGGTTAGGAATATGTCACCTAACTTTGTTTATATTAGAAACGTAAACAACGGGGAAATCACTATATGTATCTTCGGTTGCTTTAAAGCTTTAACGGTATATGTGACCTATCAAAAACCTTTTGAGCATGAAAGACCGTCTTGTTAAATTAAAACACAAAATATTCGTCAAATCTACATTAAGAGGCGTGAAACACGATATAACGCAGGCGTCGGTCAGGGTTTCCAGCGACGACATGAGGCTGGTTGATCCGTCTCAGCTGTCAGGATCTCTCCCTATACGGCGCAGGATGTTTTGGTTGCTAATGACTAGGAATATTTCTTGTGTAAGGAACCATTGATTTGAGCTCTATAGGATATGCTCTGCTAATCCAGTCTCACATCGTGCCATCACTCAGTGTTACCTGTGCTGAAACAACACAGCCGCCGCTCCAGGAATTATTCAACAAGCTCAACGTCGCAATTCTCAATTCTTTATCTTAAAGCCAAATTCACTCTCCAGTGACGGTAGATGGACACCTTCCCAGTTTATTTTCAGTGACTCTTTCACTCCGGTTATGGTGCATTCGCAGAGCAGCCGAGCGAAACGCAGTTGTTCGGTTGGGGGCGTGTCGTTAAAAACAAGCAGGCTTAGCTGTCCAGAGTGAAAAGCATGTGGAGTTGTAGGCTGGATGTGTGGCCCAATAAAACTGAGCTTAAACAGTCCAGCTTTACACATCTTTGCGTGTGATTTTTTTTTTTTTAAAATAATTACAATAATTATTGCATTTTAAATGTACTTATGTCTTTCCACTTTTCAAATCAATGTAAACACATTGTTTTGAAAAGTGTGAAGACATAAGGCGTTATCTCTCCCAGCCCAAAAATAAAAATCCAGCTAGATCTGTCCAGCTAGCTACTGTCAAAAACCCTGGCAGATGATGTAGCATTTGGTAGCAGTTACCAGCTAGCTGAGTTGGTGTACCAGTTTAACCAGTATGACCTTTATTTTGGAAGCTTGATCCTGGTTGCTGGTCAGACCAGCTAGAATTTTCAACATTGTAGGATTGCTGTTGCTCCTGAACTGGCCTGGGAAAAATGGCCAACACTTGGAAAAACGGGATGGGGGGGGGGGTCCTGAACAATCTTCTATTGAAATGATTCTACTGTATTGCTTTTAAATGTTATATGAGACACAACTATTTTAGCACAGTATTTTACCACGAGTGCTGTGTGTGCAGCTGGCGATTACCAGGCCTTTCTGAAATCTATTCACTCTTCACTTTGGTTCTAGAGAAACTATCCCACATTCTTTAATTGTTTTCTCTGCTCCCAACACTTCTGATTCAACTGATTTATAGCCATATGTGTGTTGAAGTTGGATGAGTTAAAGCTCAGGATAGGGTGTACAAAGGACCAGGATTGGAAATCTGTACAACTATGTTCATTGGTCAGTGTATATAGTACTGTACAGGGGTATAAAGCCATAGGGGAAGCACAAATATATGTCACCATAACCGACCTGTTACGGGTAGCAGGGCTGAGGGTGAACCACTAGGGGGCCCTCAGTAGGGGTTGTCATGTCATGTCATGTCTGTTTATGTTTATGTTTTGGCCATGTGTGTGTTTAAGCCCCGCCCTAGCCTAATGTGTGTTCCTGCCCCTGATCACCTGTTCCCAATGTTTCCCTGATTATGTTCTCCATTTATAGTCCTGTCTGTGTCATCATTATTTGCTAGTCTTCGTTTGTATGTAGGCCGATGTGGTGTCGCGGTTTCTGTTCCATGTTCTGTTCATGTCTCGTGTTTGATGTTTAATAAACCCCTTTTTGTTTCACGGAAGCTTCGCGTTGGGTCTGTTATATCCAGCCGGACACCGCCGGCCGTAACACGACCATAGTAAATCTTTCATAGTCTTTATCTTTAAACTGAACCATTAAAATGTATATTTTTGGCTTCATGTCAGATTATTTTCTCTTAAGTTCTTTTTGGACTTTTTGGACTTTTGTAGAAACATAAGTGGTCATCAGAAAAATACACAGAATGATGGCAAAGTGAGATTTCAGCATTCTATTTATTATTCATGAAATGCATGTGCACTGGATGAACACCAAAGCTCCCAATATGCATAGCCCATAGAGTTCAAATAAATGGAGAGCATAGAAAGCCAGTTGTGTGATCATGTTCTTGCATGGAGAACCTGCAATAATGCTGTCTTGTTACACGAGAGGAATCATTTGCACTTGTGAAGTGACCTAAAGCTTGATAGTTCTGGATTGCAACAAGCAATGTGTATGCTATATTATATGGTGACACCGCCATGTTCTAACACTTATATTTCCAATAGAAATCTGAATTTTGCTACATACAATTTTGCTCATTATTTTTAGTCAATTATTTCCAAATCCCCTGGTCAGAAACTGTTTATTTAATCAAAACTTTTTGGATGATTAATGATTATTATTATTTACATTTTTAAGATAAGGTAAATATGTTGTACATTTCATTTATAATATTAAATCTTTGTTTGTAGCTGTTTCTGTCTGTCTGTTTCTGTTGTCTCTGTCTGTCTGTTTTCCAAGTCCAAACTGTTTCTCTTTAAACATTGCTGTCATTGTCATGAGCTGTGTCTCAAACCGAATGCTCTGATATTACATCGAAAGGCCTTTTGACAGGTTAAATATCTACCGCCCCTTCCGAAATTATTGGAACAGCTAATTCATTTGTTTGTGCTATACACCAAAGGGTTTGAGGTCAAAAGATGGATATTACAGTTTCTTTTCTGATATTTCCATGTAGATATGTTGAACAAGATGAAACAGTCAGGTCCATAAGTATTTGGACAGTGACACAATTTTGGTAATTTTACCTCTGTATGCCTCCAGAATAGATGTAAAAGAAGCAATCAATATGTGATTGAAGTGTAGTCTTTCAGCTTTAATGCAGAGAGTTTTTCAAAAGATCAAAAGTAATTAAATAAATTAACAATGGTAAATATAAGATTTTTTACATACTTGGATGCAATTTATTTCTGGAATCTGGATTCTGGAACTCATGGTCATCACTAAACTCAGTTTCCTCTCCTGAGATGAGTCTTAAATTAGGAGTGCTTTGTCAGGTTTTTACTTCAGCAGCCTTCAGTTGCTGCTTGTTTGTGGGTTTTCCTGCCTTTAGCTTTGTCCTCAGGTATAGTATTTGTTAGTAGAGGAAAAAAATTTGGCCATGTATTTTGTTGGCTGAACTGTTACTCAGTTTTAATTTATTGTTTATTGAACTTTTGTATGAAGCAAGATCAAACCATCAAATGAATGTACTGAATGTCAGCACAGCTGCAATCACCTACAGCTATTCAGTATAACAACACTCTAGCTTGTGCAACAAAACTGTACCGATAAAAACCCAGAGATCCCAAACTTCTGTTGGGTTATATGGCTGATTGAATTATAGTGTGTTTTCAATGGAAACATAGATTATTGCTCATTGGAGAACAGGCTTTTAATACATCAGTTTGAGCCATGCCTGGAAGCCATATGTCTCTGTAGGTGAATGAGTGCACAGTAAAAAAAAACCTATATTATATAATATTAGTATAGTATACACGAGTAAATATTGTTATTTTATCCTTGTTATTTTTTTATACAAAATTTGCAGGATTGTAAATACATTGTAAGTAGAAATGTATTATTTATTAGATTCCTGTCAGTACCACCTTCATCTAGTAGCATGATATTGACAGAGATACTGATACAGTGACTTTCACACTTCTCCTCAGTGATTACTGAAAAAGCATATCCTAAAATACCCTGTAACCTAAAGCACACACTTGTGTACTCCAGGTAACATAACTGTGACTGACTAATGCAACATCATATTGATTCATCAAGTCTAGCAGCATGGTGTTCCACCAACACCTTCACCCTCAAGGCCAAGAAGACCAAGAGCTCATTGTGGATTTCCATAAATCTAAAAGCAATAGACACTCTGCCATCTACATCAATGGGACTGAATGAAGCATGTCTCCAACTTCAAGTTCCTGGCTGTCTACATCTCTGAGGATCTACCCTGGAACAAGAACACTTTAATTCTTGTTAGGATGATACAACAGTGAGGAGAGAAGACTGAAAAAATTTGATCGCTGCACCAAGTTCCATGGTTCCTACTGTGCATTGACTAACTTGTATCTCTGTTATCTTTCTATCTATCTGACTGTCTTCCAAGGTCTGGATCTTGGTATCCTCATAGCTAAACCGAAATGGATGAAACAAATGTCTGTAATTTTTTATATGGCTATTGTTTATGTGAGGTGAGCTAGCATTTTTTGGATGCTGCAGTGCCAGTGCTCTGTAACAGACAGGGGGGAAGTTTTTGGGTAAAGTTTTGAGGCAAGTCTGGGATGGCTATCAGGATAAATGGATTTGTAATTTTTCCTGGTGAGAGGATGACTTCATGGTTGATATAGTGATGAAAAGCATTTGCCAGCGTGCCCTTTAGTGGAGCTAATACTACGTTCAGACCTGCAGTGAGTTGCAGCAACAAAGCAACAGGGTTTGGTCAGTCCAGAAATTATAGGACAGTTTCTGAATTATAACACACCTTGCTAATAATAAAACAAACACAAATTTCTGAAATCCCAAAGATATTTCAGGATATAAAAGACACATTTATATGATAGCATAGGCTCTTTAGAAGCGATGTGTGTGTAGATTATGTTATAAAGGATAAGCACACTTTTTTCAAGACTGACTAATGCCACAGAAGTAACATTTTATAATTAATTCCATACTTAATTATAATTATAGCAATAACAATGTATGAACATTGTTATTGCTATAATTCCAAATTCCAAAACCAATCTTTTTAAGATGAGCATAAATAAATTCACAGAAAAATAACACCACAAGGTTAAGTTACATATTTTAATTAATTTCTTGAGGAAGCAGATTAACAACAAAAACACCTCTAAAATTATATAAACACAGCAAAGCAAAAAATCTCATACTCAGTAGAAGGCCTAAGTGATATTCTTTATTCCCGGTCTAACTTATTTCATTGAGAAGAACCTTCTTCTTAAAAAAACACATCAAATCCTTCAGTGCATTATATAACTACAGGTGTGTGGTGTTTCATACATCTGTTCATACATCCATTTTATCTTGTCACTTCAATATACTTGGCTTATTGCATTTTAAGACTGTCAGCTGAACCCCTTAAACCTAGATGTTTAGTCTCAGGTACCCCAGAGATGTCGAGCAGGTTAAAATCAACTGAATCTTTTGCTTGTTGAAAAAAGATCATTTTACTCACATGCTAAAAATGAACAATAAGCAATTCAATCAACTCCTATCACTTTTTAATTGTGAGGTTACAGTAAAGTTATACAGTGTTAATGGTGTTAATTAATTTAGTTTTTTTTAGTTTTTCCACAATATTTATTATTATTAAAATGTAATTTAGTTTATCTGTATCATTGACTTCAATCACAAGTTTTACAAATCCTCTGCAAAAGCACCAAGAACCCCTGGTTGGGAAACCCTTTCCTAAATGGACCTGAACCATTCTGTCCCAAAGCGCATAGTCATGTTTATATGATGTCACATGAATAAAGTCATGTTTCTGCGATCAAGCCGTTCCACTGCAAGGGCTTCTTAATATAAGGTGTGACTTTCACTTCCCCGGTCAAAAAATAAATGTTGCTAAGTTTAACCGTCCCAATTTACCTGATGCCCCATTTTACACGTATTTACCCTTGTATTTATTTGTCCTGAATCATGGACTTATTTTGTAGGAGAACTTTGGAGTGTCTCTGATTATAGAATACATGTAATAAAGTTAAAGCTAAAAATAATAAACATATTTGCAGAATGGTAAAGTTGTTGCACACATGAGTATAAACAAAGACTGTGGGCTCTTAACTGAGATTTTAGTCTCTATGAAGCCACAGGGAGAGAGAAAGTTCATAAGCGGAATATAGAAAGTCACTTAGAGTAAATTAGTCTTAAATAAGGAGTGGGACAAAAAATTCAAGGAATTTACTACTCTAAAAGCAATATACATTTTTTCTTCATACTTTAGAGCAAGCTACTGGGCAAGTATTTAGGAATATTTCAGAGTACTAATCTAATACAATGAAAACAGCACAGTGTTGTCTTGTTGAGGCGTGTCCTGCAGGTGGGGTCAGTGCAAATCCATCAGGCACCAACATAAAATATTTTAAAATCATATTTATTGAACTTTTTAAAAAGTTTTCTTTTAATGAACTGTTTATCTTAATACTGTCTCATCATTTTTTCTTTTATTTCTTTCAGTTTTAGGATTTTCCTTAATCTCTCTTTTTTATTCTGTCCATTTGAATTTTTTTTTGTTTTTTAATTATTATTATTATTATTATTATTATTATTATTATTATTATTATTATGAAACGATACAATATGTGGCTTTTCAGTATAAAAAAGTATATTTCTGGAAAAATGTTTGTTTCTTTGGCTAGACGGTTTAAAACTAAATCCAGGGTCTAATCCTTTTTTAGAATACCTTTTTTTTTTTTTTTTTTTTTTTTTTTTTAATATTCTGGATTTTACACCAAAATATTGCCAGATGAAACATTTACTCAAATTATTTATTGTTATTACTATTTGATCAAAATAATATTGTGATTGTGTTTTGGGTATAGCCTACATCTGGTGTATTTTATTACCTCATTATGTAATTTGTTTGATTTACACCAATAAAAGTGTTAAAATTCAAGGTAATGATTTTGTCTTATTATTACTTCCTTTTGAAAGATTTTAAATGATTTTAAATGATAAATGTTTTGGGAAATGGGAATTGGTCAGATACAACTGTTAAATACTTCTAAAAACTGTATTTCTCAGAGATATTTCAAGAAATAGACAGTATATATCCAGAACACACAGCTAGTGCTTTTTTTAAACTATTTATTATATATATATATAAAAAAAAAAAAAACAGGATAGAATTGCAAGCAAAAGCGCCAAACTGTCTCGTTCAAGACTGTAGACAATCTAGAATCTATACTCTAGCTCACTAGCATTAAGGTTTGTTCAAGCTAGAGAAGAAACAAAAGCAAAAAAAAAAACTACACAAGAAGCCAATCACAAGGAGCACTTCTGTATTTTATTGAAGCTGCGGCCATTTTGGTCATATGTAAATAATCTGAATAATTCAAGAATGAGAAACAACATGTCCTAAACAAGGCCTCCTGAAATCTTACCCCAAAGGCAACTGGAGTTATTTTTAAGTGCTCTATAGCCATGTTTCAACAAGACAGTAAATATAACTCACTCCAACTACAAACTATAAACAAGAATGTCTGGGTCCGGGCCAGTAAAATGTTTATTTATTTATATATGTATATATTTAAATTACTGTTGCTCATCTTCATTTGACTTTTATTTTATTATAATTTTTTTGGGTACTTTTTTTAACCCAATATCCAGAAGTAATAAAGAACATATTCCCAGCATTTGTGAAACCAAAATGTTTCCCATTAGTTTGCTATTTTAAAGTACTTTTACATTCTCAACGATCATTGGAGATAATGCAAACCTAAATATAATCAATGTTTTTCATCTTTTGCTTTATCACACGTCAATGTTTAAGGATAAAGCATTCAGAGATGCTTTGGACATCTTAGTCAGATTCTTACCTGATCTTGTTTTAATGATTTCGCCAAATTCATCCTCAATAGCTTCCACCACCCACTGGTCCTCTACAGAAGCAGCTTCAGCCATGTCAGATCCCAAATGCCAGCAAGTGTTTTACTCTAATAAGGGTTTTAGCAAAGTCAAATTTGCAGAGATTTTTACTCTAGATTTCTGCAACAGCTCCCAGAAAGTTTTGAATGATACTGATCTAGGACAGCCTGTGAACTGGAAATAACCTGCCAAGGCCCCAGAAGAGAGGGAACAGGTGGCATATTCTCCTTGTCCTAAAATAGAGCTTATGGAATAGACAGTGTGTCACCACAGACATTATGTTTTTTTAGTCTGGCAACCTCTGTACTACATCCTGAAGGCACAATTTGTTATGATAAAAAAATTCTGGATCATAATAACCAAATATTCTTGAGATTCAACATATAAACTTCCTTAGAAATTCTCATTTGAATTATAGCCGTGAGCAGCAATTATCAGGGTTCAAGCATTCTGAGAGCTTCAAAGCATGCGTAAACAGATATTATGTATTTTTATTATATAAAATTAATTAAAAAAAAATAATAAAATTATATATTTTTATGTATTTAGTACTTAATGTAAGCACATAATTGTTGATAGAATGAGACAAAGACACTTGGATTTTGAAATGATCCTCCAATGTATTTGTAAAATACAACACCTATAAGATACCGCAACAATTCAAAATGGCCAATGCTCAAAATGACAGACAGTAAAACTGGGCATTGTTTGACTCGGAATGCCTCGCTGAATCTGAAGAGAAGTTTCATGAATTTAGGACAAAATATAGACATTACAAGCAAAAATATAGATTTTTAACATATCATGACCAGTAGGCAGCACTGACTGCTATAAGCTACACCAAGTTGGTGTAAACATGCTAAAGCATTGCAGAGATATAAGCTCACGTTCATGTTGCTGTGCTCAATGACATATTTGTTGACACATTTTATGCGAACAGTTTGCTCTATTATATCTTTAGACAATGAAGAGTTGAATGGAGCAAAATTTGGTGGAGTTCTGATGAAGAAGTGCTCACAAGTTATTTCACCAACAACAATAACAAAAACAACAGTTACAATCATTTTGGTCTGTTTTTGCTTTTATCACTGTAGCATCACCATGCGGCCAATCAGGGAGTGTTGGAACCCATAATAATAATAATAATAATAAGCAGTACAATAACCTCTGAGCAGGGTTTCTGAGCATTGCATTTGCACGCCTAAATATTACAGTGAATCTAGCTGGTCATCTTTAAAATGTTGAAGTGTATAGGTCTGGACTGACTACTGGGCGTCGGAGCTGAATGAGACTGTTTAAACAGCGATATTTCAATTGAAAAAACAGAATAAAGCCATTGAATATTTGTTTATACATTATTTGTAGCTCTATATATTCTATGTGAGAAACTGTCCTTAAAGATTGAGATAACAAGGCCAGTAAATTGCTTGTGTCTCTTGAGTGTCACTCATTCTTTTGCAAGTGCAAACAATCCCTTTTAACAACCATGCACAGAAAAATACGTTATATCACTGCTTTGTGAAGAATTATCATCTAGAGTGAAACATGAGAGCGAATTACAATATAGAATTGAACACCAAGCTGACAAAAAGCACTAAATCAGGTATAATCCTTTATTTTAAACTCTACCAACTATTAAAAAAACAAGACATTACATGAACATATTTATAACATTAATAGATCAAACAAACACTTTTTTTTTTTTTTAATTCTGCTCTTAGCCCAGCAGATTAGAATGAATCCTCTTCATGACTGTAGTCAGATAGTTCTTGGCTGGTCTTACAGAGGACACAATGTCTTTGATTTGCTCGAGCCTGTGCAAAAAAAAAAAACAAGAAACATATTTCAAGCATTTTAAGCAAACATATCTCAACATTTTGGAGATGGAAACATTTCAAAGCAGTCAGACCTAAACATTTAGATTATCACTATTATGAGTTAAAGTTAACACTGGAAAGTGTAAATGCAATAAGGAATGAAGTTGAATAGAAATACTTTTAACAAACAAATGATTCCAAACCTTGTGTCACCAATGTGATTTTGAAATTTCTGCAGTTGCAGTGGCCTGAAAGGATAATCCGTGGTAACAGTCAGGCTCAGCTCAAACTTAACAAATGCCTTGATGCTAGAGAACATGACTTCAACCCTAGGAGGGAAAGGGAAGGGAGAAATATTTACAACTCACTGAAAAAAATGCTCTTGCAAATACCGGACCGTTTTATTGATCATGAATGCAACACACAATAACTTTAGTTAATTAATTAAATAAATACGTTTTCAGGAATTTTACTTACAATGTATCCACACAAATAATGTGCAAGATTCCAAGTCTCAGGCCGCCCCACTTCTCCAGCCTATGGATTTCTTCACCCAAGAGTCGAAGTCGGCTCACCACCACACTGACATCGTGCAGCAACTATTGCGGGAGCAAAAATGTACAAAGAGTTACATATCAAAAACACACCTGGATCATGTGTACATACACTGTGGCTTGTCTGACATTGTATTACTAATTTAGTAGAAAAATTGGTTAGGCAAAAGAACAACTGCTTAACTTCCTGTTGGTAGACAAGCCTCGAAACAGTTTTTTTGTACCAGGGTAGTGGAATTTCAACTCCCCATCAGTCCCATCAGCCAGGCTTCTGACTGTCTTTAGGTTAAGACTGACATTCCACATCTTCCCACAGCACTTAAACAAGCATTAAATCTGTTCTTAATATTATTTATTTGTATAGGTATACGTTCTTTTCTTTCTTTTGGGATGTACTTGAAGGCACGTACATGAGGTCAAACAGATAATCTAAGCAGACACAGATACAAGTTGGAGAATTGTTTGCTGAATTTGTCAGGTGGCAGATTTCTCTGGGCTACTCAACCCTGTGCCCTGACATAAATGTTTTTGCTTCATGGTATGGATTCCACAGGGTGTTGTACATACTGCTTTAAAATCAAGATGCTGACATCATGACTGCATCATATATTTTCTACAATTTGTCAGCTGCACTTTAAGCTGTAAATCTCCCATTATACCTCATCCCAAATGTGCTTTACTAGATTCAGAGCTGGTGACTGGGGAGGCCAGAAAATACACTGAACCCTTTGTAATATTCATGGAAGCAGTTTGACAGGACCTTGAGATATTTTAGTACTTTGAAACATTCCACATTCTCATGCTGAAAGTAGAGGGTGAGAAAATAATTACACAAATATGTTTGAAAAACATTTGCAAAGTTGCTGCAAGGAAACCATACAGACTGATCTTTGAACTCTTTATGAATTTTGTAAATAATTAATACTTACACCTTATTATTACTAAACAAAATATAAACCAAAGTAAAATGTTCAATATACTTTGCACATGCTAATAGTAAACTTGTATATTTGAAAATATCTTTTTTTTTTTTTTTTAATGACAGTGGTTAGCATTGTAGCTATATCTGAATTATTTCAGTATAGGAATGAATAATTACCATTGGTATGCTTTGAGTTGTTAAATACTTCTGCTTCCATTTAGACTGATAGTTGAGGTTTTCTTTGAGCAGTTTGTGCACCATGATTGCACTCGGTTGTGAGCAGGCTGTGAGGGGAAAAATGGGTGAAATAATGCAAATTATAGATTTGTCTGCCTCTTTTTTCAAAATTATACCAATACTAAGACAAAAAGACATTTTGACTACAAATGAAATGGCAACTATAAAGCAGAATTGTGCAGTAACTTATTTTCTAATCATTGGTTAGTTTGGAATGACAGATTTCTCTTCCAGAAACCTTTTATATCCGCATAAAAATGTTTCAGCAAGAGATTCTAGAGACAGAGAGAAACTTTATCCACAAACTAAACCTATAAAAAATAACCCTAAATTAAACCCGTCTGATTAGTGTGTTCTTATCAACAAAAATTAGAAGTAGGTAACAACTAAATGACATGCAAAGAAACCAGAGAAACTAAAGATAAATGCACGTGGGATTGATGCCTGTGTAGTGTAAACACTGTGCAGGTATGTGAGCAAAGAGGTTTTGCAAATCTATTCTGTAAACATATTTTTCTCCCTACTACCTCAAGTTTTACTAACTCCTTGAGAATTATATTTTTACAGGTTTAATGGTTTAAATGCTTTCCTTAAGGCCACAGAATTCTCTCACCATTCAGCAAAAATCTGAATGAAACGTCCACATCTTGAGCGACATCATTCTTGAATTCTTTTCCTGGAAAAATAAAAATATTACAGATGTTAAAACAGGACTATGACAGGCAATAAATCCAGAAAATAAACTAGAGCCTGCTCATTCTTAGTCAGTATTGGGTGGCTAAGTATCAAGACTTACCAGTGGCCTTTTTGTGTTTCACTTCTAGGTGCACAGTGTCGTGAAGAAAGGAAAAAACAATCCCATTTTTATCCCCAGAAATGAATCGCCACTCATTGAGACTGAAAGAGAAAAATCATTAAGGCTCAGGACAATAAAGTGAAAGTAACATGAGGTTGAGGTACATAACCATACTGAGAGAGTATCTTTCTAGTTACATTAAAGTGTCCAGCCTGCAGGCATTTGACTGAAATGAACATACACTTTAAAAATAGCTCACCTTCTGAGTAGGTTATGGCCCCCTTTTTGGAAAATTGATTGGCTAAGAGTTATATTTATGTTAAAGTGAACCACCTGATATATAATAAACTACCAAAATACTACTGTGCTGAATATAAGGAATGGCATGTGAAGGACAGCTGCCTGATTTAATTACATAATATGTCTACCCACTTATTTTTGTAACCTAGTGGTTAGTCATTGTCAGTGCTGGCAAGTTGATGGCAGCAGCAATCATTAAGCACAGCCACATATCCTGATCATTAATTCCATGTCATTAAATTTGACTCGTAAAGCATTTTAAAACAGACTTGAAATGTAGATGTAGATTTAGATCCCTAATGAGTAAGCCAGAGGTATGAGACCTGAAGAAGGAAAACTAAGAGAGAACCCATCCTCTTCTGGGTGACAACCGATGGTTGGGATTATAGATAAACATATAGGTGTAGAAGAGTAAAGACAGACAATACTAACTGGGTTGAAAGGATACTTAGCTTTGATGAAAAGGTATGAAATACTTGAGCTCATGCCCAAGCTGATTTATCGCTTTTGGTTTAAGGGGGAAAAAATGTGTAAATTCAGCATTTTTAATTCTACTGTAACCCTTTAGTCCCTTGTTTCTTGAATAAAAGGCTTTAAATCTGGGAGAATTAAACTCAATTGTGCAAAGCTGCCTTGAAGTAAGCCAGTTGCTACTGCTTATCATCAAACTTTTTGTCATTATCTTACTTCCCAATATATTAAAAATGACTAAGTGCTTCTGCATAAGAAAAGAGTTCAATCTAATATTAGTACTCCAAATAGTTGTTCTGCACTCTGTCACTTATTTCAACCTCTATTATCTGTCAACTGCTACAATTTCTGATATGAAATACAGCTTAGTTTTGTGACAAAAGGTTTTTTTTTTTAGTTTTGTGACAGAAAGTCCAAAGGTTAAAGAAATGTAAATATACCTGTTCAGATTTGTCGTCTGGCATTCAAGTTTCCTGGTTTCATCTTGAACTTTCTCCCATGTGTCCTCTAAACATTGAGCTTGAAGTTCAAGCTTACAGATTTGCCTGGCATTAACAGCAAAGCATTATTTAATTAAATATATATATATATATATTTTTAAATAAAGAGATCACAGAATATGAAGGATTTAACAGTATTTTATGTTAATAATGGTTACTTAAACAATACATACTTTTCTTTCGCAGTAACTTCTGAATTAAGAGCGTCAAGCTGTTCTTGCTTTGCTTTCAAAGCAGGTTCGAGTCTGATGAGGGAATTTTGGTCTCCCATGACGACGTGGTTCATCCCAATCAACTCTATTTTAAACATGAATGAGTTCAGTTATATTACATGATATTCAAATAGCTTCATCAAAATTCTCATGTAACTCACACACATGTTTTATATATAAAGGCTGCAACAACAGATCTAAAGAAAAAGAAAGAGGGGAAAAAAATCTAATTCACTGATTCCAGGCAACAAACACTAAAAGCTCTGGAGTTGATTCCATACACAAAAAATGATTCACCTTACACAAGAACACCGCATACAAAATGAATGTAGCATCAGTGTGTTTCAGTTATCTGACAGATACTTATACACTTTGAATTTCTTCTGGCTTGAATAGCAACTTTAAAAAGGGTACTGAACCAGAAGAAAGAACTTACAGTGCCATGCAGAAGTATTTATACCCCTTGAACTTTTCCACATTTTGTCATGTTGCAAGCACAAACGTAAATGTATTTTATTGGGATTTTCATGTGATAGACCAACACAAAGTGGCACATAATTCTGAAGTGGAAGGAAAATGATAAATGGTTTTAAATTTTTTTTTTTTTTTTTTTTTTACAAATAAATATCTGAAAAGTGTGGCATGTGTTTAAATTGGTGTGTATAAATACTTTTGCAGGGCACTGTACACTAGATTCAATGTCTCATGAGACATAAGACCCTGATGATAATCTCATGCTCTAATTTTTTTAAAACTACAAATAGGATTTTTTAAAAATATAATATTTAAAAAATATCCAACTAATCAATTAATCGTTGCAGCCATACGTGTTTATGTACGTGTGTCTATAGAATTCTAACAATATCTATCTGCATAAAAGAAATGAATGAATTTTCCCATACCAGACTCTAAGTCATTTATACATCCATCTAAATCGTGTAACATCTCATTTGTTTCCTTGATTTTAGATGTCAGGCTTTGTTTTGCTTCCTGAAATCAAATAGACAAAACAACTACTTTGAACCTGCAAAGAAATCAAATCAATCCTATCACAGCTAAAAACAAATGCACTCATAAAGGCCAGCGTTTAAAAGCATCATATATCTATCTAAACTATCTATCTATCTATCTATCTATCTATCTATCACATACACACACACACATACATGCACATAGTTGCAAGGAAAGGTAAATGAACCATTTTCAATTTCCTGGTTTTCTGCTTAAATTGGTCATGAAATGTGATCTGATCTTCACCAAAGCCACAAATATCAACAAACACAATATTTCTAAAGTGATAAAACAAAGTCATGATCTTTCATGTCTTTATTGAACACACTAATTAAACATACAAAAGTGATTGTGGAAAAAGTAAGTGAAACAGTGCTTTAATACCTGGTTGAACCACCTTTGACAGCAAGAACCTCAAGTAAGCGCTTCCTGTAGCTGTGAACTAGACCTGCACAACATCCAGGAGTAATTTTGGACGATTCTTCCTTACAGAACTGCTTTAGCTCACCCATTTTCTTAGGACGTCTTGTGTGACTCTTGAGGTCATTCCACATCATCTCTATTGGGTTGAAGTCTGGGCTTTGACTGGGCCACTCCAAAAGGTGGATTTTGTGTCTCTGAAGCCATTCTGTAGTAGATTTACTTTTGTGTTTAGAGTCATTATCCTGCTGCATCACCTTCAGCTTGCCTGCTTCAACTTGCGGACAGCCACCTTGAGATTATCCTTTAGGCTATCCTGATGTTGCTGCCTGTTTGGAGTCGCCACAGTGGACCAACTGGTCCGCACAACCAATTGGCACATTATGCCGGATGCCCTTCCTGACGCAACCCTCCCATTTTTCTGGGCTTGGGACCGGCACTGCATCCAGTGGCTGGAGTTTGGGCATTGGCTGGGATTTGAACCTGGGCCTTCCGCATGGTAGGCGAGAAACCTACCACTGAGCTACCAATAGCCTCCTTTAGGCTATCCTGATAAACTTGGGAATTCATTTCCCCCTCCACAATGGCAAGCGGTCCAGAACCAGAGGCAGCAAAGCAGCCCCAAACCATGATGCTCCCTCCTCCATACTTCACTCTTGGGATGGTGTTTTCATGTTGGTATGCTGTTTTCTTTTTACACCATACAAAGTGCTGCATGTTCTTCACAAACAATTCTATTTTTGTTTCATCTGTCCACAATACACTTTCCCAGTAGTGTTGTGGAGTGTCCAGGTGGTCTTTTGCAAACTTTGGGCATGCTGCAATTGTTTTTGGAGAGCAGTGGCTTCCTTCGTGGTGTTCTTCCATGGATACCATTCCTGTTCAATGTTTTGCGTATGGTTGACCCATGAACGGAGATGTTAGCCAGCTTCAATGAATCCTTTAACTCTTTAGCTGTTACTCTGGGGTTCTTTTTCACCTCAATGAGCATTCTACATTGTGCCTTTTGAGTGATCTTGGCTGGGCGTCCACTTCTATGGAGAGTAGCCACAGTACCATATCGTTTCCATTTATAGATAGATTGTCTAACTGTTGACTGATGAATATGTAAAGTCTTTGAGATTACTCTGTAACTCTTTCTAGCTACATGTATATCAACAACTCTTGATCGTAGGTCTTCTGAGATCTCTTTTTTGCAAGACATGGCTCACATTAGTTTATGCTGCTTGTGAATAGCACACTGACACTGTTTGGGTGTTTATATAAGTCAATTTAGCTCTAAACCAAACCTTTATTCTCGTTTCATTGATTGGACTCTGGGTTTGCTAACACCTGACTCCATCTGCCATTTAGTGACACCAGAAGACTAGAGTTTCACTTACTTTTTCCACAATCACTTTATATGTTTAATTAGTGTGTTCAATAAAGACATGAAAGATCATGACTGTTTGCGTTTTATCAGCTTAGAAATGTTGTGTTTGTTGATATTTGTGACCTTGGTGAAGATCAGATCACATTTCATGACCAATTTAAGCAGAAAACCAGGAAACTAAAAATGGTTCTCTTACTTTTTCTTGCAACTGTATATATATATATATATATATATATATACACACACACTATGACTTTACTTGTATAACAATTTTAACTACAATTAAGTACTTTGCCGTATAGTTACAATAATGACACATGTTGCAGCACTTTATGTTGTTTTAAGATTCAGCATAAAGTCAATAAAGCCTAGAATTTATTTGGTCAGTTGATGACTAGTCAAATATAAATGAAAAATTAATGGCCCAGACATGTTTCTGCTTGTTCTGGATGCCTTGACTAGATTTGTGCACAATTGACTCAGGAGATAAAGTTGAGTCAGTGATAAAGTTATAGTAAATCAGATGTCAGGAGAAAGTTGAGAAAGAGTAGAAAAAGAAAGAAGTGTCTGCCTGAAACAAAAGTCAAAGTTGCTCTCACCTGTGTTGTTTTTAAAAGCTCAGAATATAAATTTTCCTTCATTTTATGGGAAAGTGCTTTGTTTCGTTTTCGGAAGTACACCCTTCGCTCCTTCAACTTGGACCCAAATTTTTGTAGCTGTAGGATACAGAAGAACTTCCTTAAATGGAACATGTTAATTGTAATATCTAGCTGCTAAAATGATATTCTTAATTTCCTAAGCTTTTCTAAAGGCACTTCATCAGAAAAGTACTGATCAGTCAGTCACATTATTTACTGTGATTTTGTTTGCTAAATATTGTATAGTACAAAACAAAACAACACCTGCTCTTTAGAGAAAGCAGAAATATCTTGCAGCAGTTTTCCATTGATACTTCCCAGTGGTTTATCTTGATCTGCCATCTGTGTTTTAAAGCTGAAATAAAATTGATTTTAGGATTTTTTGAAATTTTAATTTAGGTCATATGACTATCATATAAACACTGATCAGCCATAACATTAGTTACTTCATCTCAGTGCTTTTAATATCTCTTTACAATGGTAAAGAGAAAGGTTTAGGACATATTAGGCAGCAGCTGAACAGTCAGTTCTCAAAGTTGATTGTGTTGGAAACAGGGAAAATAGGATTTTATTTTATTTTTTAAGAGTAAGGTCAGTGACAAGAACCAAATTTTGATGGCTAGACAATTAGAGCATCTCCAAAACAGCAGGTCCTGTGGGGTGATTCTGGTATGCAGTGATTAGGATCTACCGAAGGTGGTCCAAGGAAGGACAACCAGCGAACCAGCAACAGGGTCATAGCTGCCCAAATTTGTTGGTGCTCATGGGCAGCGAAGGACATTGCTTAAAAAGTTAATGCTATGAAAGAAAGGAAAAATTGTTCAAGAATGGTTTAAGAAACATTGCAAAGAATTCAAGTTGTTGACTTGGCCGCCAAATTCACTAGATCTCATTCTGAACAAGCATCTATGGAATAAGTCCTGTCCATGGAGGCTCCACCTCACTACTTACAGGACTTAAAGAATCTGCTGCTAACGTCTTGGTGCCAGATAAACCAACACCTCTTCAGAGGTTTTGTGGAGTCTAGGACTTGATGATTCAGAGCTGTTTTGATAGCACAAGGAAGACCTACACCTTTCAAAATTATGGCTGATCAGATTGTGTGTGTGTGTATTTTGTTTAGATAAGTTTGATTACAATACCCTTCAGCCATCTCTGAGAGGTTCTGCCAATCTGTTTCATAGACTTTCTGCTTAGGACGGTGTATGTATTTTTCTCTAAGCAAGTCCTCCATTGTGTAAGTTTGGGCAGCTCTAAACTGGAGCAGAATAGAGCAAAGTGATTATTTTGTCAAAAATTTGCAACACCGGTGAAATGTGAAAAGCTTACATTGTCAGGAAGAGCACTGGGTCTTGATCGATGGATTACAAATTTGGCACCAAAGTGTGTTAGGAACTCGTTCACTGTAATACTTCCCTCTTCAAGTTTCTTAAAAGGAAAAATAAACAAATAGGTTTAGTAAATACATTGATTTGCAGTAATTATGCTATTTTCAGTTTCTATAGCAATAACTGCAATCATCAGCAATTCTCAGTTATTATAGTTCAGACAGAATAAACTGGTCTAAATATTTAAGTTGCTTAATTGTACAAATAAACACACAAATATGTTTACCTCATAGAAATCAAACTCGTGATCCATTGTGACCCCAATCTGGGAATCAAGCTGTGAGTTTCTCAAGGCTTTTAAACAAAGATAATATTTAGTTTTAGTTAGAAGTGTTTACAGTAATCTGTAAGCAAATAATACAATGTTCTTATATTAAATGCTCTACAGCAGGGGTCTCCAACCTTTTTTCCTCTGAGAGCTACTTTGACAAAATGAAGATGGCTAAGAGCTACTGTCTTATATCATTAGTAACATTTGTTTACACAGCTTATTGCCATAAACCAAACCAGCTGAATGAGCTATTTTTGTGTGAAGTTTTAATCTTTTAATGTCAATATTGAACAATCATGTTTTACAATAAATCAATTTAAATTCACATAAGCAGCATGTTAACTGTTGAGTCAAGTTTATTAATTTAACACAACGGGTTTGTCTAGACTTATCAGTCATTATTGTCAGATTGTCTTTATACACATGAATTCTGTTTATCAGCAAATTGTTACTGACAAGTCCCACATGATGTCCTCAGAAAGACTGAAAAAGATTCCTTTCATGAAAAAGGGAACACTTGGATATTGAAGGTAATATTGATTTTCAAAGCAGGGACCTGAAATTGTACTGGACTTTTCTGGCATTCATATGCAATTACAATGAGAATATTAAACTGTACTTTACTCTAAAACACCAGCTGCACATATAAGAAATGTCTCTACAGCTCACTCGTCCTGCAACTTCGCGCAGCAGGATAGATTCATTCAGCGCTTTTGCTTTGGCAGCATCATAGCTTTACTCCTAACACTGTCGAATGGATCTGCCATGTGTTTTCTTTATCCTAACTACTTCATTTTGTGCTTATAGATTTAAGTTTATCCATGCACAGTCTTGGTGCTAGCTGTCTGTGAAATCCATTGATGAATTTTTCTTCTTTGTTCAAAATTTGTTTATTCAAAATTAACATGACCAATGAACAATGTGCTTCATCGGATTGAAATTTAAACAGGTTTATTGAGTTAATTTGATTTGATCAATTTTGTACATATTCTATGAAACTTTAGACGAGCTAATCAGAAGTGAGTAGCTCATGAGCGACGTGTTGACCCCTGCTCTACAGTTTAAACTCACTTAATTCAGAGTTTCCTTCAAATTTCATCATGGTGGAGTTGGTGTCATCTGTCTTTACCACATGAGCTGGGGCATTCTGAGCTGCACAATTATTGTCCCACTGCACACAGCCAAAGTAGAAGTAAGTAAAAATAAAAATATCCATATGAAAGAGTAAAATTAAACATATCTGAATATATAATGCTGTACTATGTTTAACTTGTAGATAAACCTGGGAAATGCAGTGAAGCACAAATCCTCTTACCAATTTGTCACTGGAGTCTTTCGTCTTTTCATCTTTTACTTCAGGTGGCATTTTCCCAGACTGGCTTAAATTCATGACATGCTCCATGTGATTATATTCAAGATGATCCTTATTCAAATAAACCTCTCTAGTGGCATCTTCCACTTTGCTTTTGCTAATATAGCTGACCAAAGCATCTGAGAAATCATCTTCAGGAAGCACGTCATCAATAAGATCAGTTTCATAGTTGCCATTTTCAACATCAGCATTGAACCATGTCTGCAGCTGAAGATCTTGAAGGTTATTAGGGCTTTTGGGCTCTGTTTGGTTGGACTGTGCTGATCCTGCTCGTGGGGGGAATTTTGGCACGATACCACCAACTGATAATCTTGCCACTAGAGAATTTTTGAACTTGAATGGTGTGTTAAATTTGTTTAACGGCTGACTTTCCTTGAAAGACTGTAAAGAATTGTCCATTTCAGAATGTTTTTCAACTGGAGACACAGCTGTGAAGCTAGGTAGAGGCGCTGTAACACTTCCAGCCATCGGTCCATCTTGCTCACTAATATACTGTGAAATATTTTGAAGTCTCACTTTTAGATCAGCTAGACTCCTTCGCCTGGATTTAACAGAGCTCAAATCTTCCTTTTCCAAAGTTTCAATATCAGACTCAGTTTCTGTACATATCTCCTGGTCAGTGGTTACAGGCACAGTCTCCACAGTTTCTCTTGCCATTTCTTTCTGATTAAATGCAACACAGCACTGCTCTTTCAAGGGAACTGTATTAACTGCAGTAAATTCCATATTACTGTCTTCCTCAGAGGATTCTTCAGTTTTGAATGGTTCATTCGCACTGTTAGAACAAGAAGGCTTAGAGTTGTGGCGAGTTGTTGTGTCAATTGTCTGATCTCTGACCGAGTCTACCATCTTAAGATTTCCAGCATCCAAATCCATTACAGAAATAGAAGAGCTGCAATTCACAGTTTGTGAGGCAGTTACTGTTCCAAGGTTTGCTTCAGGCGATTTCATTTTGTCTGTGGTGGATCTAGAAGATATTACACATTGTGCACTCTGTGCCTTGTTTGAAGGACTTGTAAGCCAGGAGGTTTCTGTACCAAAATTAACAGTATTCACTTTGGTCAGTTCCATATCATCTTCTATAACAGTCATGTGAGAAGCAGTGTCCTGCTGTAGTTCCATACAGTTAGACACTTCCTGAAGAAGAAACGTCGGTGCTGTAGGAACAACACAATTCTCAGTTTTTGTTCTCTTAGAAAATGAATATCTACTCGGTTCCATGTTCCCAGTGTGTTCAGGGGACATGCCTTTAGTTTTAAAAGATGTTGAGGCAAGCGATACCCTTTTCTTTGATTTGTCCGATAGTTTGTGGTCATCAAAACTTTTGGCCTCAAGGACTGTCTGACACATTGTCATTTCCATATCATCACCTACTATAGAACACGTCTTTTTGGGATCATCAGCCATGTGAGAGCGTGAAAGTTCACTTTTAAAAGAATCAGCCCTTTTGACTTCTAGAGAAGCTGATGGCAATAGCTTGGAAAATGCCTGTGGATTTGACATTACATTTGTTTCTGAAATATGTTTTAGACCTATGGCCATATTACTGTTTTCTGTGAACACTGAACTATCTAAAATATGAGACAAAACCCCAGTTGGTGCTTGGCATGTCAAATCCATGAAGTCACTCTGATCACTGTGAATCACAGTATGTGTTGCCAGAGGCATGTTTCTTTTGCACTCTCCAGGTTTGCTGGCTGCAGTTTGTGATGCATCCATTTGAATATCATCAGCAAACGAGATGTTACTCTGAAAGTGGTTAGTCCTGTTTTGATCTTGAACATATTCATCCAAAACCTTAGACATAATCATTTCACTCGTGCCATCACAGACAAATTTCTTCTGATCCACATAGGACATGCTATGATTTGGATTGTCCAAACCTTTGAAGTTGATGGTATTAGTTTGTTGAGTGAGCTCCATGTCATCAAAACTAGAAGAAAACATTGTATTTGTGCTTCTAAAATTTTCATCTACAGAATAAGAAAAATGCTGAAAAGCCTTTCTTTCTTCGTTGGTGATGTCCATGTTGTCCGTCGCAGGAAGTGCAAGTGTTGTCAAACCAGTTGGTAGAACGTTCTCCTTGTCTATTATCACATTGCTGATATTTTCCAAAGTGAAATGATCCTTCGTTTTCTTTGGAAATGAAGTGGCAACATCTTGGACTTTTGTATTTGACAGACAAGTAAGAAAGTCACTGAATTGTGAACGCACCACCTCTGTTTCCACACTGCCAACGGTTTTACAGGTCATACCATTTTGACTATTGAGCTTGTGAGGTTCATTGACATTGGACATTTTGAAGATAAGTTTTGGATCAAATGTATCCTCTTTGTTAAATTCAACTGTATGACTGCAAGTCATGTCCATGTACCCAGTGTCCTCTCCATTCAGCACAGTTCTGTCTACCGAGTCAACTGGTAAGTTTGGTTCAGAGAAGAAATTCTCCTATTAGAGGGATAAGGAAAGAAAGAGAACGAAAGCTAAATTAAAAGGAACATAAAAAAAATTGTCATTATTCCCAAATGTCACAACAGAGAAGCATTCAAGCTATTGTTGGCAGTTTGGATCCTGACAGTGTCCAAGTGATTCATGGCCATGGCAAACTCTCCTGTCAATTAGAGCAACAGCAGCTAAATGTTGGTGCCTGTAAATTCATGTTAATGGAAGAGGGCAGTTAGTTCTCACCTCCAAGCACACTCAGCCTAAGAAACAACAAAAACAGCAGCATCTTTAAATAAGTTTATGTTACACCATACCCTCCCTGCTTAATAGCCATAATGTGATAATGGCGAAGTAGCTAATGGTCCGGCATTGACCATTAGCTATGACTAAACTGATGGGATAAAATTCAAGTAGCTTCATAAATGCACACAGTTATAGGGAAAGTGCACCATCCATAAGGAAATATGTGGGTGCCTGCAAGTTATTAGCGATTTTACTCATATTTCACTGTGAACTACCTGAAGGCAAAAGTTCTCATTTGCAGCACAACATTTCAGCTTATACAACACAAAGCCTTGAGGCAGATGACCATGTTGAGTTTCACTCCTGTTAGCCAAGAACAGAAATCTAAGGCTACAATGAGTATACCAAAAGCTAAAATGAACTCAACAAAACTGCACAGTTGAAGATTGTAAAAAGAGCAGACAACATTTTTTTTTTTTAACAGTCTAGTTTTGGTAAACAATTTTAGAGCACTCTTAAAAACACATTGAAAAAAATTCAAATACGCAGTTAGGGTAATTCAGGCAGTTGTAACTCACCTTGTTTAGCTCAAACTGGAAAGGTTGGGTTAGCATTGTGTCTAATCCTGGAACGGTAAAAAAAGGGTCAATCATGGTCATGATCTGAACAAACCACATAGATTATAGATGTACAATAGCTGTTATACATTAAAACTTAGGCAGATTATATATATCCTCCCACAAATATCTTAGACAGCATTGTTTTTATGTATTTTCATTGGCCTTGGATCTGAAGAAGATATGCTAGAATGTTCTAATTAAAATGATTGCTATTGTAATCAAGTTAATTTCCTATCATGCATACACAGTCCATGAGCTCCTTAACTAATCAAATAGGAAAAACACTTCTGAAATGTCAATCAATAGACGAATACTTACCCATACTGGTATCAAAACACGACGTCCTAATTAAAAAAAGAGCAAGACAAAGTTCAGTCCAATAAAAGCAAAAGTAAAATTTACAAACGATAACTAAATCTAAAAAGAGGTGCATGTCTGAGAAAGATGCTTGAATTTGAACAAATAAGCCAACAAAATCACTAACTGACTTCACAAAGCAAAACTTTCATTACACAATGTCACATATTTGAGGTCAAATCAGTTTAACAAGCTTCTCTCACAGCGAGATAAAACTAAACTATGTCAAACAACCTTTCTGCTAGTATAGGGCCTTACTGATTATATGATTATAATTTTCTATAAATAAAATTCATGATAAAGTAATTGGGTGTGTGAGGCAAATATCCAAGTTATACCACAAAACCTGGAAGAAATGGTTTGTGTCTTGAGGAGGATGTAATTACATACCTCTCATTCTGTCCCTCATTGGCCCCTGTAATATGCAGAAAAGGACATGCAATGCTCCTCATTAAGATTTAAATAAAATGAATGAGCAAGAAAACAAATTTTTGAACAGTATGGCACAATGAGCATTTATATATAAAAGTTATAGTCATAAGAGTCAGTATTTTTTTTGGAATACTGTATTAAAAAACTGATTATCCTAGGGTTTTAATGAAGGTTGAGAGAGGTTCAGTTATTTACACCATTAAAAAAATAAATCATTTAGAGGGTTTTCCATGATACTCACCAACTGTCACGTTTTGGATAGGGGCCAATATGGGATCAGTTTTGATGTCTCTAAATATTAGAGTATTTACAGTAAATATTCACCACATTATTATTTTTTTCTCAATGCATCACATTAACTGTGTGTAAATCAACTTACTTTGGGAAGACACGAACATTATTTGTAGTGGCAAAACTGACTCTTCGTGAATTTCGACGTTTTTCGATTGGTCTAGTTTCCTCCTGGGGGATGTAGGAGGGTCAAGCATCAATAGGCAAAAACAAATTTATAGAAAATATACAAAGTAGAAAATAACAATTACATAATAATTACCTGGTTTTCATCCTGTTCATTTCCAAACACTTTCATAGATGTCCGAGGAGCTTTTAGTATCTGCATTGGGCACAGTCACAGTTAGTCAGATTTTCCAAAAATCATTTTCCTGTTTCCACACATCAATGTAGCCAATCTACAATACATAGTATGGGCATTTGATAATACATTAATCATTCATTGGCAATCCTTACTATAATCAACTAATCCAGACCCTGAGTGAGACATGGCAAGTCAATCTGCCTCTCCTTACACCTGACTTGTTTACATGAACAACAGCAAGACAGAAACTGTTTTCAAAAATGTTTTGTTGTGCTACTGGGTGTCATAAATGGAGACGTCTTCATAAACACAATCATTTTGCTAACAGACGAGTTGTGGTTACAGACTATCTGGAGGGATATCCCACTAGCAGCAGGTTGCTCAGATAATACTGAAATTGTTAAGGCTGCAGTTACTGAGTCGTTCACTGGAGATGTCAAAGTCTACAGTGATTCCATCTATATTTAGCACAAATTGGAAAAGGGCGGTGACTTCCATGGCTGATCAAACTGATTAAAGAAACTGACCGAGACAGGAGAACTAGTTAACATCTGTAGTTGCTGAATGCAAAAAGTCTCCATATGGGAAAATCATGTAGTGTGCACTGGACTCATGCTGTACTTAACATGGCTGTCACTGGCCAAGGAAAGACAAGCCATAATTTCCAGGAGGCATTGCTATGCCTATAAAAGTAAGTTGCAATTGGAAGTTTCTTCATTCCTACTGCATGGGACTCTTAAATCATCTAGCTTTTTTTTGACTGAAACATGACAAAATTATTCACGTGATTATGAAATGACGTACAAATCACTGTGGTGATCTTGTCTAGTATAAATTGTCTTGAAATGTGATCATTAAATGAACAAATAGACTTGTCACATTAAGTACATCAGCTTTTTCATAATTACTGATTACAGGGTTTTTTTCCCCTCTATATTGGTATACTGTAAGTCTGGAAGAACTTAAATAATAGTGTTTAATTAGAAGTGTTAAATAATAATAATTGTTATTATCCTTATTACAATGTTTACATGTTTATACATATGTACACATGATTTTATTACAATGTTATTACACTGGCGCCCCCCAGGGTTGCGTCCTCTCCCCACTGCTCTTCTCCCTTTACACCAATGACTGCACCTCTGCTGATCCATCTGTCAAGCTCCTGAAGTTCGCGGACGACACTACAGTCATCGGCCTCATCCAGGACGGTGATGAGTCTGCTTACAGACAAGAGATTGAGCTGCTGGCTGCCTGGTGTAGTCTTAACAACCTGGAGCTCAACATGCCCAAAACAGTGGAGATGATAGTGGATTTCAGGAGGAACACCCCTGCACTCCCCCCACTCACCATCATGAACAGCACTGTACCAACAGTGGAGTCATTCAGGTTCCTGGGCACCACCATCTCTCAGGAAATGAAGTGGGACACTCACATAGACTCCATTATCAAAAAGGCCCAACAAAGATTGTACTTCCTTCGGCAGCTGAGGAAGTTCAGGAAGTGCCACAGGAGCTGCTAACACAGTTCTACTCAGCCGTCATTGAGTCTGTTCTGTGCACGTCTATAACTGTTTGGTTTGGCTCAGCTACAAAATCAGAGATCAGAAGACAACAGACTACTATAACGGTTCGGACTGCTGAAAGGATTATTGGTGCTCCTCTGCCCACCCTTCAAGAACTGTATACATCCAGAGTGAGGAAAAGGGCTCTGAAAATCACTCTGGACCCCTCACATCCAGGCCATCTCCTTTTTGACCTTTTGCCATCTGGCCGATGCTACAGAGCAGCAACTACCAGGACAGCCAGGCACAAGAACAGTTTCTTCCCCCAAGCAATCTACCTTTTGAACAGTTGAATGTTCCCAACATTGGGCAATAATAAAAAAAATAAAAATAAAACAAACAAACAAAAAAAAAGTGCAATAACCTCATATTTATTTGTTACCACCCCCACATCCCAACTCATTCTATTCTATACATACAAATTACTTTATTTTCCTATTTAAAATATGTGTATTTTTATTTCTCATCCTATTTTTTGTTGTTATTTGTATTGTTGTTGTCTCTGTGCACTGGAGCTTGTGACACTAAAACCAATTCCTTGTATGTGCAAACATACTTGGCAATAAAGCTCTTTCTGATTCTGATATGTACATATTAGTTTTACAAGGTGTATATGAATTTTGTACAACAAATTCATAAGCTTTTTATTATCATCATTTAAAAACACATAGCTGTGTGCTTCTCCGTGTCAGCTAGATATGGTGGCTGATGTGAGCAGAGCTCTGCAACTCTGTTGTACATTTCCATACGTGCCAGTTTTCCGAACATGGTTGTGTACAGAAAACCTGAAAAAGTACCTACTGATGAAATTCTTCTTTTAGACAATCCTTCTCTGTCATACCTACAAACAAAAATGTAAATGTCACATTCTCCGGATACTGAAAACAACCAAATCAGATGCATTTCCATTTGCATGACATTTTAAATGAAATATGAAAAATAAAACAACATCATATAAAAAAAACAGTCAATTTTTATCATTACACTGGTGAGTGTGATCAGACCAGGTCAGCAACACAATGAACCTGCTGTCTAAGTTCAGGAGCACAGTAAAGCTTATGGAGATAATGACTATTGTTCTAGATCCTTCTTTATGTGCAGTGCTGCATATATCTTGTGATACACCAGTTGTCTGAATAAGTGTAAAGCTACTGAAATCACAAATATTAAATTACTACTAAACGTTAAAAATAAGCTGGAAAACATGTAGAATATCAGAGAATGTCAGAGATTACAGCTCATCCAGAAGGATCCCCAGACACTCCCAAGTGTTAACAATATGTATATCTCCCAGGTGGGCCCTTGGTCTGCTCTGGGGTCTCCGTCTGGAGTTTGTGCCTGATACAGCTATAGAAGAAGCTGACCAGAGGGCATCCTTGTAAGGTGCCTGAACCAGCTCCTCTCATTTAGCATTTTTTGAGGGAGCTCCTCACACCATCATGGAGAGAAATCCCAGCAACCATCCATGCAGCTGGAAAAAGCATGTTTGAAAATAGCTGCCTGGATCTTGTTTTAAAGCAAATAATAAACATACGCTATTGTAAACAAGTGGAACACACACAAGTGTGGCTGGTGTATCTATGATGTATCTTCTGTGCTGTAAGTTATATTGTACATATTGAGACAGGAAAAGGGTTAAGGTAGTGCCCACAGTAGGCAATAACAAAAAGGCATATTGCACATTAAATAATACATATATTTGTGTGTGAGTCACTGAACTTCTATAACCAGGATTAAGAAACCAGAATGAAAGATTTGGGGTTTTTTTTTAAGGTTTTTTGAGATGTAATTGGGTTTTTAAAGTTGCTAGGATCTGAGAAAGCTAGCTTTACTTTCGCACTCAACTCTGCGAAATACACCACCGTACAAGAAATGAGGCAAAAGGCAGAAATGATTGGACAGAGTTTGAAAGATTTGGTGATTTGATGTTTTTTTTTTTTGGACATTGTGGCAATGTTCATTTAGTCTTATGATGTTTTGTCATTTAGGTCACATTTCTGATTTCACCTCAAGGCCCCTCTCTAGTCTACGGTGTAAAACACCTCTCTCTGATAAACATTCGCCTCAGCTCCGTAAGTAGTAACCCGTGCTATCAGTTTTACAGTACTCAGGAGAGAATAAAGCTATAGAAAATTGATGTTTGAGGAAAATAAACTCAACACAGAAAGCTAATTCTACAACTCCACTTACCCGACGCTTTGTGCCTCTTTCTGCTCCATTGAGAAGTCTGCAGAACAGCGGGCTGCTAACAAAAACTAACAACCACCACAGAGCGATGACAGAAAGTCTGTTACTGAACCAGAATCGCTAAATAAACACCTAACCACGAACTTGCTTGGTTTTACATTAGTGTGTATCTTATTCGCTCCAAATAACATTAACTAGATATGCATAAATTCTTCCTCTTCACATATAATCGCGAGTCTGACAAGTGCGCTTTTCCGCCCGACCGTTAACGTTTAAATGTTTCTTTCTCTTCAAGTTTGAACAGACCCGCCTTCCGCCTATCACTGGCGCATGCGCAGTACTCGACAAAGCCGAAGTCGTAGCGTGTCATGATAAAATGTGTACTGTCCGGAAATGGTCATGATGGGTCTATTCATGTCACGTGTTATGGCATGACATGTTGTCAAGGTTTATCTGTTTATCTAATAAGAATCGAAAATCCTTTTTGGAAAATGAAAACACAAGCTGAACCATTTAATATATGGCCAATATTAGAAAATAGATCCTAATGAATAGGCACGAATATACCTGTATACAATGTATCCTTAAATACTTATATAGTTGTCTATATTATAATATTTTCCGCCATTCTGAGTGTAAGTGCAAGCCATCACAGTGATAAACCGCAACGAGTTGACGCGTCTATGAAACTGATTGTAAAATCTACGTCATTGGTACGTCGGTCACACGCATGCGCTTGTCGCAGATTTTGACTGAAACATTTACTGGCATAACACCGGTACGCCCCCAACGTTAACAGACACTACTCGAGAAGAAGAAGTTGACGGAAGTGACGCAAATCTTTTGAACGTTTACCGCGTTGAAAGTCTTTAAAATCAAGTGTATTTCTTGTGCACTGTAACAGCGGGAATTTAGAAGTTAGTGTGATAAATCTTGGTGCGGTAAGTTTGTCACTCAGTTTTCAGGTGAATACGGATTAACTGATCTGAGAGCTATAACACGGCTATGATTTGCAGTAAACAGTGGGCGCAGCTTGACCAGGAGCACCACACCTCTCTAAAGCACCATTAACCAGTTACAAAGCAGCGGTTATCTCGCTAGATCGGCAGCCTCCTGCAGTACTTATGTGTGTGCTTTTCTACAATCTGTGAATTAACTTGAAGTGATCTGAAAACGTTTTTTCCACAGGGCATTATGAAGAGAGTGGACAGAGCGCCAGCTAAAGATACAGCGATTCCCACACATCCTAATGTAGCATCTAAGAAAGCAAATTTCAAGACTGACCCTGAGACTCTGGTCAGGTGAGTAATAAAGTATGCTAGTTTAGTTAGTTTTGCGTCGGATTCAGTTTATGTGATCTTGTAATCGTGTTTTGAATATTGTTTTGTAATTTCTTTTCAGGAAGAACACAGCAAAAAGTCTCAAAGGGTGAGTAGATCAATATGGGATTATAAGCATGTTTACAATGTGATTGATTGATTTTATTCTAAATGAATTCATGTTCCAGGCCCTCAGTAAGATATGGCCACCAAAGTGAAGTTATGGAACAAAATCGTCTTCTGACTGCAGCGAATGAAGATTTGCAGAAGCAGATTTCAGGGTTAAAGGTAAAGTTGGTTAGTTGCTCAAGATCATAACACAGTTGAGGACATTAACACTGACAATTTGCATCTTTCTGTGGTGGGATAACTAGTCAAATTCTCTTCATTTTTAAATTACTACCATTCAGTGAGTCACATTTGTGTTTAAATTATGTTAATGGCATAACAATGTGAGGAACGATTGACCTCTCTCTGCTAAAATATAACGTTTCACTCAAAAAAATAATGATATTCATTAGAATTATAGATTTTCTAACCAATACGTGCAAGAAAGTATTCAGGGTTTTGGTCAAATTATTACAAAATCTAAAAATCTTAAATGTCACAGTTACATACTGTCATGGGAAAGGGAAAGTACACTCATCTTCAAGTCTAGGTTTTATTTATACGGGCACAAATAACAATTGTGTGGTCTCCAATACTTGTCACTATACCACAAATAACCTCAGGTGAAAAAAAACCAGATTTCAAAACAGTTATTTTTTCCCCTCGAATATTAAATCGAGATTTAGAAACCTGGTGGAAAAAAGTAGACCATTTCTACTTCCATATTCATTAAGAGAGGAATTAGCAGTCTGGTGTTACTAATGAAATGCACAAGATTAGTTCATCATCTGCAAGTGAGACTACTCTACAAATGCAGAACTCTTCTAGGGCACTCAGGTTTGTGTCTACATCATACCAAGAAGAAAGAACATCAGCATGACCTTGAGATATAAAGAAAAAACCAAGAGCTAGATGATGTCACTGACAAGAATATGGAAGTACCTTAAATGACAACACAATCAAAGACTGAAGAAGTATGATGTTCATGGAAGGGTGGCTAAGAAAAAGTCCCTTCTCTCCCAAAAAAAAAAAAAAAATGAAAGCAATATGATGTCTGTTTGCAAAACTGTATATGAACAAACCACAAACATTCTGAAGCAATATCCTTTGGACTTGTGAGACCATTGTTGAGATGTTTGGACCAAGGTGGAGATGTTTTGACATCACATTCATTGCACCATGTAATGTCAAGCCCAGGTGCTTAAAGTGTGATGCCCCAAAATGTTCTTGATTCGAATGTGAGACTATCCGTCCTGCAGCTTCAGCTGGGATGAAATTGGGTCATGATCCCATGCACAACAGCAACTTGACATCTGAATGGCTAAAGAATAAAACTTGCTTACTTGTTAACATATTGTAATCTCACCTGAGGTTATTTTTTTTATTGATATAAATTGATGTGCACCACAAAATTGTTATTTAGGCCTATGACTGTAAGTATGCAGACATTTGAAATCATTCTTGATTGTATATGCCATATATTAATTTTGAACAATTTTTAAGACAACTACTAAGTTAATGAAAATACTTTTTTTGTGTAATTATTGTTATGGATTTTTTATGCTAGTGTCTGTAAAAAATTTAGTTTCTTTAGAGATTGTCTGTATGAAAACAATTAAGAAGACATGAAGATCTGAATCTTTTCTGATTGCTCGCTTGGTTTACTTTTTGCTTTAGTAGTTGTTTTGTTTCCTGTAGGAAAATGTGTCTATATTAGAACAACGCTGCTGTGATCTTCAAGAAAGCAACACTGAAATTAAGAAACAGCTCAGTGACTGTCATGCACTTCTTATTGAAGAGAACCTTGATCCAGGTAATTTGTCGTAAGTCACGAACATGCATCATTTTCTACCATAATCGTATTCTGCGCTCTATGGCATGACGGTCATGCCAAATTCATCCAAATGTACTGTAGAAGTTAATCGCTTTACTGTTAATGACACAGCAATGGTAAGACACTATACAATAGTGGTGTCTGCTGTTGCCTCACAGCTTGCTTCAACCCAAATGATTCACAAAGTTCAGTGTTATGACCTTAGGTGAACATCTCAGACTCATCTGACCACCATGCATACAATGTGAGCTCATCACCACAGCATGTAACTCTTCAGCTTTATTATCTGAAGTGATCACTTGTAAAGAGGACTTGTTTTCAGTGATCTCCATTTCTCGTCTCTCATAAACAGGCTCATGAGTGTGTTCTTAAAGAATGCTCTCCACTGCCATTTCTCCATTGTAGCTAGCTTAAAAAGCTATACTGATCAACAGAGCATGGCCCTGCATCATGAAGAAACCATTTCCATATCATGTCTAATATTCTTTAATCTTATCATACAAACATTGACAAAAACTGGAGGCTCAGACCTTCAGTGTGCCCATGTTTGTACAGTACATGGTATAGATCAGTGGTTTTCAAACTGTGGGTCGCACAAAGTCACTTGGCTGCAGTTAAATTTACGTTACTGTGGATGAAACAAAACCAGTCCGATAATGAGCAAATGACTCTTAAGAGACAATTCTTTTTTCAAAAGAATCATTTAAATTAAAACACACATACAAGTATGAGAAGTCTGAATCAACACAGCATTCATTGAATGACTCACTGAATAAATCGTCTGATTTGTTTGTGTTGAAGTGTCATGTGTCTGTGTCATTAACGTACAATAAACTACTACAGCATTCAGTGACTGTGCAGTGTATGTGAAAATGGAAAGGTTTTTAAAGGTGAAGGCATCACGGACCTGTGAGAAGTCTTCAGATTAAGTCAAAACAACAACATCTAAAAAGGAGCCACACAGAAAATATGACCAGTCCTACTTTGATCTTGGTTTTCTTGCCTGCGGAGGTCCAGAGGGTGAAGAAGTCCCTCAATGTCTTTTATGCTTAGAAAAGTTGCTAGCATGAAACCCTCAAAAC
Source organism: Hemibagrus guttatus (assembly GCA_033459395.1). Lineage (NCBI taxonomy): Eukaryota > Metazoa > Chordata > Actinopteri > Siluriformes > Bagridae > Hemibagrus > Hemibagrus guttatus. The sequence goes on along the minus strand of JAUCMX010000025.1, from coordinate 4,801,083 downwards.
TTAAACAGCACCTCATAACAAAACATTCTGCACATGCCAACAAAGGGCGATCGTATTTTCTTCTAAAATAAGAAGAGTATCTGCATCAGCAAAAACTAATCAAAGGCACAGCCAGCATCCCAGAGAAAACACAGCGAGCCTCATTTTTAGCTGCACGTCAAATCGCAGATAATTACTAATAAATAATTACTTTAAAAAATTTAAGTAGTTCATTCATTCATTGTCTTCCGCTTATCCGGAGCCGGGTCGCGGGGGCAGCAGTCTAAATAGGGATGCCCAGACCTCCCTCTCCCTAGCCACTTCCTCCAGCTCTTCCGGAGGGACCCCAAGGCATTCCCAGGCCAGCCGAAAGACATAGTCTCTCCAGCGTGTCCTGGGTCTTCCCCGGGGCCTCTTCCTGGTGGGGCATGCCCGGAACACCTCTCCAGGGAGATGTCCTGGAGGCATCCGAAACAGATGCCCGAGCCACCTCAACTGCCCCCTTTCGATGCGGAGGAGCAGCGGCTCTACTCCGAGCTCCTCCCGGGTGACAGAGCTCCTTACCCTATCTCTAAGGGAGCACCCCGCCACCCTACGGAGGAAGCTCATTTCGGCCGCTTGTATCCGGGATCTTACCCTTTCGGTCATGACCCAGAGCTCATGGCCATAGGTGAAAGTAGGAGCGTAGATTGACTGGTAAATCGAGAGCTTCGCCTTCCGGCTCAGCTCCTTCTTCACCACATCAGACCGGTACATAGACCGCATTACTGCTGCCGCTGCACCGATCCGTCTGTCAATCTCACGATCCATCCTTCCCTCACTCGTGAACAAGACCCCGAGATACTTAAACTCCTCCACTTGAGGAAGGACCTCCCCTCCAACCTGAAGGGTGCAAGCCACCTTTTTCCCACCTTCCCGTATGCCCACCACCCGCAGGAAGGAGCATAAGGGTCCGGTGCAATGTGTTTTGGGTAGCGGTCATGGGCGGGGGCCCCGGTGACCCAAACCCTGGACAAAGAATTTAAGTAGTTTTTAAACACAATTTTTCAGTTCTTGAAATGTGTACTTCATATCTTTGTAAATAAGTAGAACTCAGTACTCAGTTATTCCTCTCATAATCTTGACATAACCATTAGGCTGCTGTTTTGAAATTTGAATGGTTATCATAGTGCAATCAATTGTATATTTCATTCATATGACAAGGAAAATAAAAACTGAGCTCTACTAAATCCGGATGTTTTTCCCCTCCCCATATTTCCAGTTAAAAATATTATGGTGGGTCTTGGGATTGATTGTACTTGTCTAAGTGGGTCCCAAAATGAAAAAGTTTGGGAACCCTGGGTATAGATCAGGATTATAGTGCAGGTGACTGAGCAAGAAAATGACAAGGCTCTTAGGCTGTCAAGACAAGCTACAGGTAATAGTAAGAAGATGAAAAGTTGACAAGGGCTTTGAAAGGAATATTTTAACTGTGAATATCCTTTGGGTAGACACTGCACCAATATATATGTACGCACTACTATGTATGCACTTATTTATATAGATTGAACTGTGATACGATTTGAAACCTTAGTTGACTGTGTGAGACTGCAGAGGCCTGCTATGATTTGGTTATATGTGATGAATCCTGCTGTTATGTTACAGAAATGTAGAATATCTTAATTCAGATTTAAATAAAGATTCTGTTTCTTGAGCATCGAGAATAAAATTGCATTAATTTTATATATATTAAACAAAGAATATCACTGATTCATCCCTACCCATAATCACCCAAGCACTCAGTGAGGAGTTACAGAGGAGCTAGAAGAAAAATTAGACAACAAATCCAACTGAAGACAGATTAAAATGGGGGATCAATGGTTGATCTATTTGGATCAATCTAATCTTTTCTAAGTATATGGGAAAAAAGCTAAATCTCTAAGCCTGCAGAAGAGGTGCTTCCATCGAGGACAAAAAAAATATATAGGTCTATATAACAGGGTACAGAATGCAAGAGTGTCAAATTTATTTTTAAGGAAAAAAAAGCCAGGATATATTTACTTCCAGTTTGTATTGTATTAATGCTACTTTCCAAATTATAAGAGGACTACACAGTCTAGTATATTTTCTTTATATTTTTAATTCATTCTATTCAGGCTTTCATTCACTTAAAACTGTTTTTTAGTTTCAGGAGAGAAAGTTTGGGAAGCAGCAGATCAGAGGGCAGGACAAAGAAAAGAAGTCATGGTAATGTGTTTATTTTTTCTATTCATTTATTCCTAAGACTGACTCAACTGAATCAATAATTGGTTTATAAAGTTTGTTTCTATTCTAAATGAGTGGATCAGAATTGTCAGCGTGTTCGTCAGCCAGTGTTTACATATTGAAGCCGGTTCAGTTTGTAGCTAATTAATAAAAACTGATGAATGTTTTACCTGTTGTTGTACAATTCACTATTTTGTCTTTATTCACTGAAATGGGCTAAAAGGCAGGAGTATCACTGACAAAGTAATTAATAAAGCTGTCGTGTAGACCTCCCTGTGGAAAAGATGTAAAGTTTCACAATGTGGTAACACTTCTTGCCTTTTGTTTATGCCAACACATTATGCTTATCACATGTGGAAAATAAAATAATGTATTTATGTAGATGCCTCCAGAGCAGTTGTTTTGCATTCTAGATGTAATTGTTTTAATATATCTAGAATGAGAGTTTTAATATAATATGCAAAATTTCTAGGTCAGGTTATACATACAATGGGAGAACAGATGTGTAAAAACAGAAGGTCAAACAGATGTGCAGGAAAAAATGTTGGCGAGATAGAGAAGGCAGCACTTCTCATGTGAGAGTCTGCAAATAAGAAAAGGAAATGATTTAGTTAAGTAGAGTTTTGTTTTGGTCAGACATCAAAATGTAAAGAGGGATTTGCTCCAGCACTTTGTGGCAGAAACACATTGGAATAGAAGTGAGGCATGAAATTAAATGACAGATGCAGGGACAGTTCATAAATTGCAAGATATGGTTTTGGCCTATGGTGTTACAAATCATTCTGAGAAATGAGCTTCCCAGGTTCAAACAGCAAGCTTGTTGGCCTGGCTGCACACTTTTACACAAGAAACGGTTGGAGAGTAGGGTTACAGGGTTACAGATGTGAGCTATAACAATTTCACTGTACTGACAGAGAGATTAAGAGGGATTAATCTTGCATGTGGGTCATCCACCCACACATCATCCACCATGTTAGTGCAGGAACACAATAAGAAACTTGTATAACAAAAACTTCACCTCTGAGAATTTACATTTATGACAGTTTTGTGATTCATATTGCTTTATGATTAAAAATATATTCTCTTGGGGATGTAATGCTACATGTAGAATGTACATTTCAAGATTTTAAGCATAGGAAATGTGAGATGTATGTATGTATGTATATAAACCTGAGGTGATCTTAAGTGATTAGATGCCCAGGTGAGAGCTAAGAGACTTTGGTAGTATAGAAGTTTTATGAGGATTGAGACGGAAGGGGCTGTAGTGTTCAATAATTACTATAATTACTTTACAAGCAATAAAAATTTATTTTAACAGTTAGCACACATCTCTTAAGGATTGGGATTAGTGTTTTAGAACAGAGGAGTCCAATCTTATCCATAAAAGGCCTGTGAGGGTGCAGATTTTCATTCCATTTAAGCAGGAACCACACCTGATTCCACATGTTTAATCAGTTGATGTTGGCTTTCAGTAGACTCAAGTGTGGCTCCTGCTTGGTTAGAATGAAAACCTGTACCCAAACTGGCCCTTGGTGGATAAGATCAGACACTTCTGTTTTACGTCTGGTGCGTTAATACACAATTTAATTATTGTGATGCGTCTGAAATTTACAGTGACTTTAAGGCCCACACATTCAGAGTTTAGAATCAAAACTATCTGGTTTATAAAACCCATTTTACACAAGACATTACTCTATATTAACCAGTGTTTCCTCTCTCTTTCCTTGCTGTTTTCAAACTCGTGAACTTTAATGAAGGTTGGGGAATAGGAAAAACAATACAGTGAGCAGGGTGAGAGACCGGGTCTCTGTCTGGAGTCAGCTCAGATTCGGACCATCAGCTGATTAACAAGCCTAAGCTGAACTAATATGGGTGCAATGCTGGCTGATTTATTTTTGGGATCACACAGGAATTTTCACTCCTAAATAGATAATTGTTTTTGGTAGCTGTAGTTTACATTTTTAAGGGATTAAAATTTAATTCCGTTAATAATTATTCAGGATTAAAGAACTGACAGCAGGATTGTTAGAGGTTGTGATTTAAGATGCATTTCAGTCTCTAGCGGTCAGTCTGTTTATTTTTTTAAAACACCGAAGTTCTTTGCTCCAGTGCTTCTCATCAGGTTTGAGTCTGGTTGCAATTCCCCCAAATGTAGTATCTGTAGATAGATTGTTTTGTGTACATTTTAAATGCTTGATTAATACAATGATACTATGAAACCAGGATTTTTTAAAAAGTATATATTTAAGACGACTTGGTTATTGTAGGTGAAACACCCTGCCATGACTGGTATTTCTGTACAAGAGATCATCTATTGAGTAAATAGAACAGACTATTTTCATCTTTTGTGTAAATAAAGAAAATCTTGCAAATTCTGATTTTGCATATAATTCATTTATTACTTTATTACAAAAGAATGTCGCACTTTAAAATACAATTTGTATATTCGAGTCTAAACCTCTAAACCGACAAGTTGTTTTATATGTATTTTGAAATTTCTGTAATTGTGAAAAAAACCCAGATGTTTCTTCATTTTTACAGACCATTTCCCAAAAACTGCTGGCTGAGCTGAAATCGTTTGACGACTTCACAAAAGAGCACAGAACACATTTAACAGTAAGTCTCAGTATTTAATCGTTTCATTTCGTATATGCGTTAGTCCCGCTGTTCTAAATCTTGTTCATCTGAATGGTTCTAGGAGGTGCAGAACACCATGAGAAGTCTTCAAGGAGCCAGAGAACAGCTTTACCTGGAAAGAGATTCATTTTGCATGTATGCTGAGAACATGGAGAGAGCACTAGAGGATGCAGAGAAGCTGCTGATGGAGTAAAAATACAGCAATATTGGGCTATTTCATGAATAAAGACATTGTATGGGCTATGTTTACTGATTTCTTTTTTAAACAGTACTTAAAATAGATCAAGCTCGTCTAAGTAATAGTATCTTTCCAATAAACGTGTGTAACCCCGCCCCTGCCCCGCCCCCTTTAATAAATAAACAACAACAACAAAAAAGTTTTTTTGTGTAGTCTTTGTGGAAATTAATACAGATGTATCAGAAATAACTCTGGTATTTTTGCGCTTAAAAAAACATAATAAACCGAATGCAGCATTTATTTAAAAATGCACGCACACACTTCACACATTCACTGACAGTTGCATCACGTGATTACACAGTGACACGCCCCCTAGATTCGCGCTTTACTCTCTTTTTCTCTTTTCAGCATTTAAAAAAAAACTTATCATTGTCATAATTTAACAATACAACAACAAGAAGCCGCGGCCCTTAAGTCTTTCACCTACATCATACGCAACGCGTTTCTGTAATTGTTCCTCAGTAGGAACATCAGTCAGTCGCAGGAGTAATGAACGAATCAAATGTTTTGTTTAATGGAAACGGTTACAGATTCTTTGTGCACTAAATATAAGAAGAGCTAAGAATTACGGACTGTCTAATGTGTGTGTGTGTGAGAGAGATTTTCCCCCAACATTATTTACATTTAAAGTATATAACAAACACCCTTACCCAGAGCTATTATTATTGTTGTTGATGATTATGTTTATAAGACTTCGGGATATAATGTACTACTCAGCGCCAGTAGTTTCGTTGTCGAGCTATCCCATCAAATATCACTAATTAGCCACTACTGCTCTAATCCGTTGAGTCCGCCATGTTTTAAAGCTTTTATTTTGAAAACTTTCTCTGGCGCGTAGACTAAGCCTGTAATGGTCGATGACTTCACGATCAATATCGTTGTTATAGTAACTGTTATGGTTGACATGGCTCCTATGGTTAGGGAACAAGCAGTGTGTACAACATAAACAGAAAAGTAACCTGCATCGTTAGATTACTGCACGTATTTGGGTAATATGAACACATTGTTTATAATACACTTGTTTCTGTGAGTGATCATTTGATTTGCAAACAAATATAATCATCTAATTAGCCTAACTAACCTAATTAGATTAACAGACAATACTGTGGTGCATTGTAGAGTGATTAGTGTATTTAATAAATGGTCAATAAATATCACAGCGTTTCTTTCTCTTAAATGCTGCCGTGTTATTACGTTTAAAGATCTAGTCAGGAATGGAGGCCATGCTGCAATCTCCAGACACTTTCTCCAAGAATGTGAAGAAAAAGACAGTCCTACCTCTGAGCCAACTGGTGGAGGAAACAAGGAGGACTTCCAAGGTCTCTCATCACCTTCTTGAAACTAGTAAGAGTATAATTCATGACCTAGACCAGACATGTCAAATTCAATTTACATAACGGACTAGAGCATCAAAACAACAACAACAACAACAATATGCTGCAAAAAACAGTTACAGGGTTTAGGAGTGTGTCTATGGGAATTTTTTACCGTTCCACTAGAAGCGTATTTGTGAGGTCAGGCACTGATGTTGGACAAAGAGGCCTGGCTCGCAGTTTCCACTCTAATTCATCCCAAAGGTGTTCTATTGGGTTGAGGTCAGGTCTCTGTGCAGTTCCACAAAGTTGGGAGCATGAAATTATCCAAAATGTCTTGGTAAACTGAAGCATTAAGAGTTCCTTTCACTGGAGCTAAAGGGCTGAGCCCAATCCCCGAAAAACATCACCTGAATCAGTCAATGATTTGGAGCGGTGTCCCAAAACTTTTGGTAATATAGTGTATCTCTCTCTCTCTCTCTCTCTCTCTCTCTCTCTCTCTATATATATATATATATATATATATATATATATATATATATATATAGAGAGAGAGAGAGAGAGAGAGAGAGAGAGAGAGAGAGAGATACAGTGGGGCAAAAGAGTATTTAGTCAGCCACCAATTGTGCAAGTTCTCCCACTTAAAAAGATGAGAGAGGCCTGTAATTTTCATCATAGGTACACTTCAACTATGAGAGACAGAATGAGAAAAAAAAAAATCCAGAAAATCATATTGTCTGATTTTTAAAGAATTTATTTGCAAGTTATGGTGGAAAATAAGTATTTGGTCAATAACAAAAGTTCATCTCAATACTTTGTTATATACCCTTTGTTGGCAATGACAGAGGTCAAACGTTTTCTGTAAGTCGCCACAAGGTTTTTACACACTGTTGCTGGTAGTTTGGCCCATTCCTCCATGCAGATCTCCTCTAGAGCAGTGATGTTTTGGGGCTGTCGCTGGGCAACATGGATTTTCAACTCCCTCCAAAGATTTTCTATGGGGTTGAGATCTGGAGACTGGCTAGGCCACTCCAGGACCTTGAAATGCTTCTTACGAAGCCACTCCTTGCAGTGTGTTTGGGGCGGTGTGTTTGGGATCATTGTCATGCTGAAAGACCCAGCCACATTTCACCTTCAATGCCCTTGCTGATGGAAGGAGGTTTTTACTCAAAATCTCACGATACATGGCCCCATTCATTCTTTCCTTTACACGGATCAGTCGTCCTGGTCCCTTTGCAGAAAAACAGCCCCAAAGCATGATGTTTCCACCCCCATGCTTCACAGTAGGTATGGTGTTCTTTGGATGCAACTCAGCATTCTTTCTCCTCCAAACACGACAAGTTGAGTTTTTACCAAAAAGTTCTATTTTGGTTTCATCTGACCATATGACATTCTCCCAATCCTCTTCTGGATCATCCAAATGCTCTCTAGCAGACTTCAGAGGGGCCCGGACATGTACTGGCTTAAGCAGGGGGACACGTCTGGCACTGCAGGATTTGAGTCCCTGGCAGCGTAGTGTGTTACTGATGGTAGCCTTTGTTACTTTGGTCCCAGCTCTCTGCAGGTCATTCACTAGGTCCCCCCGTGTGGTTCTGGGATTTTTGCTCACCATTCTTGTGATCATTTTGACCCCACGGGGTGAGATCTTGCGTGGAGCCCCAGATCGAGGGAGATTATCAGTGGTCTTGTATGTCTTCCATTTTCTAATAATTGCTCCCACAGTTGATTTCTTCACACCAAGCTGCTTACCTATTGCAGCTTCAGTCTTCCCAGCCTGGTGCAGGTCTACAATTTTGTTTCTGGTGTCCTTTGACAGCTCTTTGGTCTTGGCCATAGTGGAGTTTGGAGTCTGACTGTTTGAGGTTGTGGACAGGTGTCTTTTATACTGATAACGAGTTCAAACAGGTGCCATTAATACAGGTAACGAGTGGAGGACAGAGGAGCCTCTTAAAGAAGAAGTTACAGGTCTGTGAGAGCCAGAAATCTTGCTTTTTTGTAGGTGACCAAATACTTATTTTCCACCATAACTTGCAAATAAAATTCTTTAAAAATCAGACAATGTGATTTTCTGGATTTTTTTTCTCATTCTGTCTCTCATAGTTGAAGTGTACCTATGATGAAAATTACAGGCCTCTCTCATCTTTTTAAGTGGGAGAACTTGCACAATTGGTGGCTGACTAAATACTTTTCTGCCCCACTGTATATAGATATATAGATGTGGACATCAGCTTTATGCAGTTTTTGCAAGCAAGACTAATGTACTATTGTACACAGACCGTATGAACATTTACAACCATGTGTTGTAAATGAAACACTTGGAAGAAACTAGGTAACTCTGTTAGATATAGATAACAAACTACTTCCTTGACAGTGTTAAGCATTCTCACATGTACTGAGCTTAGGTCAGTTGTAGCCTTCTCAAATAAAGCCACTAAAAACAAAAAAAAACTTGTTTAGTCTATTTTCCTATCATTTTCCTTACAGGAGAATAAAAAAAGACATGATAGGAGCTTTGGTTACATACTGTAATCATTTGAAATCATGCTTAAAAAAGGATTTGTAAAATCTGTTACTTTTAAACATTTGTACAACCTGAAATGCTAAACATCTTTCTGATATAAATTAATTTGCTTTTTTAAAAATTTTTTTAGAAAAAAATCTTTTTCTTTCCACAGGGAGTTTTGCCAAGGTTAAGAGCAATAATGTTATTGTGGCTGAACCATCAGAACTGCATTTTAGTGGGTTTGAAGTGGGAAAGGAGTACAAACAGGTTGTGGTATGTGAATTGGTTTTAAACAGTAACTCAGAAATACACACCAGGTACTGTACTGTAGATTGGGCCTCATTTATAAAGCTGGATATGAGGGAATGTATTCTTAAATTGTTTACAGTAGCTTTTACACAAGAAATTTGGTATTCAGGAAAATCCTGTAATTTTGGGAAACATTGGGATTTTACTCTTCCTCCTGAACTTAACAAAAGAGAAGACTAACTGATCTCCAGATGATCTCGTTGGTGATGATACTGCAGTTTTACAGATTATGCTGTCAAGTATCAATTGCTTGTGTATTTCAGTTACAGACACAAATTATAAGCTAGTCATCTGATTTTAAGAGCAAAAGAAAGTACAATAGGTGGCACAGTGGCTTAGTGGTTAGCACGTTCGCCTCACACCTCCAGCGTCCTGGGTTTGTGTCTCGCTCCCGCTCACTGTGTGTGTGTGGAGTTTGCATGTTTGCATTGCTTGGTGGGTTTCCTCCCACAGTCCAAAGACGTGCATCTAGGCTGATTGGAGTCTCTAAATTGCCCGTAGTGTGTGATTGCGTGAGTGAATGTGTGTGTGCCCTGCGATGGGTTGGCACTCCGTCCAGGGTGTATCCTGCCTTGACAAATCAGACGGATCATTCCATTAAAAATGCTGGGTCCATTTATAAGTTGGTCCCATTTTGCCATGGCATCTTTTTTTAAATGCTTTGCAACGCTTCATTAGAGTCAGCACTATGTGACTGATACATTAAAAAGTCTGCTATGTTCAAGCTGCAATGTGTCATATACTCTCTAGTGTGCTGCATGTCAACATTTTCCTTAAAGAGTTGTGAGCTCTCACGTATCTTGTTATTTACCAGTGATTGACATTCATCAGCATACGCACATAAATATAAAAAAAATCATTTTTTCTAAAACTGCACAAATCTGGCACAGATTTTTAGTTCAGTTGGTCTTACTCAAATATTTGTAAGCAACTTTACTAAAAGATAAATGAGGCCCATTTTCTAAAAGGGATTTATTGACATTAGGCTTAATTTTCTATATATGAATAAGAAAAGTAAATAGGAATGGGTAACATTATTATAATGTTTTGTTATTTTAACAGAAACTTATCAATATTTATCCTGAGGTGATCCATGTCCATATTCTTCCTACTCAAACCAAGTACTTTCGAACCAAATGTACACAGAAGGTAATTATGCAAATAGACTTAATTGTTAATCTCTTCAGTGAGTGTTAGAATGTATATTTTTTGTACTCTTTATTACGTAATATTTCTAAAAGTTCAGGTGTGTTTTATTTGTAGAGTCGGCTAGCCCCAGGACTCGCTCACACTATAACTGTACACTTCAGTCCAGACGAATGGCGCTACTTTTTTGACAGCATCCGGATTCATTGCCAGGTCAGGCTGTTGCTTTGTGTTATTTATTTTGTTATAATAGTATTACATGCAGATAAGAATGATATGACACATATTGGTTACCTTTATTGGTTTCACAACACTTTTGTTTTTCGTCAGGGGGAGGAGAGCTTGCTGGTTAATATTCATGCTTATCCTGTCATTGATGATCTTAATATCCCATCTCAAATAAATCTGTTGCCTGTGCCATTGGGACAAAGGTACATACATTTCCTTTTAAAGGCTTTTTTTGTTTGCATCTTCTAATATCAATCTAGTATTTTGAGGTACTTTTAGGATGTGCACTAAAACATGTTTAAGGTTAAATCCAGTTGATATTGGTACGTTATCATTTCATGTAAGGTAGGGTTTCTCTCAAATGTATCTTATGTTTAACATAAAAATGAATTTTATATGATGTATATACACCCACTCAGCACTTTATTAGGAACACCATACTAATTCTGGGTAGGAACTTTGTTTGCTCTCCAAACAACCTTATTTATTTGCAGCACAGATTCCAGAAACTGATGGAAAATTCCTTTGAGATGTTGGTCCATCTTGACTTAATTGTATCATGCAATTTCTATAAACTTTTCAGGTGTACTTTCATGTTGCAAATCTCTCTTTATACAAAATCACAAATGTGTTCTATTGGATTCAGATCCAGTGATTGGGAAGGCCACTTTAGAACAACAGAACTCTTCGTCAAGTTCATCGACCCAGTTTGAGATGGCTTTTGCTAACATGGTGTATTGTCAGGCTGGAAGTAGACAGAGGGCCAAGAAAACATTCCGCACCCTATTACACCACCTCCACCAGCCTGGACTGTTGCCCCATGGATTCATGCTGTTGGCACCGAATTCTGACCCCACCATCTGTGTGTAGAAAGTGGGATTCATCAGGCTACACTTTTCCGGTCTAAAGGGTTAACTGTATGAGTGTTCTTAATAAAGTGCTCAGTGAGTGTACATCTTCTTGGTGATCATGTTATAAAGCTAGAAAAGAGAATAGCTAAAATGGTTTTGTATAAAGATCACAGATATGAAAGTAATACACACCTATACATATCTGTACACCAGACACAGACAGCTTGTACATGGCCTATTCTGAGAGATGTGAGATGTATTAATTAGAAATGATCTTGTTTATTGTTCTTGTAGTGGTTTACTAAAATGCTGCAAGTTCTGTTGTTCTGTCTTTGTGTTTAAAGCTCCACTTGTGTGATTCCTCTGAGCTGCAGTTGTCCAGTAGACTTTGAGTTCCAGGTGCACTGCTTGAAGTCCCACGAGGCGTTTAATGTATATCCTTTGTCAGGTGATGTCTCTTGCCTAATAAATCCTTCTAGGGTCATATTCAGACTTAATCACACAGATATTACACTTGGCAATATTTACACAGAGAAAAATACTTGTATTAAGAAGATTAGGATTTTTAGGATATTTACACGCAAATTAACTGCTTGTAGCTCATGCACAGTTGCCAGATATTTCTTATATATATATATATATATATATATATATATATATAAAAAATATATATATATATATATATATATATATATATATATATATGTATATATATATATATATATATATATATATATATATATTCTGATATTATTCATTAATGTCTAGACCACTGACATTGAACATGATCACTTGAAGAACATGGATAGAAATATATTTTTTTCTTTGGAATCAAATGTAATACAATATAGTATAAAATAGACAATCTGAAAATAAAAAGACTAATTTAATGATGTATGAGAAAATAGTAAGCATTGGAATAAACATCTAATAAGAGTCTAGTATACTGTTAATATATTGCTGCATGAACAGTGCTAGTTTACTGTAATTACCACATTAATTACTGCACATTTGGTTTCACTGAACAAAATGGCCTCCCTCATTATTTGACAGCGTATAAAACATTTTCTATATTTCTACATTTATTACGTCTATTTTATTTACTTGGCAAATCTTAAAAAATTAGCCAAACCTTAATGAAGCCACAAAAAGGTGATAAGATGATGTTCCCTCTGATGTCCTCTCTAAAAAGTTTGTGGACTTTAAAGGGGCAACACTATTAAATGATTAAAATGTATTTCATAATGTTGGGTGTATGGCTACATCAGCTTTATTACATTAGTGCCCCCTTAAAAGCCTGACATCATTTCTAACTGCTAAATATACGGAGGCCACCTGCAACATTAAGACCACACACACACACACACACACACACACACACACACACACACACACACACACACACACACACACAAACAATAATCACGTTTTTTCTGCTTGTGTTACTAGGAATCATCCCAGCTAAAGGGAAGACAGATTTATTAGTGACATTCCTACCACAGCAGTATGGAATGGCTGAAATCACTCTACAACTGGTCATCTCTCAGTTCAACTCAAAACCGTTTATCTGCACATTAACTGCATCCTGCTCTCCTAATCTGACTCTAAAGTAATGTCGATTAATTTTATATTTCATGATAATCTTTAGGTAGTTGAAGCAGACTTGGAATTTTGGATCGCATTATATTTTTATAGTATATTCAGTGTCTCTAAGTTACTCTCATAACATCTGTAAGTGCCATGCTTCTCCCTCTACATTAACCAACAAAGAGAAAATGAAGAGAATGCTGAAACTGCCAAAGATGTCCAAACAGAAAAGGTTATGTACCTCGTTGCTCCCAAACAGAGAGCTAAAGTGACACCAAGGATAGAGAAGGTAAAATGATAACTGCTACAGACACTGGAGTTACTTTCTTTTCTTTTCGGTTGAGTTTAGAATGTCATACAATGGTCATATTGCTCTTGTACTTCTTCTTCTTTTTTTTTTTTTCTTTTTTTTTACAGCACACTAAAAAGAAGATAAAACCAGACCCATATACACAGAGCTCTGATGTAGATCTTTCAAAACATAGACTTGCTAAAATGCTCATTCAGCGGCAAGACAAAATGAGCTACAAGGATCTTAGAGAGGGTGAGTATGAAATGAGTGTTTAAGAGGCAATATAGTGTACCTTTAAGAGGCAATATAGCGTACTTGCACAGAAGATCACGCCAGAATTCTTATTATATGTATGTTTAGGTATATTTTGCTATTAATTTCATTGAGCTAGCTGTAGTATAAACCAGAAGAATCTTTCAATAGTGAAGGTAAAATGTTTTTATATTTAAAGTAAAATGTTTTACTTAAATAGATGGTTTTAATTTGGGTATCTAGGGTATTTAGGGTATTTCACTCATGAATGCCAAGAGGACATTAGGTGAGGATTTTGAAAATCAGGAGAGTTGATCAGTGTGATCAAGAGGGACATTGTAGGCCTCTTAAATAACATAAGGTTGCCCAGCTCTTTTAGAGTCAAATAAATGATTATTTATTCTTTTTGCAATTTCTAAATAAAAGCACAGAAGAGTCTTTAGTTCATACCTTTTATATTATATAAGGAAACATTTGTCTACCCTCCAGTTTGATTCTTTTGTATAGAATTATCATCGAAGCCACCAGCCCTGTCTATGTTTTGGCATAAATAATGCAAGGGCCCCGCGTGTTAAAAAAATGTGAGATGTGGAATATGCATCACAGGATAGGGTGAACAAATTACAGTAAATAACATGCTCAAAAACATATGCATTAGTGATCTAATGATTTACAGTTTTTAAGACCAGATGAGAATGTGTATGCACATAAAAAGACAGATTTATGGTTGTGCTATAGCAAGTGAGTTTTTCATTTAAAATTCTCATTCCAATGTTTAATTCATTAAAGCCATGTCCCATACCAAGTCTGCATACCAGACAAGACAGATGAAAGAGGCTGCATTTGAAAACCAAGTTCGAATAAATGCCCAAAAAGTGAATCAACTGCAATGGTATGTTCAAATACATAAAAAGGCACTGACACCTGTGTGTACAGACTCTGTGTTAAGTATAATGTGGCCAACAGCAGTTTTATTGGAGCTTGTAGCATTATTCTGCTTTCTATAGGCAAGTGCAACTAGGTGACGATTTGTTCTCAGCAGAACAGAAAATACAGATTCTGAAGAAACAGGAAGTTGCAGCTTCTAAGTATATGGTATGATCATTTACTTATTAGTACATGTATTAATAAGGGCATTACAAAGTAGATATTTAAGAATTTAATGTTTTTGTCTGCCATTTACATTATGTTTTATTATGCAATGAGATTACAGTCTTGTGTGTGTGTGTGTGTGTGTGTGTGTGTGTGTGTTCTAGATGATGAAGGACATGGATGGCAGGGAATTTGTTAACCAGATTTTTCCAAAACTGTCATCTCATCGTGTTGTGCGTTGCGCAGGACAGGTAAAGACTAACAAAAATAAATCCTGCTTTCACATATACAGTCTTTAGTCGATTTGAATCATACACTGGTGTGATTTCTGCTTTGGTGCATTCATTCATCAAAACACAGTAGTCAAACTTGGGTGCAAAACAGAACAACTGATGTGAGCCCATCTGAGTGAGGTGCAGTCGAATGTTGTGTGGTTTGTTTGCAGTAAGAAAGTGATTCATTCCTGAGTCAACTTGAATACAGGAAGTGAATTAAACATACCATGTGTTCTGGGTTGCAATCACTGCTCTGGAGTTTTGGGCAAAAAATAAACAACAGATGCAATACACAGAATGTTTTAAGCTATTATCTAGTTAAATTTCGAGCACCACTCCATGTTGCTTATGCTTGGTTGATTTTTTTATGATTTGACAAAAGTTTACTTTTTTCTATTGTTGTATTTGACATGAAAACAAACCAGACCAAACCACATTACCCAAAAGTTTATTTTATATTTTTTCAGCAATCAGACTTATATGTGTGAAAGCACCTTAACAATAGACTTTACCTAATATTTAGATATGTCAGGCCACATCCCGTCTCTCAGAGCCTGAACACTGACCATAATCATTTGGGTTGCAGCTGCCTGACTGTACTCCAGTGTTCTACATTTATGGCAGTAGCCAACTGGAGGTCAGGAGGCGAGTGCTTAGGCTCTTCCAACAAACTGTTCGTAAGGTAAAGTTAATTCTTTGGCAGTGTTTACATTTTAGAATCTGTCATTTTATTACTATACATATTTGCTTGTTTATTGTGACATTTTTGATACCCCTTTTTAAAAAAAAAAAAAAAAAATGTTTTTCAGTGATTTGTATAAGAAGCAAGAATCCACAAAAAAGTAAAAAAAAAAAAAAAAAGTAAAAAATTTAATGAAATATTAGTCATAGTGTTATTTGTTTAGATCATTCTGCAAGTCCGTATGAATAAGAGGCTGCTTCTTTTGCAAGAATTAACTTCCAGTACAAAGATGCAAGTCAGGGAAGGAAAAAACAAAGGTGAGAAAAGATGAATGGACTTTTCATTCATTCAGTTAATGAACCTGTGACGTGATGACTTCTTAACATTCATGAAATTTTTATGGAAGAACCACATTTGGTCAAATAGGTTGAAAATAATAGCAGATACTGTATTACTGTATTGCATATATAGTTTAGGGATTAAATAATCTTTGAAAGTGTTTACATGGCACATCATCATTCTTAAAAATAACAGCATTTCCCCCCATGATTTCTATGTCAATGTCCTACAAACACCAAAAAGCATAATTATATAGGATAAAATGACAGGTTTGTATGTTTGTCTTAATTCTCTTGTTATAGACATAAATGAAAAGAAACAACTCTTAAATCTGGCATCAGAAAAGCTGCAGCCCTTCATATCACCCATCTTTCCTTCTACAAGCCACCCTGACCAACTTGTGAGTACCACTATAGCAATAAGAGTTCATCAGAAAATCTGCTTTATGCTAAAAAATTTTCTACCTTGGTGACATCAGATTATAACACATTTTGCCACATGGTTTGGGGTAAACCAGGATTGGACGTTTTTCTTCCCCTTTTTTCCCATTCAAATTTTTCTATTTCTGTTTTTCACCTCGATTACATCACATTAAAGCTGGAAAAAGATCTCACATTGTTGACCTTGGTTTCATTTATTAAAAAACCATCTTTATATCCACTGTATATTATATTTATCCATTATAGTAAATCAAAGTAAGATATTTATATATGTGGGTATGTGCTCTTAAAATGAGCGCTGATTTATGTACAGGTTTTTGTTTACCGATGCAGCAAATTTAGCATTCTGCATATCTCTGTAGAAAATATAATGATTATATTCTTTATATTACAAATCTTAATAATGTCTCATCTCTCTGTCTCTCTCTCTCTCTCTCTCTCTCTCTCTCTCTTTTTTTAAGCTCACTAAGAAAATTGGAAATGTTCAAGTGGGGTTGCTTGAAGAAAATCCGACTACCACCATTCCTTTTTTTAATCTAAAGGTATTCTCTTTATAAAAAATCCCAAAGCTGCTCTGACTTGCTTGCCCATTTTTCCTGCTTGCAACAGATCACCTTGAGAACTGACTGTTCACTTGCCGTATATAGACTGCATAAATTGTTTGTTTGTTTGTTTTCATTTTATTATCTTGCAATTGTTTTGTATTTTTTCCTGTTTCAGTAATGCCACTTAAAAAATGTATGTACTCCAAATCTGATAGTACTGGTTGCATCTCCAGGTTCCTCAGCATTACAAGCTAATGGGTTATCAGGAAGTCAGTGTGTACGATTTCAAAGACTTTTTTGCCCGCAAAAACCAGTGTAGACAGTTACGCACAGGAGCACAGGTAACATGGTTACATTCAGTACTGATATTCCATTGCATACCCGAATTTAGTCAGCACTGCCAGTCTGTTATTTGTGTTTTTACAGAATGAACTGCTGCCCATCATGGTGTCTCCTGATTTAAACTCCAAAGAGAAGGAGCTGCATGAAGAGGAGAGACCAGAGTCAGACCTCAACCACATGTTCTTTTTCAGGACTCCTCATAATGTGTTGAAGCCACAAAATGTCCACCCTCTCCGGATATTTGTAAATATTTGCTTTATATTTCATTTACCTCTATTTAACCAGTGCCAAATAATTTAATACATGTTCACTCAGTCATGTCAGTGTAATAAACTGCTGTTGAGATCAGACAAATGAAGCTGGATATTTGACGTGTCGCCACTAAAAAGTCTCTTCAGTGCCAAAAATGAGCTATAATACATACCTTTCGTGATCAGTGTGAGTTTATTATACTCTTGCTTGCTTCATAGGCTTATGGTTTATTATGCTTTTGTTTACTTCAGAACCCTGCTCCGAGTGTGTATGCATTCAAACCAACCCCATTATACCTAGAGAGTGACCCAGAGTTCTACCTTTGTCCAATGACAAGACACACCATCTGCAAAAACCATGCTGTGGGAGTCCATACCAACAGAACCCAAAAGAAGTTTTTAGACAGAGAGGCAAGTAGCTGTAAAAGCTTTGACCTATTTTAGTGGTCAAGAAAAAAACTGGTTATATTTTGGGGCTGTGTTACAATACATATTAGTTTTAATTTTTTTTTTTTATGGTAATACAGTCATATTACTAGATGGTAGAAAATAAAACATTACCAGTCTATCTTGATTTAATCAAGATGTCTTTGAAGTATAGACTTCAATATTGCATTAATTAACAATATTGCATTAACTGTTTAAGAATGTACAGTGAACAAAATTTGATCCAAAACTTTCAAATGAACCCCAGGACAACAACTGAGTAACTGGTGAAATCGCCTAAATTGTCTTGATCCCATGCTCTACGAACTGCATAAAAAAGCCAGAGAAAAATTTGCAAATGATCACCAGTGAACTATGGAGAAGTTCTCGATGGAGAGAACTCTGGTCTGATAAAAATTTAACATTATGCATGTAGGGTCTTCCAGCTGGACAGTGATTTTAAGCAAACATTCTAAAGCTGTAAAAAACCCCCCAAAAAAACAAGTGGGCATCACAAAATCCTGACCATCGAAAATTTGTTGACTGTATAACACTATAAGACCTTATAATACTTTATAGAAGTCTTTTTAGTTTGAAAATAATATTGCTTCCTTAAACCTAAATCTTGCATTGTGGATAAAAAGCTGTTGAAAACCTGTTATCTTTATTCTTTTCTGATTCTGTGCAGGACATTATAAAAGGAACCATGATATGGAAGAAGTTTCCCTGTCTGGCACTGAATACTGTTTCCTCTTTTCCAACACAAACCAGTAGTTGGACCCCACACATGTAAGAGTACAATTAAACATACATATAGACTCTGTCAAAATCTGTGACTAGTAACTTTACCACTGTGACTCCCACTCCCAACTCTAACCTTAATTATATGGCATGCTTTCATGCATTTATTCATCTTCAGAAAGCATCCTAGGATCTCTTCCTGGGAACACTGCTGACGAGGAATAAATGTGATGTCAGTCACAGAGATGAAATATTTGTAGATTTTAATATAAAGTTCTTCCAGTGCTGTTCTATTGTCCTGTCTGTTTAGTGTGCTATATATTTATTATCCTATGCATTTCTTTTGTATTTTTGCACTTCTTCACTGCCATGTAATTGTACTATGTGTGGTTTTTTTGTACTGTACTACTGCACTACACCACGGACCTGAATTCTGTTCCAGTGTGCACAAGTTTCAACAGGAATGACAATAAATCCCACTAGAGATGATTATCTAAATTACTTGTACAAATTGCTCATGACTTGTACTTAGCTGTTGTGTTTATTTTGTTATAAGCAGGTGTGACCCTTTCAGTAGTTTGGTGCTGCCCTTGGAAACCCCACCATCACTGAAGGACCTTCCTGACAACATCAGAGCAGAAATTTCTTTTGGAGAGTAAGCTATTATCGACACTTTTTTCCTTTTACCACATTTTAGTAAAATCTGAGATACATTTTTTTTGTAAAGGGAACAGTGTACGCAACATTTCTTTAGGACAAATTGCAATGTGGTAACTGGTAAAGTGAGAATTACGGTACAGTAGGAAGTAACTTCCTTTCCGAGTCAAACATTTGTAGGTACCTATGCTGCCACTAGAAGGCACCAGCACTTCCTGCATCCTATGGTGTAAAAGGAGAAGTTGACGTTACCTGTGCTAAAAACCCCCTTGCTCTCTTGAGTCTGGCTCTTGTGTCTGGTTCATTGTGCCTTATTCCACTTTTTAATCCAGCCTTTTAAAAATTAGGGCTGATTAAACTGGATCAGGAGCTCCTTATAAATCCATCCCTGTTATTTAAAGGTCTAGATAATGCTCTTAAAATGTTGTATAATACTGAATAATGTGCTCAAAAATCTTATTTTGTGGAACTGATTTTGTGTTTGTTATCTTTGATAATTTTATAGTCCATCCATAGGTTACACAGGTCATCAAACATGCATATCATGTTTTTGGCCATTACATACCATTCCATTTTAAGTTCTGATGACATTTAGTGAAGGTCATGTGCTGCAGTTTATTTGTTGCTCACAGAAAGGCTCCTTTTGTGCAACACTTCCAAACAGATTTCACTGACCTGATATGGAAGTTGATGTTTTAGTTGACTTCTAGTTCTGTATCAAACTGAAAGCCTTTGGATTTCCCCATAGTGAAAGTGCAAGGAGTGTGTGCAAAAACAGTAGAAGACATTATGGATAATAAAAGTAGTAAAAGCGTGCAATTAAAAGAAAGTTTTCTCCCAACAGGGCAGAAGATACAGGAGTCAGTCTGAATCCCGACATGGTTCAAGCTGAGTTTATGACATTTGAAAATTCACCTTTCAAAACCTTGAAAGAAGATTCCATTAAGGATGACAGGTAGGGAATTAAAATGTAATGTAATGCATGTAATGTCTTCTGACAATTGCAGTTTTCTGACATGCATTTTTCAAACTGATTGTTCCTTAAAGTGTATTTCATCACTTCATCAGTCCTACTGATTTCACAGTGTTAGAAAAAGCATGCAAACTCTGTATTTTGAAAGAAACAACCCCGTTTTTGCGATGAATTACAAATTCAATTCTTTTTCTTAAATCTTGTCTGTTTACCTTTTAGAGAAACACATGAAAAGCCGTTGGAATCAAGTTTGAAATCACAAACCAACAAACTGGGATCCAAAGTCTTAGCACGGATGAAATATATGAAATCTCTGAGCTGGAATAGTCTAGTTTCACATAACCACTAATAGCTTTTTCTATATAGTTAAAATAAAGTGCAGATTTGTCTTAACCTGTAATCAAATCAAATAAAACATATATGTTTTGTTTTAAACACTTAATTAATAGCATTTTGTTTGAGCTGTTTGTGTTTAGTTTAATAAGAAAAAGCAGCACAGATGTGGAATTGTAATAGTAAGAGGCCTGAGCCAAAAGTGCCAGACTCAACTTACAAAATAAATAACAATCATAACAATCTTATCATAATAAGATGATAGAGCATACTTTGAAAACTAAGCTGCTATTAACAAAACTATACAGCACTTATGCAGGTAATGTCCTAGTATACATTTTCTGACATTTGATTGAGTATTCTTATATAGTTAAGTACTTTATCATTCACCTTTTTGAGCAAGAGGTTAGCAAGCAAAATAATAAATAAAACCTAATAATGCATCAAATAACCTTCTCTGGAATTGAACTGGAGGAATGTACACCATTCAAAAGAAATGTGTCTTTCTGTTGTGTTTATGGTGCATAACAAACAGAACTTTGGGACCTCACAGTCTTATTGTTGCTACTGCATAATAATCATTTCATTGGGAAAGAAGCTCATATGGGTAAATTTATGATGCCTATTTGTTCTTTTGATTATATATTGTCAAAAGCAAGCTAATGTCTTTCAGGATGTTTTAGATCTATCCTGTACTCCAGGTCATACAGCGCAGATTCACTATTAGCAGCATTATCATGTCATCTATGGAGAATGCTTAAGTCCTGTAATCCCATACAACTCGTATAATTTAGCCAAAACTGTCATTACTGCAATCAACAGAATAATTCCATGCAAGTTTTGTTTTGATCCTACATTTTTTTTCTTGCAATATCACAATTTATTGTTCTTTATTAGTAATCAGTGTCGGAATTAATAAGAGAAAATGGAAAATGATTCACATGGAGACTTGAGCTGGTGCACACACTGGTGCAAAAGAAGCCCATTTATTCAGGAAAACCCAAGGGTAATTAGAACAAATCATTGAGAACAAGTTTAAGCAGGCCCTTTAAGTGATTCAGCAACTCTGCTCAACGTAGTTGGTGAAGCCTAGTGTTTACAAGACATATTTCACACTACATGCTCTTTCATCCTCATTTTATGGCAATTCATGGTATATAAAGATTTCCTTCCTGTTTAAATCCATAGACTTCAATCAAAAGTGAAATGAAAAATGATGATTAACCTAGACACATGAATAAAGGTTTAATTATTTGAAATTGTACAGCCTTCAAATTCTGAAAAATACATTGTGATTCTGTCTGCTTCTAAAAGCAAAAAATATTTCTATTTTATAGTATATCTTTAAGAAAAAAAAAAAAAAAAACCCTCAGTATCATTTCCAGCTTTGCTAAACTGTTTAGCTAGTTTTTTAAGCATTTAATTTACTCTTAAAGTATCAGAATCTGCCACAGTTTGGAGGGTTAGGGATAATGTTGTTTCGGTGTAGTGTGAGTCTTCTTATACAGGGCAAGAAAACTGTACTGGATACAAGAAATCAGTGCAAACGTTTGACATTTCCATAGTAACGCAAAGACTTCACTGGCAACATTCCAAATAAACAGAATTAAAAACTTGTACAGTTATTGATATGGTACCGTAGATTTAGTATTTAGCAGTTTATTTTTGGATTTTTGGAAAGCTTATCCATGCTTTGTAACAGTCAGAGCAACCCTTTGCACTTTCTTACATGTCTGAAGGTCTACAGGATGAAGGGCTTCGCTTTTGCTCTGACTTAAAAAGCTGCATTTTTTTTGTCTTATTAACTTCAAAAGAGAGAAAAATGTGGCTCATGATCTGCTATAATGTAAGTAAGATCAATAACAAACTACTTTTGTAGATGTTCCACAGCATTATATGTAAAAAGAGTTGGAAAATGAATTACTGTAGTATTAAAAAAACAAAAAAACACCCCCAACCTTGGTTTTGTTTTGGATGACCGAATGTTCCATGTTTTATTTCTTTATTTTCTCTCTAGTTTAAGCATATTACAACATGATATGAAACAATTAATTTAAATGATTACTGCTTTTCAACAATAATATTTTTTTTCATGTTGTCAAGTCACGCTAGTAGGACATCTACATATAAATATACCTCTTATCTCACATTATAAATGATGTTTTTGGAGAATATTGAATAAAGAATGTAGCTTTTGCTGGCTAGTTTGCTTTTATTAAATGGTGGCTCAGCTCAGGCTCAAAGAGCAATTCAGATAACAGAGTGTAATTTTGATAAAAATTATGTGGCCAGGACAAGTGACTTCAACTGTGCATTATGGCTATTATATGGTTAAGCTCAAAGACTGCCCAACTTTACATCAAAAGGAGAAAAATTCTGGAGAGGTAAATAAAGTCAATGGAAAGTCTCCCTTTATCCATACATGTATTGATGTGTACCCACAATATCTATTGTACCTAATTAGAAAGCAATCATAAATTTCTACATTTCTCTGTTTGTTAATGCAACGTGAATGATTTAACTCTAGCCTCCATATTAATAATCTTCTGCTTGACTCTACCTTGGCTGGCTGCCCATTGTGCTGATATGTGTGTTAATTTGGTTTGCATCATCCCTAGATTAATTTCCATTACAGTCACCTTGTCTTCCAGGTCTTTGGCATCTGATTGGCTGGCTAATGTCTCATCAATCAAGCCATCCTTCATCAAAATGGCCTTACCTTTTTCCTCCAGAACGGTCTTGGCTTCTGGATATTCAATCAGGGCCTCCATGAGGTCATCTTTTGAGAGGGCAAAGAGGTCAGAGTAACCCACACTACGGATGTTGGCAGTCCTACGGTTCCCAGCTTTACTGCCCTTGATGCCCAAGATACTGATCTCACCAAAATATGCACCATCACTCAGTACAACAAATTGTGTTATGCCATCATCTGCTACAACAGCCAGATTACCTTCTTTAATAATATACATCTCACGACCAATATCACCCTTCTTGCAGACATAGTCTCCAGGGCCGAAGACCTGCGGCTGGAGCTTGAGCACTAGCTCGATGAGCAGTCCTGCTTCACAATCCTGAAAAATACGCACCTTCCTCAGTGTTTCCAAATGAACACTGATGGCAATCTCTGCCTTCAGTTTATCTGGGAGGTATTTAAGAACTTCCTTTTCATTACCAATCTTGTCTGCTCTCCAAAGGTAGTCAAACCACTTGACAACACTTACCTCTAGATCTTTGTTGACCTTCCGGAACTGCATGTACTGCTTAATTGAGTCAATCTTGGCTTGAAATTGAGCACGTGAAGCATTCATGTTGGATATCATGGCACCAACATTACCAACAATAGTGGCAAAAATTAGCACACCAATGAGAAAATCTGCAACAACAAACAAATACTCGATATCTCTAACAGGTTCTGGAGTTTCTCCAATAGTGGTAAGGGTGAGTGTGGACCAGTACAGGCAGTAGGTATACTTCATAGACAGGCGGCCATACTTAGGATCACTAATGTTAGGGTAGACCCAAGCATCAGTCCCAAAGCCAAGTGTTTTGGAGATAGCAAAAAAGATGCAGGCATTCCAATGGATAATGATTAAAATATAGAGGACAAGGTTGCCAATTCTAAATATATTTGGAAAGTTGGTCCTTGTCTCAGTCCTGTAAAAAAACTCAAAAAGACGAGGAAACTTGAAAAGGCGATTAAATCTCAGCTCTGGACTGTTAATGCCAAATTGCAACATTAACAAATCTGTTGGTATCATGCTTATCAGGTCACATTTGAACTGGGGTGTCTTTTTGTAGTGATTCCAAAGCTTCTTTGAATCTCTGACCAGCAGACCTTGCTCCAGAAATCCTGGTAAAACATATATCACGAAAATTTACTTTAATAACACATTAGTCTATTTAGTAGTGTATAATGTTATATTAGATTACGTTAAAGGAATGCATGCACAAATATGCTATGTGGTTTACCTGTTCTGGATCTTATAAAAGTGTCAATGTAGTAGATAACATCTGAAGTATAGTCCAGTGCTACCCAGAGCATGGTGTAATCTGTTTGGAGTTCATTGAAACAGGATCTAAAATATAATAATTTTATATAATAATAAGTCTACCACTATGACTATAATTTTATACCATCAATTATATGTCCTCACCATGCCTCAGTGAGTTGTTTTTTGTAAAACAGCAAGTCCTCAAAAGTACAGACATGAAAAAGCTGTGGCTGAACATGCCCCTATGCTGGTTAATACACTTCATATTGCAAAGTTGCAGGGGTAGATGAGATTAAGCCAGAGATGTTGAAGACATTGGAGATTGTTGGATTGTCTTAGTTGTCTTGGGAATGTCCTCTAAGAGGAGCTAAAATCTGTGGCTGGACATAAAGATGTTTGGGTTATTAATGCTGCAACTTCCACCAGTAAAAGTGGAAGAGAATAAATGAATGAATTTCTCATAGGGCATATAATCTAACAAATAATTGGCTATGAAAGCTGAAGAGTAGAATGACATTTTAGTAAATAAAGTGATTATATTGATTGGGCCCTAAAAGGACATGGGGGTATGGTTGAGCATCACTATGGACAGAGAGAAGGGGAGTTGAACTGACAGTCAATATGTGATTATTCTCAAAGGTAGTGTCTTATTACTACCAGTCTACGTATTTGAGTCTCTTTGTGCTTTAACTCCTGTAACTGGTGAGAGACGGAGTGCAATCTGTCTGACAGAGATTTTCTGATTTTGAGGAACTCTCAGAAGTCTGCATGATGTAAGGCAGTGATGAATAAACCTACTTACAGGGCTCTTAACCTCAACTAACCATAAGCCAGTTTCATAGATTGCCACTTTTGTAAAATTGTATCTCTGATGTGAGGTTTGTGGATGGTAATATGCGATTTTCAGAATGATCAACACGGTGCCTACCAAGAATGCTTTCTGGCCCCCAAATCTCAAGAGGCCAGCAAATGAAATATCAATGAAGAGATCTAATGTTCTGAAAGAAGTTCTATTACGAAGCTTATAACTTATTTTGATGCGGGAATTTCTTGAGCATACATCTCTTCTTGGACAGCAGGAATGATGGTGTAAATGCTAGTTGAGAGAATATGCTGCCTAACATAGGTTACTAACCTCTGCAGCTGTCACACTTATTAGATTGCTTGTTGTAGAATTAGTCAGTAATATAAGCTATGGCATAATTCATATTATGAGGAAAATCTTTTGAGCTTTTTGGATAAATCCATCGTGTTGACTGTAGAAACTTGGGGATTGACATCTACATCTTTGTAGAGATTTATAATCAAAGGCCTCTTTCTCAAGGAAAGCTTGATCAGGACATGTCAAGAATGTGGGTCCACAAAGTCAAGTTGGAAGTTGGGCTGCAGATCTGGTGGCACAGTCTGCAGGATTCTCTATCCCTTGAAACATAACACCATTCGTCATTGTTCATAAATCCAAGAGGATGATAGACATACTGTTTTACAATGGATAGAATACCACATTGTGTGAAAGGCTTCTACTCATCAGTGACTTTAAAGGAAAAGGTGTCAGATTTGAGATTTAGTTTTGAGATTTTAATTGTAGTTTTTCCCAAAAGTGTTTTGCATTTTTTGAGGTCTGGTCCATATAACAAAACATCCTAGAGGAACATATCTTATATCAAGTGCTGGAGTCTCAGTGCCATTCAGGATAGACCTCAACTAAATGGATCATAGAGTCACTGAGCCAGCAAAATACCCCTACAGACCTCTTTTAAAATGTCATTAATCTCCACACTGTGCTCTGGGGAGAGACCTGTTCCCTTCCTCCAGGACACTAGACCAGAATATAGAGCTGACAATTGTCTTTCACATTTGCTGCATTTAAACTGTATTGACAGCCTTTAGCGGTGTGTGATATAGACCCACATTTAAATCCTTGACGAGAGCTTTTTGCTTCATCCTCAAATATTCATAGTATGCCCCATATATCTCTTCACTGGTTGTCAAGTTTAAATCTCTGATTACATTCAGAAAGCGATGCTTCCAGTAGCTCTCTGCTTAGTTAGTGATCAGGAGTAGACCAGTACTGACAACCTCACATCAAGCACGTAGTCTTAACATTTTTTTGTTAACTGTTAAATTGACCTTAATAAAAATATGTATGTCCCTCAAAGGGAGTAGCAAATTTTGCCATTTTGCCATCATTTTGCCCATGTCTTGGTGGTAGAATGCATCTTGTACGATTAAGAATTTAGCTTTTTGATAGCCTGATTGTGGAGGCAGATGTTCATTTGCATTATTAGCCAGAGGGAGGGTGCATTTTAAATGGTAGTGAGCGATAAGGTTGCAGCAGCTCTATATGCTCAAACATTATCTGATGTTGTGAGAGTGAATCTGTCTGGGAGCCAAAGTGCTAATCTTCATTAGCCTGTTCCTCGGTGTATTGGATTGATGGGCATTGTGTCTGCCAGCTCACAGCTATCCACTACTGCCTCAAAAGCTTCTGTTTCAATTATGACAGCATCAGTATTCCTTTTCAATTTCAACATCTCCATTAATGACTCTTGTCAATAATGGCTTGCTAGGAAGATGAGGTCATAGGACAGGGTCAGCAGTCATTTAGGAAACTTATCTACAACAGATTATTCTTTAGTATTATAACATATTTTATTATCATTGGTAAATATTGTAAATAATTTATAAGTATAAGACAGTTTGTTCATTTGCATTTGTTAGGATTTTGTAATAAGTTTACATATGTGATATGAAGCTGTCACTTCAGTGAAATTGAGGTACCTAGTAAGCAGCTAAGCGAGCAAACACTAATTTTGTCAACCTGATTTTGGAAAAATCTTACAGAACCCACACAGATACCTTATCATGTTGATGCTGGAATCGGTGTATAACTACACTTATCTCAGTTTTCTCATGTTCTGTATCATCTAGTTCCAGTCAATACCAAGCCTTTAGATTACTGTTTATCTCTCTGTTTTTTTGTGATTCTGCCTAGTCCAGTTCATGTTGTTTGATCATCACCTGACCCTTCCCTTTTTTTGTTTGTTATTTTTGTGATTGTCTCTGTCTTGTTTTCCACAGTTAATTTAACCAATGAGTAACTGCACCTCACACATCTATGCTTCCCCATTTTAAAAACTAGCTGCCAGTGGTGTAAATGTATAAAAGGTTCTAAAATGTGGGTGTAAAAATATGAAGTATGGATATGAGTGATTAGTGTCATTAATTCAGTAAATACATAAAACAAAGCACTTATCATCTTTGTGCAATGTGGTGGCAGTGTTTCACCGATTTTGTGTGATCAGAAAGATGCTTGTGTGTGCGTTTAATTCACCTGGTCACAAGCATCATTAGATTGTAGAAAGCAGGCACTGCCATAATGATGAGCCAGTAATAATACATATTCGTAGCCGGGTCCATGATCCAAGAATCTATTCTGAAAAAAAAATATTATCATATTCAGCTCTGCTTCTGTTTAGCTAGTGCTACATGCTAAGATACTAAAATAGCCTACTGCTACATCCTCAGGCTGAACCCATCCACCCCATCTGCTTACATTTCTTTCATGTTCTTTTGGTTGTGTTCTTTGTCATCGTTCATGTCATCTTTCTGGTTCTTTCTTTCATCTTGCTTGTCATCTTTCATGAGCTCCTTGTCAGTCTTTTTACTAAATTAGAGTATGCTGTGATTATAACATCATTAGAATCTTTATTATATATGTAATTTTTTAATTCATTTCAAAACATTTTCCTCACTTACAGGTCCGTGTTGTTGCAGTTGTTCATATTTAATGTAGCAATGACCAGCTGGTATTCTTGTTGAATATATCTGAAAGTACCAGAAATTGTATTTCTGTTTAAACCATCATCAAGTTAAGAATTTATTCAACAACAAGCATGCCTCGAAATTCTAAATATGTGTGTGTGTGTGTGTGTGTGTGTGTGTGTGTGTGGAGGGGGGGGGGGGGGAGGGGGGACTATCCTATGGCGTCAAATTAGTAAGTATCTTACTCGTAAAAAAATAAATAAATAAATAAACGGAATAAATTACATAAAAAATACGCGTAAAAAAATAATAAACGTAAAAAAAACACGCGAATCACAGAATTGAAAACACAATTTAATAATAAAACAAACAAACAAACAAAAGAACTCGAAGCACTAGGAATTAAAAACGAACTTTTATTTTCCGTGCTAATTTACTCGGATGTTTGTTCTTTCTGCTACTTTTTGCTCGTTATTTAATTTTCTCTTTATTCACGCTTCAGTTTTCTGTGCTCTTTCCAGGTTGTTTATTATTCCAAAAAATCACAAGTAGAGTTTTATGCAGATTAGTGGGCGGGATTTATGAAGGATGACGTCACTGAGGCGCGACTCTGCCGGTTAGTGTTTGAACCTGTCTTGAGCAAGTGTGATTTAATTAATACACTTAAAGCTTCTTATATGTTTAGCCATTGTAGTATCGTGTCAAAGCTCCTGTTATTATGCTAAAGAGTATTTTAATGAACTGGACAAGTGTATCATTATACAATCATTAGCGTCATAGCATAGCGTTATTGTTGCTCAAACAGCAGAGTAGTGCGCTAGCAGCACTAAGCCAATGTGTTCAGTTTCATCATGATGAAACGGATACCTTTAAAGTAATGTGATACGCATTGTGTTTACTAGAGATAATATTACGAGGTGGTTTCTTATCTCTGTATTAACCCAGACTCTTAATCAGAGTCCTGTATCACCGCGTCCACAGGCTCAGGTCAGTCAGATACAGGGGTCAGGGTCAGCAGGATCAGAGACTGACACATGAACGCACTGATCAGGACAAGACCAAGTGCATGCTGGTGGTGTAATGAAGCATAGAATCCCCATGCAATGTTTTCAAGATGGCCGTTAATAAAAGCTAGATTTGACATTTTTAGCTTTTGACATTGTCCTAAACTACTTTGCATCCACTCAGTCTCTGTAAGCACAACCCCAGCACTCTGCTCCTCTAGGAAGACAGCAATGCCATCCACATCTGCACAAAACAACTGAAACATTCAAGAACCATTTTAGACATATTACAACTGATTCTGTGGACAATTAAGGCATCTAACTAACCTATACATTGATTTAGATTACATGTAGTTGTGTGTAAGCGCCCATCTTCTCACTTGCTCAAGACAGGTTCAAACACTAACCGGCAGAGTCATGTGTCAGTAACGTCACCTTTCTGATTGGCTAGAGAAGGGCAGTAGGTTGAGAAGCAGTGGACCAATGGAGACTTTTATCTCGCCCCCTAATCTGTATAAAACTCTACTTGTGATTTTTGGAATAATAAACACTAGCAACCTGGAAAGAGCACAGAAAACTGAAGCGCAAATAAACAGAAAATTAAATAACAATCAAAAAGTAGCAGAAAGAACGAACATCTGAGTAAAGTAAGCATAGAAAATAAAAGTTTGTTTTTAATTCCTAGTGTTTCGAGTTCTTTTTTTTGTTTTATTTTTAAATTGTGTTTTCACTTCTGTGATTCGCGTGTTTTATTATTTTTTTTACGCTTATTATTATTATTTTTTTTACAAGTATGATACTTGTGCTAATTAGACGCCGTAGATAAAGGCTTGATTATATGTTTAAATATTTATTACACCTAATGTAATATAAGTGATACGATGCAATAATGATGCAAAGCCTACTTTTTCATGCGGAATGAATAAATTCAGTAGAAAGACAAAGCAGATTATTATTGTTATTGATCAGATACACAAAGGAAACAAATTATAGAATACTGACATATTCTTTGCTAACATCACAAATAAAGCATCAATCAATTCCATTGAAAAGCATTTATCAGGGGCCTGATAGTTTAAAGGTTTACAAGTTTCCTCACAAATCTACAGTCGTTAGTTTGATTTAAAAAAAAATGCAAGCAAGGAAACAAAGAAAAAAACAAAACAAAAAACAGTTTAGGTAACTGTTCAATATTCATTCTGATAATCTATAATCATGCTTGAGAGCAATGTTTGTGTCTATTATAAAATTCATTGGCTCAATCACAATATAACAGTACCCACTTATTACAGCAGACACACACACACACACACCCCGATCAGCCACATTAAATATTAAACATTAAAACACCTGACAATTGAAGTGAATAACATTGATTTTTCTGATTACTCAGTGCTTAGAATTCATTTTCAAAGTGGCCTGTCAGACCCTGGTTTCCTTTGCTAACCTCAATAATGGAGCTTAAACTGCACTGTTGGATCACTGACAGCAGACTGAAATTGGAACCTCAGACTGAGATTGGTGTCTAATATATACATTAGTTCTGCTCCAAAGGGGATAATGAGTTTGAATGGTAGATTCATGCTCATGTGGTCAAATGCACTGGTTCTCTAAAGAGTCAGGATGTGTATCATATTTGTTCCTAATGCCTTGGCATTGATCATCTCAGAAAGGCAATTGTTTGGATGGTTCATGCACAGAATGCACAGTAATGTTAATGCTAACACAACAGGCTCATCTGACAAGTATCTGCAACTGCTTCAGTAGTTTTAATTCACCAGGAAGACACAATGGGGAGCAGACATACTGGCAAGAGAGTACATTCCAGGAGAATGGCATTTACATTTAGAGTTAGTGTCCTTGGTAGGGCACAGGTAATCTTCTTTGCCAATGCTGCACCATTTAATTGTCGATTATGGACTAGTTCACTAATACTGACACATGACAGACTGTACATGTTTCCACCTCTAACATTGATTCTGCAAGCATTACACAGAATTCAATAATCAGGCCTCAGAGTCCTGCCTGACTCATTCACTATAGTGAACTTCCATTTTTATCTAATTCCTGAGATGCTTATTAGGGATGGGCTTCAGAGACTGTATAGGCCACAGAAGCAATGCAATCTCACTGCAATGTATTTATGAGCATTCAGCAATAATACTGTTAATGCCAGAATTATTGGCACTACTGACATATCATTTTGTATAGTGGTTTGTTGCTTTTCCTTGTGATGCAGCTTACTTTGAATGCTAGCATGAAAACTTTGGCTTTCCCCATTTTCATTCCATCCATTGTAGAGCAATGGGCACTATTCCAGTTTTGTTATTCAAGGCTGGGAGTCATATTTTACGTTTTCTTTTTTCTTTTTTTTTTCTTTTTTTTTTAAATGTGGAAGGAGTGTAGTGTATGTATATAGTAGTCATCAATATAAAAAAAAGGACTACATCAGTAATGAGATTATGATAATAGTATTGAGTCAGTCAGGGATTGTCAACTTATTTTTTTAGTAAGATTAAGATAAAGATGCCTTTATGGATGTTAACAAGCTGCTTGGTACATGCTATGTGCAGCCTTTTATGAGTTGACCTTGTATTGCACCTGATTGCTGAAATGAGAGGTAGTCAGGTTGGAGAGGCCATCAGAAAGTTTGGAAATTAGATGAAGATTTTCATGCATCTAACAGTTCCTACAGAAATGTTAAAGTTTAGGCACCAGACAGTGCACATGATCTGTATGACTGAGTGCATATCATTTGCAGAAGAGTTTCCACTTGAAAGCATAAGAGGTCTGTGTACTCTTGCATTTAAAAAAGTTACCTGCAATACTGGTTCATAGTCTTTGGCCTCCACATCCCACAGAGTGTAGGTCAAGTTTGCCAAATCATTCCATCTATCTGAGACAGTACATCTTACTCAAGGGAAAGCTGTCAAGTCATCCTATCCATTAATGAGGTTAGGAGAGGAAACCAGGGTCTCACTGACCATTGACTCACAGGCAGGACACTGTGGCCTGATTCCCCCCCAACGGTTTTTTCATGGTTGTAAAGAGTGATTATTTGAGCTACCTGTCAGCTCAGGCCTGTTGAATCATTCTCCTTAGATGATCTCTCTTACAGGAGCTCATCAGTTTCTGAAATCCTCAAACCAGCTACTTTTTTGTCAAACTGATTTAGAAAAAAAATCCAGTCCATTTATTATCTCTTTTCTGACAGGTGGGGTGACCTTTTTTTGGCTTTCCAAAACACCTGAGACACTGGTTGCCTTCATACAAAGGTTTACCTGCTAACCACGTATTTGGTTAGTACTAATGGCACATATTGTCAGAGCTTCACTGTCCATAGTCAAGCTCTGACATTTTATTGTGTAATTCTCTCTCTCTCTCTTTCTCTCTCACACACACACACACACACACACACACAACCAATTATAACGACAGTAGTTTTGCTTAAAAACCACATTAATACACGCATTTCACATTAATAGGCAATGCTTTGACAGTAAAAGACTGCTAACATGTGGCATTATTATGTGAGTTGAAAACATTTATAACTAAACTAATTGTTATTTTGCAAGTAAAGAAGGCATGAGAAATAAGTGCATAGACAAATTAAAGAAACATTTGTTTTTTTCTCTTTTGGCCAATTTCTGCCTCTTAATGTGTGCCTTTTAATTACAAATATTTTAGATTTAAAGTTTATTATCTTATGACAAATGGTTTGGCAGTGAAAGCAATGTTTTAAAATGAATGCTTATTATATGACATACATATAACACACACAGTCACTGGAAAGGCTGCACGAAGACTTACCAAGCTGAGTAAAACTCAGTTTAGTAGAAAACAGTTCCTTAGTAGAAGTTAAATGGGTTGTTCCAATGTATTTCCTGTTAAACTGTGGTCTCCAGTTGTTAATGCATGTGGTTTTCCGTTACACCACATTCCTGGTGGAGTCCATACTAATGTATATGAAATCTGTTTTCAGTAGTCCCTTGTGCTGTTGTGCTCTTCTGCCATGTGTGAGGTGGAGGTGATTCCCCCTCCTTACATATGGTGCACCATGATGAATCTAAGCCTGGCGGTGCCACAACTAACAACCTTACACAATGCTGTATGAATATTTATATTTCTACCTTCAGGCAACTGCTTATTACCAAAAAAAAGTTTATTTGGACATAATTTGGTAATAATTTGATCAGTACTTTGGTCAATAATTTGGTCTGTAATTACTATGAGCTTAACCTGCTGTGAAAGTTTGCAAGGCTTGTTTATTGACCCTGTTGAAAAGTCAGCAATAATTTTCACACTAATGTGTGTAGGTAATTGCTCGTGTCCCTTGACTCCTTAAACTGATTGGCTCCTCTGAGATCCCATGTTGTTTAATTTGGACAGAGTCACATGTCACTACATGTCACTATATGTACATGGCACCACCTCACTGACATTGTGCTGCTTTTATTGCTTTTAATTATTGCTTTTATTGATTATAGCCGATTTGATTTGATTTTTGGACCTGCAAATCCAGTACCTTTAAAAAAAATATAAAAAAGAAAGAAATCAGCATGGCAGAAGTGTAGCTTATATTTTGGCAGAGCTCAATATCATTCATAAAATACCGCAATACTTTATTCAAAATTGTGTAAATACTTTCTATTCTGTTATTTGTATACAAACATCAACCAGTCTATCAGCTATTTCCTGAACAATATGTCAGCAATTTATGGTTGATGCAAATCTTGTTGAGCAAATCTACAGGTGCATCTCAATAAATTAGAATGTCATGGAAAAGACGACATATCATTCTATACACTATAGAATACTATACTATACTATTACACATGTATATCAATAGAAAATTTAGGAACTATTTTAGTATTAAAGTATTAGTATTAGAATAGACTGGTAAGCAAAATAAATTCTGTGACTTTCAAATGTGTTTATCAGAAATCATCAGGTAATCTTCTTGTAATAATATCTGATTAATTTTCTGATACCTGATATCTTCAATAAATATATTAATAGTCCAACTACTGTTTGTCTGTACTTGCTGACAGTGAACTACACATGTACAACAACTAGTGCCCTCTGGTGGTCATTGTTTGAGATAGATGGTTCCTTCTCCAGCAGTGAGGCTGGCCTCATTCTTGGTAAAGTCAGGTAAGTCACCTTCACACCTTCAACTGTACATAATAGTGTAATATTTAGTGCACTTTATTAGGGGAAAGCATTTATCATCTTACCAAGTAGTACAGATAAGAGTCTGAGAAAAGTCTGATTACTGGAGTAAGAAGGTGTGATATAACAAAGTCAGGAGGAAATTTGTTACATATGAAAACAGGGAACAAACATATGGACACTACAAATATGCAACACTGCACATATGATAAAATGGCAATTATTTTAGTTCAAGACAAGATTCTACAATTATACCGCATTGTATACATCATTCATTTGTGTTCAGAAATGACTTTATCCTCATCGGGGTGAGGTGGATCTGGGGTTTTCCTGGAAATACTGAGCGTTATGAGGGAATACGTCAGAAACCAGACATGTCTGCCACAGCTGATGAAACATTGTGAGATTATCACAATTCACTGTTTGCATGTTAACATCCAGCATGGTTCTTTAAGAGAAGATATTTTTTTGGATATCTTAATTCCTATAAATTAAGTTTTAAAGATTAAGTTAAATTAAGATTAGATTCTTTAAAAATATTGAGAAGTCAGTGACAGATGTTGACCAGAAGTTTGAGCCACCCTTTTGAGACTTACTTTGTTCATTGTATCCTTTATCAACAAGCTGTTTGTACAAGCATCCTGAAGCTTTCAACAACAGCATCCTCTTTCCATATTGGTCAATGAATTTTTTTATTAAAAAAAAAAAAAATGCTTTGGCTAGTGTGAGA
This sequence comes from Hemibagrus guttatus, assembly GCA_033459395.1. Taxonomy (NCBI): domain Eukaryota; kingdom Metazoa; phylum Chordata; class Actinopteri; order Siluriformes; family Bagridae; genus Hemibagrus; species Hemibagrus guttatus. Next base: position 4,765,745 of record JAUCMX010000025.1, on the reverse strand, counting down.
ACATGGCCTTGCTTTATTCCAAATCTTTGTACCAAATTAGGGTGACCTGGGATTTATTAATAAGTTTATTTGCTTCCACTAGATCTCACATGTATTTCCTTATTACGGGAGGTGAAATGAACTCGTTAACTCATTCTCAACCCTGCACTAGATCGTTTCTCTATCAAGCACAGCTGTGTGAACTATTGAGACTTTCTTGACCTTACATTTGGACATATTTTTTTAACCCAGTTAAGAGGCAATTTTCTTTTTTGCCCTCAGTTTACCAACCATACAGTAGTACTGTTATCCCGAACAGGGAGCATTGAATTTCAGAAATGGGGGTGCACCATGGTGACCTTGTTTTCCACACAAAGGCTGAGAAAGAGAAGGAAGATTAGTCTTCCTTTTCCATGAATATTTTTGGGGCAGTGTCAGATCGTTTGTGTGTTTTTTTTTGATGGTTGGACTGGAAATTAAACCCGTTTTTTTTGTTGTTGAAACCCTGGTTAATATGAACCTGATTAAACACACATGCTGTATGGAACACAGTTGAACAAAAGTTTGTCTACTATCACTCAAAACGAGCAGCAAGACTGTATGCTGATGAGTATATTTTAGTGACGTCCTATTACAGTGTCCTATTACTCTAACAATTCACTAGACAGCATAAGTCAAGAGTGATTTGGTTTGAAGCTATTTTGCTATTAATATCCAAATCCAAATGAGCAATACGACTATGATCTATGTTCACCAGCTGCTGCTAGGCTTTAAGCTTTATTTCAAAAAGTCCATCTCCATATCTCCTGTCTTGTCATTATTTTAGCACTAATTGATGTACAGTATCTACATAAAAGGACTTCACCTAATGGTGGTTCCGCTCTGAAGACCAAGGCGACACAATGAGATGAGGAAGAAAAGAAATTAGATGTTGCATTATTTCTCAAAATACAGTCAACAGAACGATCTAAGAATAAAGAATGAAGCATATCAATAAACAGCTTGTTTGTTTCTTCTTTTATTTTTTCTTGATTAATTCCATCCAGGGAATTTGCTTTTTCCCTAAAGCCAGATGCACAACGTTTCAACTTTTAGAGAAACTTTCTCTACAATCTAAAATGATCTTTTTGCTGTGCTTTTTGAAATTTCAGCATAAGAATTAAAGGGAGTGACAGATGTTTGATGGTAGACATTGACTACACACATCTACAAAACATTTTACAGATGCATCATTGCAATGATTATATTTTTTATATGGTCTTAATAACGATTTTGGTATTATTACACACATTTCTGGCAAAAATAATAATAATAATGTGCAAATACAGAACTGCATCTCCTTACACACACTCCTAAGACCTTGTTTTTGATTGATGCATCAGGAAGAAAGAAAAAATTATTCTCAGTACTTCCAACACAGATTAAAGAGTATTACATTTAAAGGCAATATTTACATACATTCACTGATGGAAAAAAAAAATTATTTCTATCCACTGTAATTTCAAAGAAAATAGAAACTTAAAGTGTATTTTTTTTTAAAAACCTCTAAAATAGCAAAAGCAAACAGTACAGCATTTATGTTCTAGTGAATAATAACAAATTTGTAACTGCACAGTTAACAAAGCTAGATCAGATTTGGCTTGGTTCGAAACAACCTACCGATGCAAATATCATGCAATGTCATAATGGAAGAAAGCCACACAAGGTGGCAATACAAGAATAGAGGGATAAACCATGTTGACTACATTCAGGGTGGTCTAAATGTCCTTCAGATCATTGCTTTTTTTTTGGGAATAGTCTAGTTTTAGAATAGACTGTTATTTGAATATGTCTAATATGCTATGGCTAGTCCTTCAAGCGTTTGTACTCTAACTCTATACAGAAGCAGAAAATCTTGCATTGAAGCAGATAACATTGGGTCCCATATTATGGTTCATTACAGACTAATTTTTAGAACTTTTTAAGCCTCTGCTAAAGTACCCTAGGGCACTTTCTGACAGTAGACATTTGTATATTGAACACTTTCTCTCAGTGAGACTGTGGAAGACCAGCAGGGAAATTGTTTCTTTGTCTGCATATCTCAAGTTAAAAGATGATTCTTACTTTGCCTTACAACTGGGAGAGATTAATGGTGCTGTGCTCATAATGGAGGTCAATAGTTGTTTATCTTCATTTTAACTTCAAAACGCCCCTGGTAGCGATCCTTATCACTGTACAGTATGTTCTCACCATACACTTTGCACTCAATACGTATCTCTTGGTTTTGAGTCATGTTTGTGAACTTGATGGCCACCAAAGGCTGTAGGTAGTGTGGGTGTAGGAGCTTGCCGTAGTAAGGATAATACTGGAGAGGGAAGCCTCCTCCAATGCCATAGTATTCCACTTGCCCAAGCAAATATTCATCTTCTTTTTTCTACAAATGTTTAAGAGATAACAAGATGACATTTTTATCCAGTTTCCTTTATTGCCAAATCCCACCCACTAGCCGGTCGCCTCCCCTATCACCTGACAGCTGCCATCTAGCCAGGGTGAAGGCTAGCACATCCAAGCATGAAACTGAAACATGTGAAACTGCTCATGCTGATAACACACTAGGAGGAAAATTGCCATCTTCTGCATAGGGATTACACATATGCCCATTATTCACTTTGACTCCTGATGTCTGTGATAAACACAGACGATTCTGCTCTCTTGTAATTCCTGGCTTTTTTAGTTTTATTAATCAGTATTGAGAGCAAGATGATATCTTGATGTATAAAGATCCATATATATATATATATACACGAAAATCAAACATAAATTGAAATTATTTCCAGAAAATCTGAAACATTCTGACTTTGAAAATGACACGTTTGTGTCTTATTAAGGACAGGATATCATGGTGATTAGTGGGGAGTTGTTAGGTGTCAGTGATTTGGTTACAATGATTTTACTTACCTTACTTGTGCAGTGGATAGGTATCACATTAGGTTGGACTTTAGACTTGACCTCATCTGGGATACTCTCATTGGACTGTAGAGGCTAGAATCAATCACAAACACGGCTCAAACATAAGTAAGGTTCATGTGCTTCTAAATGTATTGAAAGATGTAGTATCTGTAATTAGTTGTCATTAGAATTTCAACAGTAGAGTATTTTTTTTTTAACTAAAATGTTTATAACATTATGAAAAATTCAGCAAACCTACCTTTGGTATAAAATTCACAATCCTATTGAGTTTGACAATCAGACAGGGTTTTCCCTCGTTGAAGCCAAAATACTGATTTTCAATGCCTGAGCAAGGCCCAAGATTAGAATCTGAGAATCGGCAAGCCTTCCTAATACCCATTTCACTTTCCAGATCTCCCCGGTTCTTATAGTCGTCTGGTTGATCTAAGAGGAAAAGGATAAAAGGATGAATAGGGACACACAAGTCGTCCACTGCATCATGCCTGTGATGCCTCATTCTAAAACATGTTCAGAGATCTGACATGTCTGTCCTTCAATATCATATTTGCCTTTAATTTAGGTGATCTACACAATAGATATAACTCTCTCTGACTGCTTAAAAGCCAATACTGAATACTTTATTTCATTTTGGTTAAGGTTAAGAGGATTAGAGTAAAGAACCCAGTAGTTTTCCATGCCACTTATGCAGTCTTTATACTGTATGTGATTGTTTTACATCATATTCTGCATATTCTTTGCACATACTCATTTCACCTGCTTATGCAATTTGTCAAATTTCTTTCAGGTAAGTAGGTTATAAACATAAAATATCAATATATAATTCATGTGGAATACATGAAATGCAGATATTTATAGATATTATATGCTACTATACCTCCACAGTCCTCAAACTTCAGTTGGTCACGTTGGTTATCATCATTGTAAGCCTTCAGGAAGTCTTTTATGGACTTTACAGATGCCATATATGTAGATGGATCATTAATAGAGAACACAATCTCTGTTTTTTCTGACCGAGGGAAGTGAGAAAGTCCTGCACACCAATAACATCAGAATTAACAAAATATTAAACATTCCTAAAAATAATTGCAGGTAGGTAGGGTGTAGTTTAGTGAGGGTCTGCACTGGGAGGTGGGATTATTCAAGTTATTCTCTCTCTCTCTCTCTGGGAAGAAGCCAGCTGAGATTGTTATTTGTATAATCAAAACTTTTACATCTCCAAGGGCATGAGCACAAAACAATAAAAGCACATGGGCTTACCCAAAGTCTGCTGTGCTCTCTGAGTGGTGTAGTGCAGAATTACAGCAGTGTTCTATATAGAAGCTGGAAACATGAAATGGCTACTAAATGGTATAAAGAAATGGCAGAAAGGCAGGAGTGTATACATATAACAGCCACTTAAATGGTCAAAATCTAGCGATAAATTCTAGAAAAGGTGAATAATATGTGAAGTAAGGTGAAATAGAATTGCATGACATAAAAACACAAAAGAAATAATAACTGAGGTGACCATGAACACCAAGGACTTCACACAAAGAAAACTGCTATTTTAAATGGTTTTAAGTTGCCAATGTGTTGAAACTGTAAAATAATATTATGTGACCAACCTAAACCATTTATAAGCAAGCTTTCATCCTCAGAAAAAAAACATACTGGCCTTTAAACATCCTTTCCCTTTTAAGTGTGACCTTAATCTTTCTCTAGCAGAGGTATTTCTTATGGCTTACCGCTATACGCAGACAGACTAGCATTTCTTCCCAACAAATGAATCATTTTTGAATAGAATATTCAGGTTTGTGTTGGCTCACTTTCTTTATTTTCCATATTCTCTTATTAAAATGCCTGGTTTCACAAACATTTTTTTTCCAATAGAACTCTTGTCCCTGACCTAGTGACCTAACATGAAGATATGTTTTTGATAGAGACTCCAAAGCATTTCTAGAAGTTTCTCTCAATAAGGGCTGTAAGTGTAATAAAAATAAAAATAGAAAAATGAAATGCTTAATAAAAATAATCATTTTATTAAATCATATTCATCACATGACATTAACAAGCACACCAGAAGTCACAGTGTCTCTCTCTGAGACAACATGAGGAAGAAACCTTGTGAGGAACCATTCTCAAACGGGAATCCTTCCTCTTCTGAGTGACACTAATAACTATAAACAGGAATACACACTGGATAGGATGCCAGATGTAATAAATGACACAGTGTAGCAGTGTCAAGTTATTATTTTGGGAAAATTTGTGGTAAGCCGAGAATCCAGAGGAGCCTTGTGCTATAATCTGTTAAAGCTGCTATAAAGAGGGTAAAACACAGGGCCCTGATTTTAACTCCACTGAGCACTTTTGGAAAAAAACTGGAATGCAGACTGTGCCTCTCTACTTCTTGCCAAACATTAGTACCTGACCCCACTAATTAGTGTGGTATATTAGCTCTGGAACTGTGCCTGAACATTATATTAAATGAAACTGTACAAACCTATAGTTAATGCTAGGTGTGCAACAATAAATCCCATTCAGAATTGATCCAATATGTCAAATTCAATGTATATTCAAATTCAAGTTAACTGTAAAGTAATACAGAACGATGTGATTGAACGTTTGTGTGTGTGCAAGACAATTACGATCGATTGATTGCTGTTTTCTCTACTGTATAAATGTTTTACTTGCCACACTCTTGGATTTATCACAAAATTGGCCGACACTGTTTAATTCTTATATCAGCAGTGTAGTGAATGTGCCAGTGCCCACACTTTACCTCTAATTTACATCTAATTATTAAACACCCCTGATGCCATTATCTGTACATCAAGCCTGCACTCTTTATGCAGTCAATCTAAACACTTCATTTAACGGATATGTTATGTGTCTGGTTTGGGAGGCTGCTGGGTGTGGTCTCCACACAAATTGAGCTTTACATTAACAGAGAGACCTGGTCAGTTACAACAGAAGCAACAGCTTTCCATGGTGGCATATCCGAAGCACAGGGCTTTTCCTTTTCTTATTCACATAACTCTATGTAGCCCTAGATATGTTTTTGAATCCTGCATTCTGTAATACTGAATATGAACAGGTGTGTGTCCTGTATCAGCCTTATGTTTCTGTTATTTGCACCATGCTTGGTACACACATCTGGAGGAATCAGCAGCGTAACTCACCAGGTAGCCAAAGACCTCCCATACACCAGACCACCAGACTGATACATGCAGTATTTTATTGAAGTGTTTATACCTTACATTTTATGTAGCTTGCTGAATTGTATATGATGTATAATTACACTCTTAATGACTATATATTTATTAAGGAATCCTTTTTGTTTGAAGTAACAGAAGAGCTGTAACAGGGGAATGTTTACCTGGAGGAGTAATTCTGTCCTGCCATGTGGGTTTGTAGCTACTCAGGGTGAGAAGAAGTGCCTGGATGGTGCCAATGAAGATTCCAGCCAGGCAGCCATAAAAGATGACATAGAACAGCAGGATTTTTGCTGCCAGGAGACAGACACACAGGAACAGTTTGTAAGAATGGCAGACAGTCCAAGACTGTGAGAATAATTTCTGTCTCTATACTTCCTTTGTCAATCCAAAAATTCAATCTAGCCCCTGAACAATCTTAGATGGAAGTATTTGTGAAATCTACATCAGTTCCTTCACCTACTGATTTAATTTGTTTTAGAATAGATTTCAGGTTTTGGGTTGTTTATATAATTCCACTAATATAGCTGCCTGATATCAGCCTGAAATGTGACATTCAGAGTGTGCCAAGTGGAAAATAACCTACTTACTAATATATAGAATTTGAATATTTGATTACAGTGGTGAAATTACAGATTGACCATGTTATGTCACCTTTTTTTATAACCTAGGAATTCATTGTAAATTCATGTCCAGTTCACACCAACTTGCGTACTTTCCATTGTGAATGGTATAAAACATAAAGCTATAAAAGCTGTAAAGTATAAAACATGAAAGTTAGTAAATATTTTTTGATACATTTTTAAAGAAAATACAGTTGCGCTCTTTTTTGACTTATTTGTATAAATATGTAGATAATTTACGATTTAGTGAGTTGATATTATAATATTGAGTTGATATCCAATGATATTACAACAAGAACAAAAGAAGTTTCATTAACATAGTGCATAAACAAATTTATTGTTTTATAAAACATTTTACAGCATTTATGTCTATTTTTGATAAAGTATGGGTTAGGGTTAGTCTAATATCTATTCTATTCTAGACTTCAGTGTCCAAAATTTTATATATGTATATATGATATATATATATATATATATATATATATATATATATATATATATATATATATATATATATATATATATATACACACTACCACTTAAAAGTTTGGGATCACTCAAACATTTTATTGTTTTCCAAGGAAGCACACGCAATTTGACTGAATAGAAAATATAGCAAAGGAACAGGACATACTGACATGTCAGAGTTGATGATGAATGTTTTCTTCAAACTTTGACTTCATCAAAAAAAACACCTTTTTGCAACAATTATAGCTGGGCATTGTAGCTGTCAATTGTTCAAGATAATCTGATGAGATTTCACCCCATGCTTCCTGGAGCATCTCCCACAAGATGGATTGGCTGATGGAGTCTTCCTCCGTAGCTGAAATCAAGCTGAAATATGCAAGTGATCCCAAACTTTTGAGTAAATATATACATATATCTCACCCTTACAGTATAATACGTGAAATAATTATATCTTATATCCTTTCTGAATGATTCGTATGTATTTGAATGTCATTCACAGAATCATTTAAATGAGATTTTCATCACTCTCGCTTTAAAAAGTCCCAGATCTTATTCAACCTTTAAAGTCATAAAGCAACCAATAAAATTCAAGTGAAGAATAATTAGAAATGTTTGAGGGGTAAAGACAAAAAGAAGAAAAAATACTATAACCCGGTGGCTTAAATGTGCACATCCTTTTATAATGGGGTAAATGACTGAGCACCAATCACATTCAAACTCATGTTCTTAAGTCATTATCATCATTCCCTGTCATCACTGAAGTGATTCCGACATGACGACAGCTTCATGGTTCCATCCACTGTCTATATATAATTGTCGGCAGTCTGACAGTGGGCATCACAAAGTAATCAATGAGCTGCTATAGTTGGCTCTAGCAGATGCCGGACGACCGCTGGTGAAACATTAGATGAGCAGTTTCAATCTCAACACCCCAAAGAGTAGGCCTATCACCTTGAGTCACCTTGGACAATGATGCATTTTTAACCCTTTTCTGTATGGAGCATGCAACAACATGCAAATTAAACAAGGTGCACATTTACTGTCAGACATAAGGAACTGTTTAATTGTAGACAGTTTGTTCTGACATTTTTGCTGAGCTGTCACAACCAGTCTTTTCATGTGCAATGATTTCATGTCTTTATCTATATACACTTTATCTATATTAATACTGCGAGTAATTAAAGCGTCTAGATCACTTTTTGGAAAGTGTGATAACTGTCCTTCATCAGCGTGATCAGGAATCTTCATGACCTTTCTTCCCACAGACACATTGCATGAGGTTGTGAGTGCTGTATGTAACTGTCACACTGTCAAGAGCTGTTTCAGAAAAGCCTTAACACAAATAAAGAGACAGAGTCCTTCAGTAGTGCCCTGAGGTGTGGGGCACGCCACGAGAGGAACGGTCAACACACTGTATATACATCTGAGCGACAATTTTAAATGACAGTCACTTTTCTTAATTCAGCTAAAATCATGTCCTTAATATCTGCACATGCTGCCCATCGCGGAAGTCCGTCGTGCGTTTGCTGCAAAGTCAAATCTAACAGGTTGCATCGTGACCAGACAGCAGACAGGCAGATTGTACCCGATAGAATGTCGACGCTCGGGAAAAAACACACATGTTAAACAAATGACATCATCCTCAAACATTTGCAAGCAGGAATCCTTTCAATCTTCTAAATGCATTCTTACCCCAACTACCACCGGTGCGTCCGAGAAACTCCCTGGTGTCGGAATTCCACCAAAACTTCTTCCACCCTCCATCATCTTTATTTTGAGCGGGCATTTTTGATTTTTTTGATTTTTTTAAAAATATTTTATAACGGCTTTAACTCCCTACTGCTGTGAGTTACCTGGCTCCTTTCTTGCTGAAATCACCACAACGCCCTTGGATGGAGCTCACCACCCCCAAAGACATGGAGCGGTACCCAGGTCTCTGCAAGGTGCCCCGCGCGTTTTATCCTTCACGGCACGCAGACACGCCCACAGCTCCCCACAGAGCCTCCAGCCAATCAGAGAGAGGACGGTCCACCTACGCAACATTTACGTGCAGGAGCCAGTTGGGGAGGGACGCGTTTTACTACGGCACTGCATCGACGAGAGGAGACGCAGATCTGTCCTTGTAGTCAGCGCAGAGCTCATGACGTCCACACGACATGCGACGTGATGATGTCTGAGGCTGCTGCGTTCAGGGAGTTGGAGGGGTCCAGATTTAGCAGCTCACTTAATTAAACAGCACATTTCATTCATTCATATAGCTGTGTTATGAGATATCATTTCGTTTTAACTATAATCATGCTTATGTAGTCCTTTAAATGCATGAAAATTCATGACTCTATAAACAAGATGCATTTCCTTTAAAAACACTGCCAGGTCTGTGTTATCTGAAGTGGCACTTAACTTTGAATAACCTGCAACACTATTGTCACCATAAATAACCCCCCCCTCTTTTCTACTCAATCTACAGCCACGTCTCTAGGCTGAAGCAGCCAAGTTTGAACAAAAAGAATGAATGAATCCAGCAATAATCACTGATCCACCACCATACACTGGGATAAGGGGCTTTTCCAAGTATGCATTTTTGTCAAACATTCTGCTAATGTGGGGGGCATGGTGGCTTAGTGGTTGGGGCACGTTTGCCTCACACCTCCAGGGTTGGGGGTTCAATTCTCTGCCGTGTGTGTGGGATAGCGTTTGCATGTTCCCCCCTGTGCCTCGGGGTTTCCTCTGGGTGCTCTGGTTTCCTCCCCCGGTCCAAAGACATGCATTGTAGGTTGATTGGCATCTCTAAATTGTGTGTGTGCCCTGCAATGGATTGGCACTCTGTCCAGGGTGTTTGATGCCCAATGACACCTGAGATAGGCACGGGCTCCCCGTGACCCGAGAATAGATTGGATAAGTGGCAGACAATGAATGAATGAATTCATTCTGATAATGTTTATGAGAAGAAAAAAGTGCCTTTGTTTTTATCTTGAATTGAATTGTAGATAGACATTGTATTTTTGGTTGCTTTAAGACATGACTTTTCCCATGCAACCATTGTCATAGTGGTGGGGTCTAATGGTGAAACTGTTCCTGACTTTTGAACCTTTTTCACGTATAGTCCTGTACGTATTTTAAATACATTACCAAGCTTCTTTAAGGTGAATAATAAAGAGCAATTACTTTAGTGACTAACTACTTTTTACTGACTATTCTAATGCAGTTAAGTAGTTCTCATCAAACTACAAAATGAGTGCATGAATTGTGTTATTTTACTATTTGCTACTATTTGGAATTTTTTAATAAATCTGTGTAATTTGTTTTGTACAATCATAAACATTGTTTGTCCATTCTTTTGAAGGGTGTCAGCCATTCTGAAGTTGACCATGCTTTGTATGTTTAACGCATATTATTTGTATTCTATGCAACTCATTAGCTAATGCGTTTATTTTTCAAGTTTGCTTTTACATCTTTACACTAACGACCCAGACCACCAGAGGTCACCATTGCTGGATTGATACCCATTTCTCCCAGAATTCCCCCCCCCCACACACACACATATATATGCAGAGAATGAGAGAGAGAGATAGAGAAGTCTGACTATCACAACTGTGTATCTAAAACACATTTTGAGAGAAGGTGAAAAGGTCTAGCATGCAGTCAGCATTTCAGTTAATCCCAAATGTGTTCATGGAAGAATAAACCACTAATTTTTATCAAATGAATTTATTCCAAGATTGACAAAATTTAATTGCATGCACAACAAAGAGAATCATCCATCCATCCATCCATCCATCCATCCATCCATCCATCCATCCATCCATCCATCCATCCATCCATCCATCCATCCATCCATCCATCCATCCACTATACCTACTTATCCTACTACTGGGTCACAGGGAACCTGGAGCCTATCCCAGGAGAATACAGGCACAAGGCAGGGTATGCCCTGAACAGGATGCCAGTCTATCGCAGGGCCCAATTACACACACACACATCACACACACTCACACGCTACAGACAATTTAGAGATGCCAATCAACCTACAGTGCATGTCTTTGGACTGGGGAGGAAACCGGAGTACCCGGAGAAAACCCCTGAGGCACGGGGAGAACATGCAAACTCCACACACACATCGTGGAGGCGGGAATCGAACCCCCAACCCTGGAGGTGTGAGGCAAAGAGAATGTTCCTTTTTCGTTTTTCCCTTTTTTTAAATAGCAAATTTTTATTGTCATTTATGTAGACAATTCTTTTTGTTTTATCATTTGCATTTAGTAAAGCATTTTTTCTTCCATGCAGTCCATATTCCAATCACACTGTCCCCCACCAGATGATGGTTTTGCTTTCTAATCATTATTGTTACATCCTTCTGGTGTCAATGAAATACATAATGTAGCTAAGTTTCTATGTTAATGTATCTAAGTATCTACGATTTTCAACTTTAATATTTCATACATGTGATTTAAGTGCTTAATCTTCTGAGCCGTATATTTTCATCAGACCATAATAAAATTGAACATACTGTACATTTCACATCTGGAGCAGGATTACTGAGAGTTACAAGCCTAGAATCTTAAATCTAATCAATCTTAAATCTAAGAATGTTTCATTACATATGCACTCCTGTGCTGCCATGTTCTAAGTTGTTTAACACATCTAGGTGTAAGTATCAGGAAATTAAAGCTGAAAATCTAAAATCACAGTGTCTCCAATTTAAAGTAAAAACAAAAGAAGTGGTCTGACCATTACAATACTTTTGGAAGGGACTGTATAATACAGCAGCTTTTCACAATGTAAAGATATATCATGTAAATGTTTTTCCTTCAATTTAACCTTTAATGTGATATTGCAACCAACAGAATTTAACTGAAAAACAAAACAAAAGAAAAAGAAAAACACCACAACATCCTGGTTGCAAGGTGTACAGGCACTGTTATAATGTGGCATGTGAGTGAGCTCAGAATTAGCCTTTTTTTGTCAATCAATATGAATAATCTTACCCATTATCTATGTGATTCTCATTTTACAAAATCTCTCTCTCTCTCTCTCTCTCTCTCTCTCTCTCTCTCTCTCTCTCTCTCTCTCTCTCTCTCTCTGTGTATGTGTGTGTGGGGGGGGGGGAGGGGGGGTTGCATAAGTCATATCTGACATCATGATAGCATTTGCTGAGTCACTGCTCCCATTGCCACAGCAACTACATCTGGGTGAATGATGGACATGGAATTCTTAGAAGAAGTACTATATATTTCTGGCACTGGCTGTGCATCATTCTCTGCCTTACATACAGGCTAAATTTAACCTACATTCCCCTGAATTACATCATTTTATGGTGTTTTAAAAATGTGTTATGGTTGTTTAGTTTAAGTAGATTAACAGGCAGGAGTCAGGTAACAGCTATAGCATGTATTAACAGTTCGCTATAGCATGTAGCACGTCCATTATGTACACTTGCTTTGAAAAGCCATTTTTTTTCATTAATAGGTCATTTTGTGATCTACCATTGTCAGTATGCTAGCATGAATGCTATTCATTCATTCATTATCTACTGATTATCCGATCTATTCTCGGGTCACGGGGAGCCTGTCATCGCTGTCATCATCGGGCATCAAGGCAGGATACACCCTGGATGGAGTGCCAACCCATCGCAGGGCACACACACACACACTCTCATACAACGGACAATTTAGAGATGCCAATCAACCTACAATGCATGTCTTTGGACCGGGGGAGGAAACTGGAGTACCCGGAGAAAACCCCCAAGGCAGGAGGAGAACATGCAAACTCCACACACACACACACGGTGGAGGCAGGAATCGAACCTCCAACCCTGAAGATGTAAGGCAAACATGCTAACCACCAAGCCACCATGCCCCCTAGATGTAACTAGACTTTTTCAAGCATTTTAAAGTGCCTTTAACTAATATTATTCTTTAGTTCAAGGTGGAAAATACTTGAGTTGAACAAACCAACAAGAATCGTGCCAGTTTGTTACAACATATTTAATGCTCTATCCATGTGCATCTGAATATTGATAAGCCACTGGACTGCAGAGTCGAACATAATGAGGAACATTTTGGTTTCTATATCAGTAAAATGTTGCATTTTGCTAGAGTAAGCAAAATCTCATATTAATGTCGGTGTCCTCCCCAGAAGGCATGAACTCCAACTAATTTGAAAAAGCATGTTGTAGGGACGTGTGGCTATATTTAAATAAGATGGCCTGGTTTTAATTCCAGTAGCTAACGTCTAAATTTAAAGGATATTTCTTATTCATTCAATATCAGATTATTGAACAGCAGACTATTTAGCATACATATGACATGTATACACAGTATCACAGTATAAAGCCTATTCTTGAGCACAAATCACTGATCATGTAATCCTGAAGGAAACGTAACACTTTTTTTTGGTATGTCTGTATATTGTCTGTAAAGCTCCAGCGACAGATGTTCATAGAATTTCCATATTATGAATTTTGTAAATCAATTTAGAGACATTTTATGAAAAAAAAACAAAAAAAAAAACACTGTTTGTATGATTTGAGATGTTTAGCTCACTGAGATGAGCTTTGCAGTAGGGGATTTTACTCCCACTGGAACAGTGTCTTTGAAGCTACAGCGGACACACAGATAAGAGTTTGTAATTTAAAGAACACTAGTCTGCACATGATCAAGGTCATCTCAGGTTTTCCTGCAGAGGGAAGGTTTCCCAATAATAAATCATTGTGCTGCATGATATGCTATGTATAGCATTTGCAGACTTTAAGGGGGACTCATGCTCTCTGCTGTAAAGATCTTAGTCCTAACTGGAAAAAAGTTAAATTCTTAATAAATATCATTCCCAAACTGTGCCATAGCTACCTGATGGTTGTTTCTTTGCATTGCATTTCTTAAATTTGGTATAAAAATTTGGAACAGTAAAAAGAATGAATATAATTAATAAGAAAATATTAGTACAATTATCAATTATCACAAAAAAGAAACACTTCTGTTATCCAGTTGGACTAAAGATCAGATGGTTGTGAGTTCGAATCCCAGGTCCACCAAGCTGCTGCTCTTGGGCCCTTGTGCAAGGCCCTTAACCCGCAATTGCTCAGTTGTATAAAAATGAGATAAATGTAAGTGTCTCTGGATAAGGGTGTTATAAATGCCAGTTAATATGTTTCAGGTACAGAATTTCTAATTATAATTCACAAATATATATACAAATACCTTATAAGCCACAAATACACCAGCTGCATTATACAGGATTTTCTAAACATCTCATAACTACTTCAAATACAATAAAAAAGAACTCCATTAGCACAGTGGTCTGTTTAGCACATTTGCCTTCATGGCCATCAGCATCAATTTCAAATACAAACATAGTATACTCGCACCCTCAACACTGTTTGATGGGTTTTTCTTTATTTTCTTTTAAATACAGGATGCAGGACGTGCTTTGTTTTTGCCAAGGCAAATATTGCTGGCAGTATAAATTGTCTTTCTCATTTTCTTATTCACCCAAGTTTTCCTCATACTTTTATTCCCTTATGGTTTTTCTTTGCTCCTACTATAAAGAGAACTACTTGAGTAGTTATATATACTGCACATGTAGGCAATTGCTGAAATACATGTTTTTTTTTCTGATGCTCACGAGGATATATAAATCATGGTATAAGTACTACTTAAAGGCTGGGTTTGCTGAATGGAGGAAAAAGTTGGACAGCCTGAATATACTAACGGTATACATTTACAGCAAATTTATTACCAATGACAAAACAAATTTTTGAAGAAAAGTGTTTTTTTGTGGTTTTTAAAAAAAAAAAAAAAAAAAAAAAAAGCCTTTTGTCATTGTCAGTACTGTGTGTCATATTTCCATTACTTTGTCATAAACACCATGCAATATTTCACAACCTGTTCTCAGAATAGTGATAAGGAAGGTAAAAGAAGCCAAACTGATGACCAGACAACAGTTCCACAATGAACAATAAGCAATGAATTTCACAATTATCTCTGTTGTACAACCCACAAAACCCATCTCTGCTTGAAATATCTGTCTAACAGCATTTAGACAAATCTTAACTCTTTGGAACAAAGGAGCATGTTAGGAGAATGAAGGGCTGAGCATGTGAGCCAAAGTACAATATAACCACAGTGAAGTATGGAGGTGGAAGAACATTATGGGTCCGCTTCTCTTCAAGCGGTACTGATACTGATTAATCATAATCAAACGAAACATGAATGGAGCGATGTGCTGGGACTCATTAGAGGAAAATTTGAATCTTATTAGATTAACTAAACCTGGTGAGAAAATGAATAGAAGATGGTTGGAGAAGATCAACAAGCCAATGACCCCAATCGTGCAGCCATACATCAAGAGGGCCTAGCTGTCTCCTGACCTGAGTCTCACTAAATGTTATGGAGGATTTTCAAATTGCTATTCCATCAGTGGGAACCTCATAATCTTGGGGAATTGAAGATGATTTGCCAAGAGGAATGGACCAAATTTATTCCACAATACATTCATTCATTCATTGTCTGCCACTTATCCAATCTATTCGCAGGTCACAGGGAGCCTGCGCCTATCTCAGGCATCAAGGCAGGATACACCCTGGACAGAGTGCCAACCCATCGCACGGCACAAACACACACACAATTTAGAGATGCCAATCAACCTACAATGCATGTCTTTGGACCAGGGGAGGAAACCCCCAAGGCACGGGGAGAACATGCAAACTCCACACACATGGCAGAGGGGGGAATCAAACCCCCAACCCTGGAGGTGTGAGGCACATGTGCTAACCACCAAGCCACCGTGCCATTCCACAATACAGCTTTAGCTTTTTTTTATTTTTTTTATTTTATTTTTTTTTACATTTGTAGTATATGTAGTAAGTTAAAAGACATAAGCTGTGTAAATTTTGAAGTGGATTCTGACACTGGATGCATATTAAATAGATAACAAAATGAAGAAAATAAAAGTGTTTGAATATTTATTGCCCCTTAGTGTACATACTCAAATAGCTAAATATTATTTTTACTGTAAGAAGATATGGAACATCTATTAGTTTCATACATTCATGCAACATTATATTCCATTATATTCAACCCCAGCTCTATAAATACTGCTGAGCAGTCACAATGACATCACCGACCGTGCTATTTTTGGAACTTCCTACATGACTCAAAAGCTCTCACACTCTGATATCAGGGCAAAATGCTTAACTCATTTATCATCACTGCCAGACACTTGATCGGCTCTGTCCGGAAACAGTGTGTGTGTGTGTGTGTGTGTGTGTGTGTGTGTGTGTGTGTGTGTGTGTGTGTGTGTGTGTGTGGGGGGGTTTTTGCGCGCATATATATTTGTGCGCGTGTATGTGTGTGTGCTGACATAAGAGCGCTGCTGTAGCATTATTACATTTTGTCCTTGAGACATGAGATGGTTGGCCATAGACCGTTTGTGTTGCTGGGGAAATAATAGCAGCCTTTGCTCAGGCAGATTATCTGCACCTTGATAAATGTCAACATGTCAATTTCTGATCATGTTTTAATTTGTACCTGTAGATTCAATTCAATTCAATTCAATTCAATTCAATTTTATTTGTATAGCGCTTTTAACAAAGAGCATTGTCTCAAAGCAGCTTTACAGAACATAGGAAACAATAAACATACAAACAAACAGTCCTAGATGTTAGACAAAATTTTCCCTACTGAGCAAGCCTGAGGTGACTGTGGCAAGGAAAAACTCCCTTAGATGGTATTAGGAAGAAACCTTGAGAGGAACCAGACTCAAAAGGGAACCCATCCTCATCTGGGTGACAACAGAGAGTGTGATATGAACAATGTCCTTTCTGCATTAGTTGTGTGATGCAGACACAGCATGTGTAGAATGTTATCTGTAAAATAATTAGGAGGTTGTTGCCGTCTACATAGGGTTGGCAGTGCTGCTTTGAATATCCCAGTCCTCAGAAAGCAGAACCCAGCTGGAGCAGGTCCATCTCTGGATGCCACCGGAGCTGGCACAATCTCTGTATGTCTCGGGGGTGGGTAGAAGAAGGGAACAAATGGAAAGGAATTAGCGTAGCTGCTGTTCATAATATTATCAGGCACTAGATGATGATGTGCATCTAATCAGATGTACTGGAACACAAGCTTAATGTATTAAATGTATGCCTGGCTAAAGAGATATGTCTTTAGTCTATGTTTGAACTGGGAGACAAAGATGAAAGTGATGTAATTACATGTAAACAACAAAATATCACTTTGTTTTCACTTATCAAACAAAATAAATCAACAAAAATGTGTATTTCACCTGAGGAAAAAGTTAGGAAAACCAATAGCTAGTGTTTCCCCCATTGGCTGAAATAACCTCAGTGAGATCACTTATTGATCACTCGAGGCAGAGGGAGGAGAGTCCATAATGCAGATTTATTAGCAAACCTTAGGAAAACTCATGGTTAGGTTACGGGGAATGATACTTCGCATGCACCTATGTGTGTGCGCAGCTTATATGTCCGTGTGAGACAATTAATTAAGTCACATGATAGATTCAAAACTCGGGAGAGGGCTCCCTCCGGTGTTCAGAGCTGAGGTGGGACGTGACACGTTTCTTGTAGCCATCTACCAGTTTCTGACATGGACTGGAAGGAAGTTTCCCTCACTCCTCAATGCAGAATTCTTTCAGCTATGTGATGTTTGGGGGGTTTCTCACACACACAGTCCATTTCAAATCACCTCACAGGATCTCAATAGGATTTAGATCTGGACTTTGACTCGGCCATTCCAGAATTCTCCATTTTTTAATTTTCAGCCAGTCCTTGGTGGATTTACTGGTATGTTTTGGGTCATTGTCATGCTGCACGGTTCCGCTTTAGTTTAATTTTTTGACAGATGGTCTTACATGTTCCTCAAGCACCCTCTGATACAATGTAGAATTCATAATGGACTCTATAATGGTGAACTGGCCAGGTCCTGCTGCAGCAAAGCATCTCCAAACCAGAACACTTCCACCTCCATGGTTCACAGTTAGTGTGAGGTTCATTTACTGAAATGCTGTATTTGGTTTACGCCAAACATGCCCTGTAATGGTGTCCAAATAATTCAATTTTAGACTCATCTGTCCGAAGCACATTATACCAGATGTCTTGGCCTTTGTCTCTGTGTTCTTTGGGAAACTTCAGTCTTACCCTCATGTTTTTTTGAGACAGCAAAGGTTTCCTTCTTGCACACATCCCATAATAATTAAAGTTGTGTAGTCTCTTTCTGATTGTAAATTCATGCACTTTGGCAAAAGCTTGCTGTAGGTCCCGTGATGATATTTTAGGGTTTTTAGAGATGTCTTTAAGCATCTTGTGGTCTGCTCTTGGGATGAATTTGCTTGAATTGCCTGACCTGGCCATGTGGGCAGTTGTTTTAAATGTTCTTCACTTGTAAATGATTTTCTGGACAGTGGAACAGCTGATTACAAATTCTTTTCAGATCTTTTTATATCGATTACCAGACTCATAAGCATAACAATCTTCTTTCTGATGGCCTCAGAGAGCTCTTTGGATCTCACCATGGTGATACCTCTCACTTCAACAATTACGAGCAAACCAAGCTAAATGTCTGAGGTTTAAATAAGGCAAGCTTCCTTCAAAATCCTCTGTAACAATGTTCTAATAATTTGCACCTTATGTGTTACACCTGTAGGTAATTTTCATCCATTTTAAGTACAAATAAATGTGGGGGTCTCCTTACTTTTTCCTCACAAGAAACTGGATTTTTTAAAAATGACATTTTACAGATCATTTAAAAAAGACTTTTCTTTGGTTTTATTTGTTTAGTTATATTTCTTGAATCTTTCAATATTGTTAAAATTGAGACCCAATGCCCATATGTTTAGCTATGATAAACAGAAACACAGGATTTCATGGGGTTTCCTAATTTTTCACATGACTGTATATATTTAATTTGTTATTGTAGTTAACATATATTGCATATGACTATTGAAACATGCATGTTAGCACATGTAGGCCATTATTTAAGATGAATGTTAGTATCTGGATAGTGACCATAATAAATGCACGCAGCAGGCAGTGTAACTGGATCATCCTGGACACCACAATAGCCAGCATCTCAGGTAAGAGTACAGTGTGTTCCTATGATGATGGCAAAAAGGAAAAGAGAATACGTCATCAATTTATTTTAAAAATCACATGCATTCCATGTATCTTTTTATGAACAACTCAGGACATCTGTAGAGACAAGGTCTCCTCTTATCACAATTTCTGTATCTATAGTTTAACACTGCATAACTGTATAGTTTAACACTGTGTAACTGCATAGTTACACTCATTACCCATTTAGGCAAGTAAAAAGCACCATATACGTTGTAGTGACACAATGCTATGAAGGCTGAACACAGGCACGCTGGAGATGAGGGTGAAAATTGGAAAAATGCTCTTTTATTAAATAAAAGTGGTTAATGGAAAAGTGAGAGTAGGTGCAATTTCGTCTGCATTGTGCTCTGAGTGTGCAGCCCCAGGCATGAAGAAGCTGAGATGAGGTAGTGCCCAGGAAGTTGACAGGGCACAACAGGTTCAGTTAGGTTCATCATCATTGTCATCATTCACCTCCAGAGACTCTGGGAAGAAGAGAGAGAGAGGCATGAGTTTATTTGCCAAGTGAATGAATTACCTCTCTGAAGGCACGACACCCTGAGAGGCACACTCTCCCTGTTTCTCTTGGATGGTGAGGAGGTCTTGCCACCACACTTATTGGCCTCTGGTTTTGCCGCGCTTCAGTCAAATCAAAAACTCAAAGAAGCTTTATTGTCACTTCAACCATTTATAGCTGATGCAGTACATGGTGAAATGAAACAACGTTCCTCCTGGACCAGAGGTGCTACACATAACAAAAACAAAATACAGGGTGACACGGACAAACATGAGGTTAAACTAAGGTGCAGAATCTTTAAACTAAACATACAACATAAGTGCAGGGAATGACGAGACAGTGCAGACAAACAAGACACATAATGCCGACTGTGTGCAAAAAAAGATCAGTGTTGTACAGTGAGTGCAAAAAAACTGTGTTTTACAGTGAGTGCAAAAATAGCAACAGAGATAGTTAACACAGATATAATATTTCAAGTTCTTCTTCTTCTTCTTTCGGCTTTTCCCTTCAGGGGTCGCCACAGCGAATCATCTCTCTCCACCTATCCCTATCTTCTGCATCCTCAACACTTGCAGCCACTAGATTCATATCCTCATTAATTCCATCCATATACCTCCTCTTTGGCCTTCCTCTTTGCCTCCTGCCTGGCAGCTTCATGTCCAACATTCTCCTACTAATATACTCACTCTCCCTCCACTGAACATGTCCAAACCATCTTAATCTGGCCTCCCTAACTTTGTCCCCCAAACGTCCAACATGAGCTGTCCCTCTGATGTACTTGTTCCTAATCCTGTCCAACCTTGTCACTCCCAAAGAGAACCTCAACATCTTCAGCTCTGCTACCTCTAGCTCTGACTTCTGTCTCTTCCTCAGTGACACTGTCTCTAAACCATACAGCATGGCCGCTCTCACCACTGTCCTGTACACCTTCCCCTTGATTCTCGCTGATATTTTCCTATCACACAGAACTCCCGACACCTTTCTCCACCCATTCCAACCTGCCTGCACTCGCTTCTTTACCTCTTTCCCACACTCTCCATTACTCTGGACTGTTGACCCCAAGTACTTAAACTCCTGTACCTTCTTCACCTCTTCACCCTGTAACCTTACTGTTCCACTTCCCTCCCTTCCATTCACACACATGTACTCAGTCTTACTACGACTGACTTTCATTCCTCTTCTCTTTAGCGCAAACCTCCACCTCTCCAGGTTTTCCTCCACCTGCTCCCTGCTCGCACTACAGATCACAATGTCATCTGCAAACATCATTGTCCAAGGAGACTCCTGTCTGACCTCCTCTGACCTCCTCTGACAACTGGTCCATCACTATAGCAAACAGGAAGGGGCTCAGAGCCGATCCCTGATGCAGTCCCACCTCCACTTTGAACTCCTCTGTCTGACCTACAGCACACCTCACCACTGTCCTGCTCCTCTCATACATGTCCTGCACCACTCTGACATACTTCTCTGCTACTCCTGACTTCCTCATACAGTACCACAGCTCTTCTCTTGGCACCCTGTCATACGCTTTCTCCAAGTCTACAAATACACAGTGCAACTCCCTCTGACCATCCCTATACTTCTCCATCAAAATTCTCAGAGCAAAAATTGCATCAGTTGTGCTCTTTCTGGGCATGAAGCCATACTGCTGCTCACAAATTTCCACTACCTTCCTTAACCTAGCTTCCACTACTCTTTCCCATAGCTTCATTGTATATAATATTTCAAGTTATAGTACAATATTAAAGTGATGTGTGCATGTAAACAATAACAGGTGTGTGTGTGTGTGTGTGAGTTCTGTTCAGTTCAGTTCACAGTTCAGAGTGTGTGTGTGTGTGTGTGTGTGTGTGTGTGTGTGTGTGTGTGTGTCCATATTCCTCAGTTTAGTTCAGTTCTCTGTTGAGACACCTGATTGCCTGAGGGAAGAAGCTGTTCAACAGTCTGGATGTTACGGTACCTCTTTCCAGATGGCAGGAGGGTGTAGAGTGTGTGTGAGGAGTGTGTGGGGTCATCCACAATGCTGTTGGCTTTGCGGATGCAACGTGTGGAGTAAGTGTCCATAATAGAGGGAAGAGAGACTTCCCAGCTGATCTTCTCAGCTGTCCTCACTATCTGCTGCAGGGTCTTGCGATCCGACACGGTGCAATTCCTGAACCAGCCAGTGATGCAGCTGCTCAGGATGCTCTCAATGGTCCCTCTGTAGAAGGCGGTCTGGATGAGAGGTGGAAGATGAGCCTTCCTCAGCCTTTGCAGGAAGTAGAGATGCTGCTGGGCTTTCTTGGTTATGGAGCTGGTGTTGAGTGACCAGGTGAGGTCCTCCGCCAGGTGAACACCAAGGAATTTGGTGCTCTTGACGATCTCCACATTGGACCCGTTGATGTTTAGTGGACAATGGTCACTGTGCGCTCCTGAAGTCAACAACCATCTCTTTCGTTTTATCCACGTTCAGAGACAGGTTGTTGTCTTTACACCAGGCTGTTAGCCTCTGCACCTCCTCTCTGTATGCTGACTCGTCGTTCTTGCTGATGAGACCCACCACGGTCGTGTCATTGGCGAACTTAATTATGTGGTTAGAGCTGTGCATTGCTGCACAGTCATGAGTCAGCAGGGTGAACAGCAGTGGACTGAGCACGCAGCCCTGAGGAGCTCCTGTGTTCATTGTGGTGGCGCTGGAGGTGCTGTTCCCGATCCGGACTGACTGAGGTCTCCCAGTCAGGAAGTCCAGGATCCAGTTGCAGAGGGAGGTCTTGATGCCCAGCAGACTCAGCTTCTCGGTCAGGTGCTGAGGGATGATTGTGTTGAATGCTGAACTGAAGTCGATGAACAGCATTCGTACATATGAGTCCTTATTGTCCAGGTGGGTGAGGGCCAGATGGGGGGTTGTGGTGATGGCATCGTCCGTGGAGCGATTTGGATGATACGCAAACTGCATGGGGTCTAGTGATGGTGGCAGCAGGTCCTTGATTTGCCTCATGACGAGCCTCTCGAAGCACTTCAGCCGCCTCGCCCTGTGGCCATGTGCTCCTCGGCTTTCCACAACAAAGTGGGTGACGCTGTCCTTTCAGCACTTGGGCAGTAGTTGCCCAAAGAGCATTGGAATGCTGCCGGGAGGTGGTGGTGTGGGCTCTGCCATCATAACGTGTATTTTCAATCAACATTTTGTAGCCCAAATATGCTGCCTGGATGGCCTCCTCTAAGCAAATCAATCAGAAAGTTTTCTGGAGAACCCAGCTTTTTAACAGGAAGGTCAAACAAGTGTCTGCTAGAATTTTTATTATAAGCAAATAATATAAGAAAAATAATGTATTTATAATTCAATTTAAGTTTTCAGTGCATGTTAAAAATTTTATTTTATTTTAGAGAACAATGAGTAACAAGATTATTATTCCTATCTTTTCAAATCTATTATATGTGTGCTGTTCTGAGATGTTGAGTTGAGCTTTGAAATTACAGTCTGATTTGTTACAGTAATAGGAAAAAGAAAGTACGCTCTTCGCTTTCATTTCTGAAAGCCTTCAGAATACATGTATGGTCCTCATCAACATCTGTAAACAAACAAATAAACTCAGGTGACAAATAAAATAACATCAGTCATTTAACTAAGTCACCGATGTATTTTACCATTATTTAATTGTTTTCAAATCTTTTGCAGTGATTTTGTTGCCTCAAGATACACTACAAGATATACTAATTTATGTACCAACATGGCAGACACTTTTTATTCAGTGTATTCAGTGCAGGATGTTTAGTCATTCTTCCTCAGTAATTATTAATAGCTTTATTTATGATAATTGTATATTACTTAGCTCTTTGATGGAGCGCCACTCCTCTCTGTTTTCACCGTGTTCTCCTCAGTGACGCACATGCTGAGAAACTTGAAAGAGCTCAGGTTATAGGAGACTATCTTAAGGCACGTGCCATTAGCTGGTAGTTTTACACAAAGGTTCTAATGAGGTTAGTAAAAGTCCCTTATGAAAAGTAAGTGCACTTTAGTATACTTTTCTAGAGTGTACTTATTATGCAAATAATCTACTTTAAAAGAACACACATAATTGTGAATAAGAGGATCCGTTGATATTTAGTGGAGAATTGTCGCTCTGTATTCTCCTGAAGTCACCAACCATTGTTTTGTTTTGTCCATATTTAGAGATAGGTTGTTGTCTCTACACCAGACTGTTAGCTGTTGCACCTCCTCTCTGTATGCTGACTCATCATTCTTGCTGATTAGATTCACCATGCTTGAGTCATTGGTGAAATTGATGATGTGGTTTGAGCTGTTCACTGTTTTCTTTCCCATTAGGAGGAAGGGAGTCAGGAAGCAGGACACACACAGAGACCACAATTGAGAGGATTCCCTACCAGGTTGCTGGTTTCTCATCCAGGATGACTTTAAAGGAGAAGGTGTCAATGTTTACACTCCACTGTATTCTCAACACATTCTGGATCATCTCAAGCAGTCGTAACTAGGAGTGTGACCCTACAGTCCTTCAGCCTTGGTGTTTCCTATGCTAATTTATTCAGATGTTTCCATCTTCTAGCAGATTTGAGAGGAAAACCCCCAAAAATGTATTAACCCTTTCACTTTCTGCATCAGAAACTTTTCCCATAATTTAAATTATATTTTTTATAATACATTTCCCATACCTCTTTGTATCCATAAGGGCATTAATGAGGTCTCTGTTTCAGGAGTGGTGGTTGAAGGAATCCATACAGGCACTGTTATGGATGTGCCCCATCATTACCTCTGTCTATGCTTTAAGAAAGGAAAGATAAATTTTCTTCCACTTACACAGCATGAGTGGATTTGTCTGCTGCAGTAGAAGAATGGTCTTTACAAAGTGGTGCTGAATTATGTTTATTACATGTACCACAAATAGATTTACTCTTGAAAACCCTTGAATTTGTGTCCTCTAATAAAACAACCCAAGCACAGGTTATTGTCAAATATGAACTGTCTCTTTTCCCCCACAGACTTACTGACACAAACTTCTGACATTTCTGGATGGACTGGCTTTCTCCACAGAACATGCATGTGGCAGAATTTGGACATGAAAATGAAATGTTTACTTTCTTGGAGTAGATTAGCCTTTTGGTGCTTTAAATCTCCAGTCTTTCTTTCTTTAAGATGCTCTTTCTCATCTTTAATGTACATGCACTTTGGTACATTTAGCCCTAATTTGTTCTTTTTACCTTCCATATATCTACATTTTTGGGGTTAACTTTTTCTCCCATTGGTTTCAACTCTCCATGAAGTGATGGATGTAAGCTCCATCAGCACTATTTGGTTTATTTTTTTTATTTTAGCATGAATATCACCTATGAGTAACTCCTCTCTTTCCCTTTTAACATCAATTTTTTTTTTTCATTTGTTCAAATAACCTAGTAAGTTCTGCTTGAATGTACCCAATTTGCTCACTAGATAAACAGATTAGAAAACATCATGTCTATCACAGAGTTATTGCTATATATATATATATATAAAAAAATATATATATAAAAATATATAAATATAAATATAAATATATATATATATATATTATTTATATAATATTTATATATATATATATATATATATAAAATATATATATATATATATAAAATATATATATATATATATATATATATATATATATATATATATATATATATATATATATATATATATATATATATATATAAAATATATAATATATATATATAAAATATATATATAAAATATATATATATAAAATATATATATATAATATATATATATATATATATATATATATATATATATATATATATATATATATATATATATATATATATATATATATAAATATAAATATTATATAATATTATTATATAAATATAAATATAAATATATATAACACAAACACCACCAGAGGGCAGCATTGACACCTGTAAAGAGCTTCAATGTTGCCCTCTCTTGGTGAATTTTCATAGTGTCCTCCATGGTATCAGGAAATAAGGTAAACCTATTCTCCAACATCTTCTCTGGCCGCATGGTGCCCCAGCTGATCAAGCTTCCTCTTTTCTTCTTCTTCTTGGACAGATACTGCTTCTCACTGAACTCTTGGGCATGCTGGTGGTACGTTTTCTCTATAACTACATTGGTCCAGTGAAATAATGGAACATACAGATGACTATCAGAAATTGATTTATGATGCTTGCCAATACAGATCATTGCACTTGATTCTAAAAAATTCAGATAAATTAGAACATGTATTTGCCTGATTTCAGCAGTCATTACATGGAACGCAAATGAATGGTGCAGTTCTTTATACTTATGATGAGTTACATCAAACAATTTACATTAAGGCAATTAATGATCTAATTATGTAAAATTCTTAACATTTGCAGTAAGAAACAGAAACCATTCAACAATATATATTGTTACAGTTCTTTCTCTCTTTAGTTTTTCACACTGTTTCATTGAATCCATTCTGGTATCCAGAAAATTGTGTTCCTTTTAGCTTCAGGACTGTTGCACTTGATCTTCTTTCTGCTTTAACTGCTGCTTGTACCTATGACAGAGAGATTATTCACTAAATAAAGGTAAATGCATACATAGTTATAGTTTATCATTCTGTTACAGATACGCCTTAAATATTCTTAGGTCTTTAAGATGATTTTGTGTGAGTATTTTGCAGATGTTAACAGATTCACATAGCAGTTTCAATGGTAAATATTTTTGAAAACATTTTCTGATTGATGTTGGTTGTTAAATTTGGCAAAAACTCAAAGGCGAGTACAGTATAAACACAATTCCTGTAACGTTTCTATTCTCAAATATGTAAATTAAGTAGGAAATGCATCAGCATTGTTTTCCTAGTTCAGGAGTTCCTCAAATCAACTGCACTTCATAGAAATAAAGTAAAAAACTGACAGTGTTGCCTGGTTTGTCTAATCTAGCTGGGTGTTAGAAACATGATGTATGATTTCCAAACTGCGGTTAATTTCAGTTTAATCTTTTAAAACGCATTTGAAAGAAAATAATGACTGCCAGAGAGACCCTTTATAAGGGTCACCATTAACCTGGACAGCATTCTCCCATCCAAAAGAAATAATGACTAAGTACATGATTGAATACTTATAATATAAATGTATGAGTGAGTCATAGTAAACTCTAAAAAGGCAGGGCTGGTGGATAACAAATGTCAGCTGCGGTGGATTGCTGCTAATTTCAGAGACTTTTCTAGTTCTCTGCAAGTTCGTGGATAAGATCTTGCTCTGAAGCCTCAAATCAGTAGCTACAGTACATCTGCACCAATACAAGGACAGAATAACCTAACACTCAATCTTCCACCTCTTTCCATTCCTTAACATATTTAATAAAAGTACAAAGGTTGTATGTTTGCTCACATCCCTTTTAGGTGTTAAATATCTTTAGATGATCTACTAACATTTAACAGCCCATAAACTGGCTTTATAACTTTAGAAGTTGCTTTCGGCTGCTCCCTGTTCGGGGTCGCCACAGATACAATGTGTAATTCCTAGATGACTAACATTAACAGCCCATAAACTGGCTTTATAACTTTATATGCCGAATTACTTTATTGGTCAGTTGTTGACACTTTATATGTGGTTTTGTTGACTGGATATAAAGTGTACAGTGAACTGTCCAAATAAAATGTTACTAGAATGAATAAAAAAAAAGAAAAATGTCATGTCAAATGTCAATGAGGGTGAATTCAAATCAACTGCATCAAGTTTCTAAAATGGGTAATGGTTTTTATTAAAAAGGAGTACACTGCTGTAATTTTACTGCAGTTCTGGACAGTAATGAAAGTGTCAATTTTTAACTCTTGGTAACTCTTTTTAACTCTTATGCAAAACACATACATCACCTCAAACAAATTTAAATTGAGAGGCTATCACACTTGGCTTTTGCTATGGGATATTATCTAGTTTAACATTTCTAGAGGAGCCTTGTAATAGGCCATTGACAAAAGTCTAGCAATTTCCTGCTGATCTAATATAATTAACCATATATACCAGTTTTCATTACATTTTGTAGCCCAACAATATCTCAATATTCAGACAAAATATCTGAAACTAGCCCAAAAAGCTCAGGCATTGGAAAAGGAAAAAATCATCTTTTTTTTTGCTTCTTTCATTTTTGCATGGGACAACGAGAAGTTAAAAATATTTTTGTGGTTAATTAGCTTAATGTCACCGTAAAAATGTGGAGGGAAAAATCTTGCAACAAATCTGTTCTGTGAAAATAAACCTTTAAACCCACTACCTCTGCAAAACTATGATCCTTTGAGACATGTTTCTCTCTCCATCCAGTGCATCAGGCTAAAACACAGCTCTTTTTATACTTTTTTTGAAGGGAATTATTTCCCTATCTGTGTAAATGCACTTTAAGTCGGTGTATTTTTATTGGGTATCAGGTATTGGCTGATGTATGAAGGTCAACACATTCATCTCATTGTAATGTCTGCTAATGAAGGACACAAAAGTGAAATCTACCTTTGTGTCACCTCATAAGTTTTCCCCCCTCATATTACATCCTGAGAAGCAAATTAACCACAGAGAATATTTTCATATCATTTTTACTCAGAAGTACAAAAGACGCCAAATTAAAGAGATGAAATTTAAACCAAAATGTACAAATACAAATTTACCCTAGCCAAACAAATCTGTGTTTTAGAAAACTGTGTGACTGGAATAGGTAAAGAATGGAACATACAAGAAATATAGTGATGCATGCACACTTACCTCCAGATTCTCAGAAGTTGGATGCTTCCACACAAGCCCAAGAAGAAGTTTACTGCAAAGAGTGCCCAGTTCTTGGGAATGATCACCAAGCAGTACCTTGACCAAATGAAGCCTAGAACAGCATCATGAAGGCATGAGCATAGCATGGCATTTTAAATATTTTGCATACAACTTCAGGTTTTAATGACTTGAAAATATAGGCTCATGAATCATAAACCCTTTTATGGATTACTATCACACATGTTTGCCAAACAAATTTGCCATAATCTTTCATAGATTAAAAATAAATACATAAAAGGCACTTCTAGCTCAGCCATTTACTCCTTAATAATGTGATTGTCAGTTAAGCTGCACACGCTGTCAAATCTTCCTCATACAGTATGCTCTATACAACATACCAATCTAAGCTCCCTGGAAAAAATGCCAACGGCAAAGTCTCTTGTCGACATATTCCAGAAAAGACAGTGTCAAAGAAATGCAATGGAATTATTAAACTGATGCCATTGTGGCCATCAGTCAGAGAATATTTCATCTGTTTAATGTTTTTGTACATATAAGTGTCATGTATATAATCTTTGACCCCAAATTGAGACAAAGTTTATTTAAGACATACTAACAATAATTTTAAAGAAGAAAAAATGTAGCACTGTTTCTGTTACTATTTCTTTTCATGGAAGAGGATAGATATAACCTGAAATGAGAAACTGAAACCTACTACAAGCCACCCCAAACCTAAACTTCCAGAGCACCTTTTCCTGATCCACTACCTGTGGCTGTGATGACACACGACTGGGAGAAACTCAGCTTTTCTGGTGGACGTGTCATATCAGAAAAACCAGCAAAAACCAAGCCCTGCAGAGAGATAAAGCAGACAGAAGAAGAAGAAGAAGAAGAAAGGGAAAGAATCAAGGCTTAAACATGAACTGACTTACCATGCACTAAACATGAACTGACTTAAGTGCACTATATGGCCAAAAATTTGGGAAGAGCTGACCATCACACTCATATCTACTTTTGGATATTTCAGATTTAGGCCCCCTATCCAGTATAATAGCCTCTTCTGGAAAGTCTTTACTAGATTTTTGAGTATAGCTGTGATAACTTGTTCCCTTCAGCCAAAAGTACATTAATGAGGTCAAGCACTGATATTTGGCAAGAAGGTTTGGGATGCAGTTGCCATTCCAATTCATCCAAGAGGTATTCAGTGGGCTTGAGGTCAATGCTCTATGCAGGCCACTCATGTTCTTCCACACCAACATTTCACAGGGGCATTGGCATGCTGGTACAGGTTTGGGCCCCTTAGTTCCAGTGAAGGGAAATCATAGAAAGAAAATTTTCTGCTTCCAGCTTTGTGGCAAAACTTTGGGAAACTGCCCGCAGCTTTTGGCCATACATTGTAACTAATTAGAACTGTATTTCCCATTCAAGTTCCTGTCCTTACAGCAAAAGTCATATATATCAGTAGTGCAGCACACATTAATACAGGACACAAACTAATAAAATTACATACAGCAAGTTAGCTTTGAGCACAATTTGAAGATAATATACAAAAATTACTCAAAATGATGGTTATTAACAGAAGATTTAGATTTTGTTACGCATTCCCCTCCACAAGTATTGCAATGACAAGGACAATTCTTTTGTTTTTGCTATACACTGAAGACTATTAGGTTTGAAATCAAAAGAAGAATATGAGGTGACAGTTAAAATAACAGTTAGTGATAGAAATATAAGAGGTAAACCACTCATCACCAGTAAGCAATACAGAGATGAGCCACAAAAGCTCTGGAGACAAGATTAACCTCTAACAAGGTGATGTCCAAATTGGTCCAAATTGTGGAGAAAGAAAGATTCTGCTCAGGATCCAAAACAAATGAACTCATTGGTCAAGTACTGCAGAGGTAGTGAAATGGCTGCCTCTAGAATTGGCTTAGTAATCTTTATTGATGATATAACTCATAAATGAAGCAAGGGAAGCAGCAGAACCAGTTCTAAAACATTCTGTCTAGATAGCAATGCATCCAATCTAATTGGGAGGACCTTCCATCAACCAGCAAGACAATGACCCAAAACATAATGCCAACACTAAAGAACTGCATAAGCGGGAAAAAGTGGAGGGCATTAGACTAACCAAGTCAATTACCAGACAGTAACCGAATTAAGCTACATTTTACCTCCTGAAGAGGAGAATAAAGTGAGAAACCCCCAAAATAAACAACACCTGAAAGAAGCCTTGATACAAGATCCTGCAGAGCACCATTATATCCAAAATAGAACCAATATGACACAATGGCGAGGAGACAAGAAATGACCGTCCGCTGAAAATCAGTACCCAGGTAAGAAGGGCAACTAGAGAAGCACCTATAACCATTTAATGTCTGCAACAAGAAAAATTTTTTTCTTTAAAAAATTTACTTGGGTCAATAATAACAACAATGTTAATGTTCTGTGCAAGAACTACATGTTCTGTAAAAAATAAATAAATAAATAAATAAATAAAATAAAATTTTTATATATATATATATATAATATATATATATATATATATATATATATATATATATATATATATATATATATATATATATATATATATATATTTTTTTTTTTTTTTTTTACAGACCCCATAATTATTTAAATATTGGCCTCTACCAAATGGTTGAGAATTCCCTTTGTGACTCAAAATGTGGGCTACCAAAAGATTGCACAGAACATTAAAGGGATAAGGAAACAGGAAAACCACAATCTGGACACTATCCAAACCTGGTCTCTAGAGTGAAGCATTGTAATGGGGATGCTTTTAATTAGCAGAGAATGGGAAATTAATAAGGGCTGATGGAAACATGAATGAGGCCAAATATAGAAGGCAATCCTAGAAGAAAGCCTGTTTCAGTCTGCATGAGACTTAAGACAGGTGCTAATGTCCTTCCAATAAAACCACAGCTCTATGCATACTACTAAAAACCGGGCAAAGATATCAGCATCAATTGCCACCAAAGCTGGTTAGTTATTAAAGTGGTTGAATACTTGTGCAACTATCAAATGTCTACTTTTCTGTTTAATTAGCCTTTAAGTAAAGATAAAAATAAATTTTCCCCCTAAATGTTAACCACATGATGTAAATCACAACTCAATGAATTCCAAGTTGTGACATAAGTAAAATAAAACTAAAACTATCACATTTTGTTGTAATTCATAATTTTCCAACATATGATGCATGGAAAAAGACAACAGCCGCCAGTTCACCAAGGCCAAGGCAGCTGTCAGATGGATAAGTGCAGCTAAGTCACTACCAAAATAGCTATCTGCCAGATAGCATAATTCTCTGAGTAGTTTATAGCCTGAATATCAATTTCGAGAGAGAGAGAGAGAGAGAGAGAGAGAGAGAGAGAGAGAGAGAGAGAGAGAGAGAGAGAGAGAGAGAGAGAGAGAGAGAGAGAGAGAGAGAGAGGCAAAGCCAGACAGACTGAGGCGAGAGAGATTAGATTAAATAAGAAGTTAGCTTACCCATTTAAAAACAGGGGCCCAGAAGAAAACGGTCTTTGGTCCTAGAAAAACAAAAAACCCACAGCAAGAAAAAAGTAATGTAGCTCTACAGAATTTGAATAACATACGGTATGTATTGATTTTTTTTGTCTGTATTGGTGGTGCATGAGGATTTACTGTGGCAAACAATTGGTGCCATAGATAACCTCCTGGGGCTAAGATGGTAGGCACAGTGGAAAACCCAGCCTCACCTCTGGGGGCATTTAGGGATTAAAGGACACAAATCACTTAAACTGAAAACATTTCACATACATTTACATACAGGTGCATCTCAATAAATTAGAATGTCGTGGAAAAGTTCATTTATTTCAGTAATTCAACTCTAATTGTGAAACTCATGTATTAAATAAATTCAATGCACACAGACTGAAGTAGTTTAAGTCTTTGGTTCTTTTAATTGTGATGATTTTGGATCACATTTAACAAAAACCTACCAATTCACTATCAACAAATTAGAATACTTCATAAGACCAATAAAAAAAAAAAAATTTTTAGTGAATTGTTGGCCTTCTGGAAAGTATGTTCATTTACTGTACATGTACTCAATACTTGGTAGGGGCTCCTTTTGCTTTAATTACTGCCTCAATTCGGCGTGGCATGGAGGTGATCAGGTTGAGGCACTGCTGAGGTGGTATGGAAGCCCAGGTTTCTTTGACAGTGGCCTTCAGCTCATCTGCATTTTTTGGTCTCTTGTTTCTCATTTTCCTCTTGACAATACCCCATAGATTCTCTATGGGGTTCAGGTCTGGTGAGTTTGCTGGCCAGTCAAGCACACCAACACCATGGTCATTTAACCAACTTTTGGTGCTTTTGGCAGTGTGGGCAGGTGCCAAATCCTGCTGGAAAATGAAACCAGCATCTTCAAAAAGCTGGTCAGCAGAAGGAAGCATGAAGTGCTCCAAAATTTCTTGGTAAACGGGTGCAGTGACTTTGGTCTTCAAAAAACACAATGGACCAACACCAGCAGATGACATTGCACCCCAGATCATCACAGACTGTGGAAAGTTAACACTGGACTTCAAGCAACTTGGGCTATGAGCTTCTCCACCCTTCCTCCAGACTCTAGGACCTTGGTTTACAAATGAAATACAAAACTTGCTCTCATCTGAAAAGAGGACTTTGGACCACTGGGCAACAGTCCAGTTCTTCTTCTCCTTAGCCCAGGTAAGACGCCTCTGACGTTGTCTGTGGTTCAGGAGTGGCTTACCAAGAGGAATACGACAACTGTAGCCAAATTCCTTGACACGTCTGTGTGTGGTGGCTCTTGATGCCTTGACCCCAGCCTCAGTCCATTCCTTGTGAAGTTCACTCAAATTCTTGAATGGATTTTGCTTGACAATCCTCATAAGGCTGCGGTTCTCTCGGTTGGTTGTGCATCTTTTTCTTCCACACTTTTTCCTTTTTCCACTCAACTTTCTGTTAACATGCTTGGATACAGCACTCTGTGAACAGTCAGCTTCTTTGGCAATGAATGTTTGTGGCTTACCCTCCTTGTGAAGGGTGTCAATGATTGTCTTCTGGACAACTGTCAAATCAGCAGTCTTCCCCATGATTTTGTAGCCTAGTGAACCAAACTGAGAGACCATTTTGAAGGCTCAGGAAACCTTTGCAGTTGTTTTGAGTTGATTAGCTGATTGGCATGTCACCATATTCTAATTTGTTGAGATAGTTAATTGGTGGGTTTTTGTAAAATGTGAGCCAAAATCATCACAATTAAAAGAACCAAAGACTTAAACTACTTCAGTCTGTGTGCATTGAATTTATTTAATACACGAGTTTCACAATTTGACTTGAATTACTGAAATAAATGAACTTTTCCATGACATTCTAATTTATTGAGATGCACCTGTACATTCATTACATCAGAGATGAACATATATCACATTAAGTCAAATGTGTAAGATTATTCAGTTTTGACTTCCTCAAAGCTATGTACATCAAATTGCAACAAATAGAAAGACTGTTAAAAGTTGTGAATAGTTTTCTCTTATGCTATAAGTGATATTGAAGGATTCAGTTTAGCTGGAGACTGACAGTAGTTTTTTATTAGATTTGGATGACTGTTTAACGTTTTAGTGAGCATAGTTCAACTTGGGTAGTAACCAAATTCTAGGCCACCTACAAATTTACATGCAAAGCACTCGTAAATCTCAACGACAGAACAATTTGGCTTCAGCTAGATAACATCTTTAAATGTTTAATGAATGGCTTTAGAATAGAGTAAGAAAATACAACACTAAAAGGAAAGAAAAGGCCCAATGTCACACAACATTGCACAGTCAAACATGAGCAAACAATAAAAGTTATGCATGTGATCCAAAATCAGTGCTGCAAACATGTTTATAGCCATATGAAAGCGCACAGAAATAAACAAACAATAAATATGTTATGCAAAACATATAGGTCATATATAAATGATTTAATGCCTAAAATACATTTTCTCTTGTGGCATTAGCTTATGGTGAGCCATGTGAGTAAAAGTTATTTTATGATACTGTATAGCATTGCATGAACATATGTGTTATTTGTTTAATGTTGTTTTCGAGTCCTGATGGTGAACATTGTCATTGTTATATTAAAGAACAATAGACTAAGGCATAATCAACTCAGTGTGAAGCTGCTACGCTGCCTGTGTGTGCCCAGAACTAACAACACTGTCCTATTCAGCCATATGATTGGATGATTATATCTAATGCATTAAGCCCACAAAACCTTTGTACTACTCTCATACATTCCTGTTCCATATTTTCACCGAATTCTAGCTAAAAGACTGATGACTTTATCTGATGCAAATAAGTGTTGTGAAAGACTGTAGCAGGAGATGCAGCTCCTTTCATCAAAGAAAAGTGACTTGTTATCTTCTGAAATCAATTTGCTTTTGCAAATCTTATCTTTTCTACGTTTGCTCATTGCATCATGTTTAATATGTACCACATGGGACCATTAGCACCGTTTGATCAAGGTCAACCAAATCATTTCTATAGCACACTAGATCAAGGCTAATCTTCTTAAATCATTCCTTATATTTTACATTACTTCTCAAAGGCTATCAGAATATTTGGACTCCCTGACTCCCCTGGACGCCCATTCGTCTTGCACATATGCCTGTATGAAATGGTGTTACCTGCTGGATGGTTGTACAGAGGTCTGAGTTTAGGCGGAAGCATGAGCTCGATTTTGTCCAGTGTCCTGTGATATGTGACTCTTAGACCGCTGGAATAATAACGTCGCAGTCGGAGGAAACCTCTAGCTCCATTCATAATGATTCAAGGCTGTCGATGCGGATCCCGAGGACTATCCGGTCACCCAGAGTACAGTCTGTCAAATGTGCTCACCGTCTCCCCACCCTCCGATATGACCTATCACAATGTCGCCTGAAAATGCATTGTTGTCACTACGCCCATGTTACGTGCTGCGAAGGTCTAATCACGGCTACATGTGTCACACGGGCTGCAGTGCGGTTATAGAGTAATATAATAACACTCAACATGATGTCTAGTCATTCTTTATTATTATTATTATTATTATTATTATTATTATTATTATTATGATGATGATGATGATGATGATGATGATGATGATGATGACGACAAAACACGTGGAGAGTATCGCTTAAAGCTTCCGCTACAAAGCAGCCAGCTTGAACTGAATACAGTGTAAACACCTATAACCATACCAAGAACAATCTGGTCTGCAGCATCCGGCTATTAAAACACAACGATTTGACAGAATAAATAAAATTATGGAATTACCGTTTGCAAATTATCTCAAAAATAAATAAATAAATAAACAAATCAGTGGGAGTCGCAGAGAAACAGGACCACAGTGACATGACAGGAACAGGAACTGAACCCTGAAGCTATGAAGTCCTTTATGTAATATATAAACTTCTACACAAGGTATATTGCAGTGAAGCGCTGTACTGCCACGCCTGAAAGAGAGACAATCCCATCTCGTTATAATTAGCAAAATACATCACATCATTGTCTTAGGAAACGTGTATTCACTTCACGCAATTACGAGAAAAGCACCACGTAAATGCCAAGCAAACTATGACGTCATTTCGAGAACTAGAAGAAATTCCAGTAGTTGCGAAATCCCGCCTGTAGATGGCTCATGAAGCTGGTTTCTAGCACTAACACAAGCAGGCTGTGAATACAATCGGTTCTTATCTCATGCTTAGTTCCTGTAGATTCCTACACGTTTATCTCCTCATTCTCAATACGTCTCGAACATCTGACAAATGAATATGACTATAATAAGTATAACATATTTATTTAATAAGAAAATATGATCATTAATGTTATAAAACAATATTTTCTGTCATTATTTGATGTAAGCATATTGCTCTGAAAGTGCTGTATACTCTTCCACTCTCATATACACCTAAGTGGAATATGCTATCAAAATACTTAATAAGGAGTAATTTTCTTAGATCTCGCATTTTAAATTCACATTTGAGTATATCAGTTCCGGGAAAAAATGCATTTGGCGCTTATTTCCTTATTTCTCCTCATTACATAAACAGCTGAAAATTGCATACGCAATTACAATATGACCAAAATTCCATTACACCCACGTGTGCTTCATTCTAACTTAGTCACCTGTTATAATAACCTTAGTTATAATAACCTTAGTCCTGTTATAATAGCCTTCACTCTTCTGGGAAGGCTTTGTAATTTTGTGCTTGAATAGAGTGTATATGATTGGGTTACAGGCATTTTTAATTCTGTAATGAAATGATATATCCGGATTTTCTGTGCATGTTGAGCAACGTTAGCATTATTTACCTAAGATGTGTACTTTGCTAGCTGTCTATCTGTCTTTCTTAGATAAAAATGTTAAAGGTAAATGGGAACCAGTTAGCAAACTATATTTATCCCATTTTAATTTCTGTCTCATTTTCTGAACACAAAATCTCACGGCAGTGGCAATACTCGAATAACCTGTGGGATTCAAGCGATGATGGAATTAGCAGGCCCAAAATATGCCAAGAAAACATTCCCCACACCGTTTCACCACCTCCACCAGCCTGGACTGCTGACACAAGGAAGGATGGGTCCATGGATTTTGGTGTTAAATTCTATCCTACCAGAAATTGAGATTGATCCGACCAGTCTATGTTTTTAGTCTTCAACTGTCTAATTTTGATGGGCCTGTGCCCACTGCCACCTCAGCTTTCTCTTCTTGTCCTCAGAAGTGGAATCTGGCATGGTCTTCTGCTGTTGTAGCCCGTCTGCCTCAAGTTTCAACCTGTTATGCATTCTGAGATGCTTTTCTGTTCACCACAGTTGTATGGTGTGGTTCTGTAGTGAGAGCAGGGAGCAGGTGGAGGAAAACCTGGAGAGGTGGAGGTTTGCGCTGGAGAGAAGAGGAATGAAAGTCAGTCGTAGTAAGACTGAGTACATGTGTGTGAATGAAAGGGAGGGAAGTGGAACAGTAAGGTTACAGGGTGAAGAGGTGAAGAAGGTACAGGAGTTTAAGTACTTGGGGTCAACAGTCCAGAGTAATGGAGAGTGTGGGAAAGAGGTAAAGAAGCGAGTGCAGGCAGGTTGGAATGGGTGGAGAAAGGTGTCGGGAGTTCTGTGTGATAGGAAAATATCAGCGAGAATCAAGGGGAAGGTGTACAGGACAGTGGTGAGAGCGGCCATGCTGTATGGTTTAGAGACAGTGTCACTGAGGAAGAGACAGGAGTCAGAGCTAGAGGTAGCAGAGCTGAAGATGTTGAGGTTCTCTTTGGGAGTGACAAGATTGGACAGGATTAGGAACGAGTTAATCAGAGGTACAGCTCATGTTGGACGTTTGGGGGAAAAAGTTAGGGAGACCAGATTAAGATGGCTTGGACATGTTCAGAGGAGGGAGAGTGAGTATATTGGTAGGAGAATGTTGGACATGGAGCTGCTAGGCAGGAGGCAAAGAGGAAGGCCAAAGAGGAGGTATATGGATGGAATTAATGAGGATATGAAGCTAGTGGGTGCAAGTGTTGAGGATGCAGAAGATAGGGATAGGTGGAGAGAGATGATTCGCTGTGGCGGCCCCTGAAGGGAAAAGCCGAAAGAAGAAGAAGAAGAAGAAGAAGAAGAAGAAGAAGAAGAAGAAGAAGAAGAAGAAAACAGTTGTATGGTGTGGTTATTTCAGTTACTGTAACCTTCCTGCCAGCTCAAACCAGTTTGGACATTCTCTGTTGACCTCTCTCATCACAAGGCATTTCCATCCACAAAACTGCTCACTGAATGTTTTACCTTTATTGAACTATTATGGATAAACTCTAAAGACTGTTGCGTCTGAAAATCCCAGGAGATCAAACCAGCCTCTCTAGCATGATTTTTATGGTTGAGGTGACCATTACCTGAAGCTGCTGGCCTGTATCTGCATGATTTTATGCATTACTTTACGAAATCTAGTGTTAATCTTTGTGCCACAGAAACCCCCATGTTTTTTTTTTTTTTTTTTTTTTTTTGGAGCAGACGGGACAGGCCTTGCCACCCTCACATATCAATGAGACTTGGGTTCCCAACACCCAGTTACCAGTTCCTAGTTTGTCCCTCCTCAGACCACTGTTGTTACTACTGCTGACTGTGAGCACACCACAAGCCTTGGATTCTCAGAGACACTCCAACCTCATTGCCTTGTCAAAGTCACTCAGGTCTTCATGCCTGCCCATTTCTCCCAGATCTGACACTCTCAGCTATCAACAACAAGAACCAAATTTTCTTTTACACACATTGGAAATAATGAAATTAAATAAGAAATGAAAACGAATAAGAAACACACACTATAGCTTAGTTATTTATTTAAATATATTTACACAACCATACAATGGAAAATAATGAAAAAATAATTTAATATATATAATAATTTAACAAAAATAAAATTTTAAATAAATATGCCTTGTCTCTGTTATCTGAATAAAGTGCTTTTTTTAGTCCAGCTGAACACTGGCACACAATACAACTTCTGTGAGGAAAACCTTTGAGTGTCAGTGTGTATCAGATGATCTCAATAAGGTGTTTTTGATCTTCTGCAAAAAAATATGATAAGATTCAATTACAAGGCTGCTCATAGCACAATACATTATAGGGTGTGAAAAAAATCAGGTGAAATTTGGTATAAATACAAATAGCTCTCTTAGCTCTCTCCTATTCAGTTCAAACCACAGTTCAAGGGGAAAAAAAATTAAATGAAATAAATCCTCATCCAAATACATGCAGGATAGGAGAAATGGAGATGTGAAAATAGATAGCTGTTTGTTTTTTGACTATGCCCCAAGCAGCATATTATGGTAACAAATACTATATTAGTATATAACTGTATGTACAGATTGCGGTATATGGCACGAAATGTAAATATTTGACTTTTAAATTATGTTATACTTTAATTATAATATATAACTAATGCAGCCACCTAAAACAGTAAATTACTAAAGATTACACAAATCTGGATATGCAGTCTTGCAAACTATTAAAACAGATCAATTATGCAAACTATTCAAAACAGATCAATTATGAATTTACTTCTAATTATTCTACGAATCTAAGAATAATTTTGTCAAACTATAATAAATGAAGCAGATGTGACTATAGCTATCAGACAGAAATGTGTCAGAATCTAGCTTTCAGTGGCTATAAATATCACATGAAGAAGCACAAGAGGCTCCAATGATTGAGAAATGTCCTGCTACCTACTTTTCTGTTTCCGGTGCAAAAGAATAATAACACAACTGGTAACAACAACACAGGTGATCATGACGACAGCAGAAACAATGTAATATCTGGATGACACTGGAGTCTCTAAAAATGGAAACAAAATAAATAGTTAATGATTCACATGGAAGGGAATTTAAAAGGTTGGGAAATTATGGTGGGAAATTTTTCAGGGTTTTTTATTAGCAAAAAATGTATCAAACATTGCTCTTACCTGTACCAGTCTGTTTCTCCACCTTAATGTTTACACTCTTCTCTATGCTGCCACTTCTAGCCACACATGTCACATATTTTCCACTGAATTCTGAATGTGGAATTGTTAGATTACTTGTAGTTGTGTCTGTACTGTCCTCATTATGTACTGTGAAATTCTCTGTCTGTGATAAGTAATGACGCAGGTCTTCCTCTTCAGACCACCAGCTGAACACCGGTGTAGGTTTACCAGTGGCTGAGCAAGAGACAACAACGTTTTGCTCCTTAGGATTATCCGGAAACTGCGATGTTATTTCTGATAAACCTGCAAACAAAATAATAAGGTTAATACCAGGCATATCCCATTTTTCCAATTTGCAAAAGAAAAAAATCTGCTAATAATGGCAAGATGCTTTTCATTTAAAATAAAATCCACATTTTCCCTCCTGTTTTTTCTTTACATAAAACAAAATCAGATTTCTTATATAATTGTTAAAGCAATTTAAATATACTTTACTGCTTTTTCTGATTTATAAGAAGCCAGACCTGCTAGACTACAAACTACTGGAATATTAACTCTGTAGTGAGCCGCTGTATACACAATGACATACTATTGCATCTAATAATTTACTAAGATATTTGGATGATCAGACAACATGCTTTGTTTCATTACAATGTAAACAAAAGACAAATAACAAATATGTTAAACAGCTAATTGTTTATTTGATGTCTAATTGAACATATTTGTGTGCCAAGAGTCCATTTAGCTATGTCTTTGAGTTTCTACACCTTATTTAGACTTAACATAATTAAAAGTGTTGTTTTTATAACATTATTATTATTATTATTACTATTATTACTATTACTATTACTATTATTATTATTATTATTATTATTGTTATTATTATTATTATTATTATTATTATTATTAGTAGTAGTAGTAGTAGTAGTAGTAGTAGTAGTAGTAGTAGTAGTAGGCTTCTGTGAAACACTCTCTTAGTCTTACACATGATAAAATGTTAGATTTTTCCACATAAATCCAGAACCTACCTTGTACACTGAGGCATGCTGTCTCCCTCTCGGTTCCGGACGGATACACACTGAAGGTACAGACATAACAGGCTTCGTCTGCGAAGGTCACATTCTTTATCACAATAGTAGTAGTTTGGACTGACGCCACGGTGACGTACACTTTGCCCACGAACGCATCGTCCACTTGGGCTTTAGAGCTCTCGGTGAAAGTGACCATACTGCGCAGGGTGCCATCATCTCTGTGCTGCTGCCATATGACCTGCTTTACTCCAACAGCGCCCGGAAGTTCGCACGAAAACGTCGCATCCCCTCCGAGGGACACATTTACGTCCTCTCTCTTTACTATCCCCGCTGACAAAACTGTGGAACAACGGGCGATTAATATAATACACATTTACTCCTTTAAATAACATCATCATCATCATCATCATCATCATCAACATCATCATCATCATCATCAACATCAAACAACAACAACAACAACAATAATAATAATAATAATAATAATAATAATAATAATAATAATAATAATAATAATAATTAGTATAAGTATACGTTTAGCTTGCCATATAACAATGAACTAATTTATAAAAACATAAATACCCAATGTAAGTAGGTTTAAGAAAACTGAATAATCCAGCATCGTGTTTCTTCTTTGGTGCATATTAACTCACAAACTAAAGGCAAACTTCTGCCCTGAACGCTATATAGAACCAAAACCGAAAGCATGTGATCAGCGGATGAGGAAAAAAAAAGTCCGGTTACAAAATGCCAGTATGTTTCTTTAGTCATGACATATGACACATAATACCGGGATCAATGCTTACATAAGAATGCATACAAGGTAGTTCATCCCGGTAGCAGTCATGTGTCATTACTAAAACATTTCTGGAACAGCTCTCATATGCCTTATTAGGTAAAAATCCAAGTAAGATAGCTATTGAACGTTTTTTACTTTAATTTTATTTATTTATTTATTCATTTATTTATTTATTTATCTCTCTCTCTATTTATTTATTTATTTATTTATTTATTTATTTATTTATTTATTTATTTATTTATTTATTTATTTATTTATTTTTAATTTTTAATTTTTTTTTTTTTTTTACAGCTGTCAAGAATTTCATCGTGACATGTAAGAACATGCATGGTCCACCTATCCACCTACCTGAATGTTTCGGAAAGAACCTGTCACACGGCATGAACATTTCACAACAACAGTAAA
Source organism: Hemibagrus guttatus (assembly GCA_033459395.1). Lineage (NCBI taxonomy): Eukaryota > Metazoa > Chordata > Actinopteri > Siluriformes > Bagridae > Hemibagrus > Hemibagrus guttatus. The sequence continues at coordinate 4,723,484 of JAUCMX010000025.1, read as the reverse complement.
CAAAGCTCACTGAATCAGGTACCCTGGAGCTATTGGGTGACAATTCCACAGAACCTGCAACAGGTAAACAGTCTTATTGCCAGTGAATTCAAAAGAATAAGCTTTTCCAAAACAGCTCTTTGGAAAAGCTACAGGCAGTGGATTTCATAAACAGACAGCTAATACATATGTCAATTTATTGTGATTTTTAGAACAACGCAGCAACAAAGAAGTAAGGACACATTAATTAATTAGTGCTGTTGTGATCATAAAATTGACCTAATCATAAGGGTAACTCTTAAGTTTGAAACATTCTTCGACGAATGAAACTGCCTAGAGTGAGAATGAGAGAGACAGATGAGAGAAGAACTGAAAATAAAACAGACTCTCTGGTATTCCCCATAACTTGTCTCAGAAGCTACAGTGTTTGATTTTCAGGGGATTTTATATGGAAGTTTATTCAGGGTTGTGTACTGTAATATATACCCAGTACTTTCCAAGCACCAGGGTTCATCAATAACACTTGTTTTCTAGTAACATCAAGAAAATAATGTCTGACAGTAATCACAAGTTCAATATGACAGATGCCCACGTTCTAACGCCTGCCCACTTCATGCTAATGGTTAGGGGAAGGGAACAGAGATTAACTGGAAGGGGCTTCTGTACTGGACTACACGTGACTACCACAAACTACAGGAAGTTCATGTGTTTACTTGCATTTCCGAGTTACACTAATCTAAATTTCAAGTAATGACAGGAATGTTTAGAAAAAGAAATACCATGGAAGCACTAGCCAAAAAATGTGATACTTATTCAGATCAGGGTATTACATATGCACACAAATCTATTCACAATCACCAGCAAATCAGAACTATTTACACATGGTAGAAAAAAACGAATGTGCTTGGTGAAAAGTTACATTAACATGGGGCAGGAATACATTGGTGGTACTGAAATTTTGCTATTCATGAGCTATGACATCACTGAAACATCATCAAATCATTTTAAAAAGATTATGTGTTGATTACAATAATTATACCACTGCACAGTTGAAAAAAAAAATCAGAAGGTTGTCATTAATTGGGACACAAATGATATATTATATAATTATAATAATTATATTAATATGATCCTTCACATAAACACATTATCAGTCCTATAGTCTCATATGCAGAGGCTTGTATAGAAGATGCTCCACCATAAATAAAGTCTAATAATAAACACCTTAAATGCATCTTGTTATATAACAATGAAAAGTATATAATCATTGATATGGTAAAGATATTGTGAGGAGACTTTAATTTAACATTTATTGAAGGAGAGTCAGGTAACTCAAATGATCATTTATGCTATGTCAACTATATGCTTATATTCCCCCAGCAACCTTCCTTATGACATTAATTAGAAAAAAGAAAGAAACAAACAATCAAACAAAACAAAAACACAACCTGTCATCTTACAGATGAACCAGAAAGTACAAACCACTTCTTGAGTCTTGTGGATGTTAATGTTGTGGATTAAGTGTAACTAAAACATTAGTTAGTTTCATTAGTGTAAAACAAGTGCTTCGCTAATAAATTAAAAATTGTAAATGTTGGTTTTGGTAATAGAGGAATACTACATCTGATATATACAAACTCAAAAACAATAAAAATATTTGTTTTGCATATCTACCTAGTTTTCTATATTATTATTATTATTATTATTATTATTATTATTATTATTATTATTATTATCGTTGTTGTTGTTGTTATTATTGTTGTTATTATTATTATAATCATCATCATCTACATCATCTTCATCATCAAAATGACTTTTTTGAAAATCACACTGTCTGATTTTTAAAGAATTTATTTGCAAGTTATGGTGGAAAATAAGTATTTGGTCAATAACAAAAGTTCATCTCAATACTTTGTTATATACCCTTTGTTGGCAATGACAGAGGTCAAACGTTTTCTGTAAGTCGCCACAAGGTTTTTACACACTGTTTCTGGTAGTTTGGCCCATTCCTCCATGCAGATCTCCTCTACAGCAGTGATGTTTTGGGGCTGTCGCTGGGCAACACAGATTTTCAACTCCCTCCAAAGATTTTCTATGGGGTTGAGATCTGGAGACTGGCTAGGCCACTCCAGGACCTTGAAATGCTTCTTACGAAGCCACTCCTTCGTTGCCCGGGCGGTGTGTTTGGGATCATTGCCATGCTGAAAGACCCAGCCATGTTTCATCTTCAATGCCCTTGCTGATGGAAGGAGGTTTTTACTCAAAATCTCACGATACATGGCCCCATTCATTCTTTCCTTTACACGGATCAGTCATCCTGGTCCCTTTGCAGAAAAACAGCCCCAAAGCATGATGTTTCCACCCCCATGCTTCACAGTAGGTATGGTGTTCTTTGGATGCAACTCAGCATTCTTTCTCCTCCAAACACGACAAGTTGAGTTTTTACCAAAAAGTTCTATTTTGGTTTCATCTGACCATATGACATTCTCCCAATAATCTAGCCATGGGGGTCACAGTCCAGTGACTTCTGTGCCGGTCCCAAGCCCGGATAAATAGAGAGGGTTGCGTCAGGAAGGGCATCCGGCGTAAAACATTGCCAAATTTAACCATGCGAATCGTCAGTACGAATTTCATACTGGATTGATCGAGGCCCGAGTTAACAACGACCGCCATCGGCGCCGGTGGAAATTGGGCTACTGTTGGTCAAAGAAGTAGAGGAGGGAGGAGAGTGCGCAGACAGAGAGAGAAGAGGAAATGTAAGAGTGTAGGACTGAGAATAGGAACTCTGAATGTTGGTACTATGACAGGGAAAGGTAGAGAGCTGGCTGATGTGATGGAGAGAAGGAAGGTGGATATACTGTGTGTACAGGAGACCAGGTGGAAGGGTAGCAAGGCTCGTAGTATAGGAGCAGGATTCAAGCTGTTTTATTATGGTGTGGATAGTAAGAGAAATGGGGTAGGTGTGGTCCTGAAGGAGGAGTTTGTGAGGAATGTTCTGGAGGTGAAGAGAGTGTCAGACAGGGTGATGAGTCTAAAGTTAGAGATTGAAGGGGTGATGTTGAATGTTGTTAGTGGTTATGCCCCACAGGTAGGTTGTGAGTTGGAGGAGAAAGAGAGATTCTGGAGTGAATTAGATGAGGTGATGGAGCGTATTCCCACGGGTGAGAGAGTGGTGATAGGAGCGGATTTTAATGGACATGTTGGTGAGGGGAACACAGGTGATGAGGAGGTGATGGGCAAGTTTGGAGTTAAGGAAAGGAACCTTGAAGGACAGATGGTAGTGGACTTTGCTAAGAGGATGGACATGGGTGTGGTTAACACTTATTTTCAGAAGAGGGAGGAGCATAGAGTGACTTACAAGAGTGGAGGTAGGAGCACACAGGTAGACTACATCCTATGTAGAAGAGGCAATCTGAAAGAGATTAGTGACTGTAAAGTGGTAGTGGGAGAGAGTGTAGCCAGACAGCATAGGATGGTGGTGTGTAGGATGACTCTGATGGTCTGTAAGAAGAAGAGGTCAGAGATAGAGAAGAAAACCAAGTGGTGGAAGCTGGAAAAGGAGGAATGTTGTGAGGAATTTAGACAGAAGTTGAGGCAGGCTCTGGGTGGTCAGGTAGTGCTGCCAGATGACTGGGAAACTACAGCAGAAGTGATCAGGGAGACAGGGAGAAAGGTGCTGGGTGTGTCATCTGGAAGGAGGAAAGAAGATAAGGAGACTTGGTGGTGGAATGAGGAAGTTCAGGATAGTATCCAGAGGAAGAGGTTAGCCAAGAAGAAGTGGGACATGGACAGGACTGAAGAGAATAGACAGGAATACAAGGAGTTACAGCGCAGAGTGAAGAAGGAGGTGTCTAAGGCCTAGCAGAAGGCATATGACGAGTTGTACACTAGGTTAGACACTAGAGAAAGAGAGAAGGACTTGTACAGGTTAGCTAGGCAGAGGGATCGAGATGGGAAGGATGTGCAGCAAGTTAGAGTTATTAAGGATAGAGATGGAAGGGTGCTCACAAGTGAGGAGAGTGTACAGAGGAGATGGAAGGAATACTTTGAGGAGCTGATGAATGAGGAAAATGAGAGGGAAAAAAGAGTAGAAGGGGTGAACTCTGTGGAACAGAAAGTAGATAAGATTAGAAAGGATGAAGTCAGGAAGGCTTTGAAGAGGATGAAAAGTGGGAAGGCAGTTGGTCCTGACGACATCCCGGTGGAGGTCTGGAAGTGTCTGGGAGAGGCAGCAGTGGAATTTTTAGCTAGTTTGTTCAACAGGGTTTTAGAGAGTGAGAGGATGCCTGAGGAATGGAGAAGAAGTGTGTTAGTGCCGATCTTTAAGAATAAGGGTGACGTGCAGAGTTGCAGTAACTATAGGGGGATAAAGTTGATGAGCCATACAATGAAGGTATGGGAAAGAGTAGTGGAAGCTAGGTTAAGGAAGGTAGTGGAAATTTGTGAGCAGCAGTATGGCTTCATGCCCAGAAAGAGCACAATAGATGCAATTTTTGCTCTGAGAATTTTGATGGAGAAGTATAGGGATGGTCAGAGGGAGTTGCACTGTGTGTTTGTAGACTTGGAGAAAGCGTATGACAGGGTGCCAAGAGAAGAGCTGTGGTACTGTATGAGGAAGTCAGGAGTAGCAGAGAAGTATGTCAGAGTGGTGCAGGACATGTATGAGAGGAGTAGGACAGTGGTGAGGTGTGCTGTAATTCAGACAGAGGAGTTCAATGTGGAGGTGGGACTGCATCAGGGATCGGCTCTGAGCCCCTTCCTGTTTGCTATAGTGATGGACCAGTTGTCAGAGGAGGTCAGACAGGAGTCTCCTTGGACAATGATGTTTGCAGATGACATTGTGATCTGTAGTGAGAGCAGGGAGCAGGTGGAGGAAAACCTGGAGAGGTGGAGGTTTGCGCTGGAGAGAAGAGGAATGAAAGTCAGTCGTAGTAAGACTGAGTACATGTGTGTGAATGAAAGGGAGGGAAGTGGAACAGTAAGGTTACAGGGTGAAGAGGTGAAGAAGGTACAGGAGTTTAAGTACTTGGGGTCAACAGTCCAGAGTAATGGAGAGTGTGGGAAAGAGGTAAAGAAGCGAGTGCAGGCAGGTTGGAATGGGTGGAGAAAGGTGTCGGGAGTTCTGTGTGATAGGAAAATATCAGCGAGAATCAAGGGGAAGGTGTACAGGACAGTGGTGAGACCGGCCATGCTGTATGGTTTAGAGACAGTGTCACTGAGAAAGAGACAGGAGTCAGAGCTAGAGGTAGCAGAGCTGAAGATGTTGAGGTTCTCTTTGGGAGTGACAAGGTTGGACAGGATTAGGAACGAGTACATCAGAGGGACAGCTCATGTTGGACGTTTGGGGGACAAAGTTAGGGAGGCCAGATTAAGATGGTTTGGACATGTTCAGAGGAGGGAGAGTGAGTATATTGGTAGGAGAATGTTGGACATGAAGCTGCCAGGCAGGAGGCAAAGAGGAAGGCCAAAGAGGAGGTATATGGATGTAATTAATGAGGATATGAAGCTAGTGGGTGCAAGGGTTGAGGATGCAGAAGATAGGGATAGGTGGAGAGAGATGATTCGCTGTGGCGTCCCCTGAAGGGAGAAGCCGAAAGAAGAAGAAGATATGACATTCTCCCAATCCTCTTCTGGATCATCCAAATGCTCTCTAGCAAACTTCAGACGGGCCCGGACATGTACTGGCTTAAGCAGGGGGACACGTCTGGCACTGCAGGATTTGAGTCCCTGGTGGCGTAGTGTGTTACTGATGGTAGCCTTTGTTACTTTGGTCCCAGCTCTCTGGTGAGAGAAATCTTGTTTTTTTGTAGGTGACCAAATACTTATTTTCCACCATAATTTGCAAATAAATTATTTAAAATCATGTGATTTTCTGGATTTTTTTTTTTCATTCTGTCTCTCATAGTTGAAGTGTACCTATGATGAAAATTAATTCAATTCAATTCAATTCAATTTTATTTGTATAGCGCTTTTAACAAAGAGCATTGTCTCAAAGCAGCTTTACAGAACATAAAAAACAATAAACATACAAACAAACAGTCCTAGATGTTAGACAAAATTTTCCCTAGTGAGCGAGCCTGAGGTGACTCAGGCGACTGTGGCAAGGAAAAACTCTTTCAGATGGTATTAGGAAGAAACCTTGAGAGGAACCAGACTCAAAAGGGAACCCATCCTCATCTGGGTGACACACGAAGAGTGTGATTTGAACAATGTCCTTTCTGCATTAGTTGTGTGATGCAGATACAGCATGTGTAGAATGTTATGTGTAAAATGTCCACATAGGGTTGGCAGTGCTGCTTTGATTACTCCAGTCCTCAGAAAGCAGAACCCGGCTGGAGCTGGTCCATCTCTGGATGCCACAGGAGCTGGCACAATCTCTGTGTGACTCGGGGGTGGGTAGAAGAAGGGAAACAAATGGAAAGGGATTAGCGTAGCTGCTATTCATAATATTAGGAGGCACTAGATGATGATGTGCATCTAATCGGATGTATTGGAGTACAAGGTTATGGGATTTATTAGGTGTATGCCTGGCTAAAGAGATATGTCTTTAGTCTACGTTTGAACTGGGAGACTGTGTCTGAGCCCCGAACACTGTCAGGAAGACTGTTCCAAAGTTTAGGAGCTAAATACGAAAAAGCTCTACCCCCTTTTGTAGACTTTGATATTCTGGGAACTACCAGAAGTCCGGAGTTTCGAGATCTTAGGGAGCGTGATGGATTGTAATGTGTTAAAAGACTGGCTAGATACGTGGGAGCTAAACCATTTAGAGTCTTGTATGTAAGAAGTGCTAGTTTATAATCAATTCTAAACTTAACAGGTAGCCAGTGCAGGGATGATAATATTGGGGTTATATGGTCATACTTTCTTGACCTGGTAAGGACTGTAGCAGCTGCATTCTGGACTTTACAAGCCTCTCATCTTTTTAAGTGGTTATGTTTATGTCTTTTACATGTTTATGTTGATAAATGGCAAACCAGGTGCATGGATGGCACAGCTGACTTGCATTTAATGACACCAACATAATGGTGGCATGGTGGCTAGCATGGTCGCCTCACACCACCAGCATCCTAGGTTTGAGTCTTGCTCCCGCTCACTGTGTGTGTGGAGTTTGCATGTTCTTCCTGTGCTTGGTGGGTTTCCTCCCACAGTCCAGAGACATGCTTCTAGGCTGATTGGAGTCTCTAAATTACCCGTACTGTGTGAATGTGTGTGTGCCCTGCAATGGGTTGGCACTTTGTCTAGGGTGTATCCTGCTTTGATGCCCGATGGTGCCTGAGATAGGCACAGGCTCCCTGTGACCTGATGATAGATCGAATAAGCGGTACAGACAATGGACACCAACATAAATTATAGTGCATAATGACTAGTATTAAATGGCCAAAAAAATGAATTACTCAAAAGCAGAGGTGGAAATACTTTTGATTCACATCTATCAGCATAAAAAAATATTTTGCAGTGACACCAGTGTAGTCACTGCACCTGAAAAGGCCAAAATTTGGAGAGAAACCCAGAGTCCTTAATTGTTCTGTCTTAGAAAATCAGGAGACTCTGCCCAGCATTGGAGGACATTGCAGCAATTCCAACAAGTCTTTAACTTTCGAGTCCTAAACATGTCATAATGTGCTCTTTGCCAAATTTAAGGCCAGGGCAATAATTAGTATAGCAAATTTCCACTAGGCATATCAGATTTTTAAAACTGGTGTTCATCACTTTCTAGACAAACTTTATAACTCAGTGGAACTGAGATCTGTTCTGCACATTGCAACCCTTCTTGTTGTTGCAAACAGTATAGTCTTTGTACTTGAAGGCTGCTAACTTTTGGAGCATGACAGTCACAGAGTGCTCATGTCCTTGGGGAATGAGCAGCCTTTTATGCAAATAGACTCTACTCAAACATTTCCTGTACGTTTTAAAGGCTGGTGCTATTCTGTGAAGTTGTCTCGCTGAAATATTTATGATATCATAATTCCTCAAGACTAAATCTTTTTTCCCCCTAAATAACATGTAAGGCATATTATTGCTGAAATACATATTTTGTGCAAATTTCTTATTTTTATAATTTTATTGGATCTTACATTTGAACTTTTTTTTATTGCTGTGCTCAATAATAAAATACCAGAAATATTATGGAAACATGGAAAACTACTATTATATAAAATTTATGAAATATTTATCTTTTTAATGAAAGATATATCTTTATTTACAGCAAACATATTTGTTGTGATGTAAACATTAACGTATGCTGTGCCACATCGCGGAGGTCACTTCCGGAACTCTGACCACGAAAAGTACAAGGTCTATTAATCTCTATTAATTTGGGAATTCGTTGCTATGGTGACAAATAAGTTCAGAAATTTGCATAAATTCAATCAAATTAATTTGTATAGCGCTTTAACAATGGACATTGTCTCAAAGTAGCTTTACGGAAGTATAGAAACATAGATAAAAAATAATTATGAAGTTTAAAGTTACTATTTTTGAAAAAATCTCGCGAGATTAGTCGCATTAGAAGGCGGGGCTCCGCGGACCCCCAGCGCTTTTCTATTGGCTCTGCGCTGCCACTTCTTTTGCTGTGATTGGTCCGCTGTGTAGCAGGTCTGTTTTGGGACAGTGCTCTACTGCGGAAGTCAGTGCTGCATAAATAAGCGGCTAGTTAGGCTACATCAATATTATTTATCCCATTTGTATTTGAAATTAATATATTAACACAGAGTTTGAAATGAATGTATTCATTGTCATAGCATTAGTTTTCGTAAGTACACATGCGGCTCGCAGAAGTGATGACGATGACTGGGTGCATTTACCGAATAAATGTGAAGGTAGGTTTGTAGTTCAGGATCATTTCAGTCATTTCTTATATGGTGGTTAACTGTGTATGAAGATTATAGAGATTAGTGTGAAGTAGTTTTTTACCTGCAGCTGTTGAATATATTCCTGAGAAGGTTATCATGCTCAAAAATGAGATCAAAATGAGAAGTGGGAGCAGGCTTAACAGAGTCAAGTGCTTCCTCTTTCACTGAAGACTGGAATGGCTTTAAACGGCGGTGTAAGGTTCGGCACGTTAATTGTCACTGTTGATTTCTGTGTTGCAGTGTGTAAGTTTCTGAGCATTGAGATGAAATCCGCTTTAGAAGAAACGGGTAAAACCAAAGAAGTGATAGAGACGAACTACCGGTTCTTGGACGATAAAGGCGCGCCGCCGATCAAATATGTCAAATCGTAAGAATAAAGATCCATGTCTTCATAGCAGACCTTTACTGACACTAACAAATGATTTTTGTAATAAACCGTGACGTGTGTGTGTGTGTGTGTGTGTGTGTGTGTGTGTGTGTGTGTGTGTCAGTGACATTCGGTTCATAGAGGTAATGGAAAGTGTATGTTCAAGGATTCTGCAGTACAACCTGCACAAAGAGAGAGATGGCAGCAATCGCTTTGCAAAGGTCAGTGACACAACTGCTTGACATCACACTCACCTTCTGTCACACATCTCTCTAAAGAAACGAGCAGTTTAGCAGAACAGACCTTTTTATGGCGTTTCTAACACAGTTCTGTGCGCTCGAGGATATTTTAAACGAATTAAACCAAATGTCCAAAATGCTTTTTAGCAATAACACAAACCCACTGCAAAATAAACTCATTACAGAAAGTTCTACACAAGTGGTGTTATAAGTGGTCCCAGTCACCACGATAAGAAACACTAACAACTCATATTAATGCATACTATTAGTAATATTTATCTTAATAATTTTACTTTACATAAATCTGTAATAGTTACAGTAGTTTTAATTAACGATGATAATTAGTATTGCAATTAGTTTATTGTAGTGCATCGTTGGTTGTTCAATACAGTGTATACAAAAGAATACAATAGAAGAAATGTTACAAAACGATATAAAACTATATATTTAATTAAAATATAATAGTAGTTAGAGGGCACGGTGGCTTAGTGGTTAGCACGTTTGCCTCACACCTCCAGGGTTGGGAGTTCGATTCCCGCCTCCGCCATGTGTGTGGAGTTTGCATGTTCTCCCCCGTGCCTCAGGGGTTTCCTCCGGGTACTCCGGTTTCCTCTCCCGGTCCAAAGACATGCAGTGTAGGTTGATGGGCATTTTTAAATTGTCCATAGTGTGTGAGTGAATGAGAGTGTGTGTGTGTGCCCTGCGATGGGTTGGCACTCCGTCCAAGGTGTATCCTGCCTTGATGCCCAATGGCGCCTGAGATAGGCACAGGCTCCCCGTGACCCGAGAATAGATCGGATAAGCGGTAGGCAATGAATGAATAATAATAGTTAATATTGTATTTATTAATATTGATCTGTAATAGCTATATAGGGGAAGTGGTGACTTGGTGGTCAGAAGGTTGTGAGTTTGAATCCCAGGTCAGTTTGATCTGGTTAGAATTCCAGTTTTTGACCGTTTAGTGCACAGTTCTGTAAGGGAAATTATTTATAATAACTCTATTCAGTGTCACCCAGATGAGAATGGGTTCCCTTTTGAGTATGGATTAGGATTTCTTCCTATTATCATCTCCATGAGTTTTTTCCTTGCCGCTGTTGCCTATGGTTTTCTCATTAGAGATCAATTTAAAATAAAACTATTCTGAATTTATATATCTATGTAAAGCTGATTTATGACAATGGCCATTTTTAAAAGCTCTATCCAAATATAGTTAAATTGAATATGTAAAACATTGTTATTCAGGGAAATTCCAGTTACTAACAAAATCTGCGTTAATTTTACAGAATATGCTCCAATAGGATCCAAATAAAATAACCTTCTTATAAACAAAAAAATGCCACTGTAAACAAAGGTTTATCACACACTCTCCGGGGCTGTGGTTCTTCATGATTGATTAATAATAAATAATGAAGTAAACAGTTGTCACATATTGTGTTTTGCAAACTAAAGCTTTCCATAGAGGAAAAAAAAAGAAGTTAACTACTCTGAATACTCTGTGTGTATCCCGATAGTTTATTCCTTTACTCACTGGAAAGCAGACCTTTGGATCTCCAGTGGTTTTTCAGTGGGGAGAAAAGTAACAAGTATTTTTATATTTATCTAGTAAAAATATCAAAAAAAGTAAAAATATGTGTTCTGCAGCAACAGTTATCCAAACAACATTTATCAACAGATAAATAAAAAATGATTCAGTTCAATTCAATTTTATTTGTATATTGTTTTTTACCAATGAATATTTTCACAAAGCAGCTTTACAGAAATATGTCAATTCAGAATATAAATTTTTAACCGATCAATTTTCCCTAATGTGCAAGCCATAAGTGACAAGCTTAACTTTTTTTTTTTTTAATGATTTGTAGCTGATTTTACATAATAAAATGTCTATAGCATGTCTGTGTGTAGCAGGTCTATTGGTGTGTGATGGAATAATAGACAGTTTGATGTTTAGTACACTATGATCATCTCTTCCCCCGTGTATAGGGTATGTCTGAGACATTTTCCACCTTACATAACCTGGTCCACAAAGGAGTAAAGGTTGTTATGGACATTCCCTATGAGCTATGGAATGAGACAAGTGCTGAAGTAGCTGACCTCAAAAAACAGGTATGCATGAAACAAAAGATGTAAATGTAAAAATGACTAATACTCATTCATGCAGTTGTTTAATCATGTGGCAGCAGCACAATGCAAAAAAACCTGTTAATGTACACATCAAACATCAGAATGGGGGAAATGTCATCACTGTGACTTTAACCATGGCTTGGTGGATGGCAAAAAAAACATCCTGTGAGCAGAGGGTCTGCTGATGAGCGAGATCAGTGGAGAATGACCAGACTGTTTTTTTCAGACTGGAAGAATATATAAGCACTCAAATAACACACATAAGTGCTCTTTACAGCCACAGTGAGAAGAAACATATCTTAGAAAGCACAACACATCAGACCTTGAGGTAGATGGGCTACAACAGCAGAAGATGACACTCTTCTCAGAGCAGGAATCTGATGCTATCATGGGCACAGGCTAACCAGAACTGGACAGTTGAAGACTGGAAAAAGACCAGATGTGCCCATAATAACCTCAGATTTCTGTACTTGGCTGACAGGAGTGGTACTCAGTGTGGTTTTCTGCTGTTACACCTCAAGGTTTGATGTTTATTGCATGCTGACATGCTTATCTGCTCTCCGTGGTTGTAAAGAGTGATATGAGTTATATGAGCTTAAACCAGTCTGGCCACTTTCCTCTCTGTTATTCCAGTCTGTTATCAACAAGTTGTTTCCACCTTGAACTGTTTCTCACTCAATATTGTTTGCTTTTCACACAATTTTGTGGACATTTTAGAGACATCTACATTTTGGCGTTTGATGTGAAAATTAACTGAAGGTCTTGACGTGCAATTACATGGTTATTGCATTGTGTTGCTGCCACATGATTGGCTGCTTGGATACACTGCATGAATTTGCAATTGGAAAGTGTTCCTAATAAAGTGGATGGGGAGTGTATTTGCTATTTTGTATTGCTAGTGTATGTGAACATTTCTGTATTAATAACATGGAGGTATATGATATGATTTTACAGTGATGTGGTGCTCTGGTAAGACTGTGCCTTTCTTCCTTCTTTAGTGTGACGTGATGGTTGAGCAGTATGAAGACGTTATTGAAGACTGGTATAAAGGCAACCAGGAGGAAGACCTGATGTCATACCTGTGTGAGAAACATGTTCTGAAAGGACAAGACAGATGTAAGTAAAGCTCTTTCGTATTTAATTAAAAATATTTAATGTACAGACACGGGTATGAAACACTCAATCCATTTTCAAATTAAAGTAGGGTCCCAAGTTCATAACCAGGAACACCAGGCTTTCAGTAGCAGTGCCAGAGGGATTGAAGGTCAGATCCTGCACAAACCCTTCTTATAAATCAGCCAAGCAATAAAGTCAGCATCCTTGATCAACTTTTACTATGCAAAGATCTACTCCGGGTTCATTTTTTTCGGCTTATTCCAAAACTCTAATAACTTCAAAATGTCTTTAGTGCTAATGCAAATATTATTTCATTCTGGAATTAAACCGTAAAAGTATTTGCTCAAGCATTTCCAAAGATTCTGTTTATGGCCTGCATGGGTTTCAGTGTGAAAGGCTTTATATTTTCTATTAAAAAAAGTAAAGTATCGTCTGTGAAATCCTAAAAAGAATACATTATTAATACTTATTAGAGTGCATAAATAATTATTTTCAATATGCTTCTTCAAAACACAATATATTCATTTAGCACCAGGGATATGAATGGATGTAAATAGTTTCAGCATTTACATTTATGAACATCCTGTTAAAAAACGTCCATATCTTACTCATTCTCCTGAGTGGGAGCAAATTATGCATAAGAAAAGTAATTCATATAAACCTTTGATCACATACAGTTCCCTCCACTAAAATGGGCACTATTGGTAAATATGAGCAAAGAACTTGTGTAAAATTCAAAAAGTCTCTGCTCTCGTGGACATTAAACAATTGCAAACACAATACAGTTTTATTTTATTTTAAAAAAAAAGCCCAAACTTTTTAAATATATCTGTGGAAAAATTTATTGGCACCCTTTTAGTCTGCCTTTTACTTTGTGCTACCTTCTTTTGCCAAGATAGTAGCTCTGAGTCCTCTCATAAATGGCTGATGAGGTTGGAGAATACATTACAAGGGCTCTGAGACCATTCCTCCATACAGAATCTCTCCAAATCCTTTAAATTTTGAGCTCCATGCTTGTGCACTTCTTTTCAGTTCATCCCACAGGTTTTCTACGGGGTCTAAGTCAGGGGACTCAAATGGCCATGGCAGAACCATGATTTTATGGACAGTAAACCATTTTTGTGTTGATTTTAATGTATGTTTTGGATCTTTGTCCGGCTGGGAGATCCAAACAATGGCCCATTTTAATCTTTCTGTCAGAGGCACGCAGGTGTTCATTTAACATCTGTTGATATTTGATAGAGAACATGATACCATGCATCCTAACAAAAACAGAGGCACCTCCATATTTGAATATGGGCACGAGGCAAACTGAGGATGGTCCAGTTTGTTTTTGGATGAGAGCAGAGGCTTTTTTCTTAAAATCTTTCCGAACATCTTGTGGCAATGTAGGTGATCTCAGATTGTAGTTTTGGAGATTTTCTGACACCAAGACACTAACTTCTGCACATCCTCCAGTTGTGAAAAACTTTTTTCCAGTGCTTTGAGACAATATAATTTTTGTTAAATATATGTGTGGCACAATTATTGGCACCCCTATGAGTTCAGACCAGTAAAATATATTTGTAGTATATTCCCATATTACTTTAGTCATTCATCACAATGAATGACTAAAGATCAACAATTCCAAAGATCATGGAATATAGATGTGATGTCTGGCGAAAGGTTGTTGAGTCAACCTGGAAGACGTCGTGTGTCTATATTGTCTCAACACACTGTGAAGAGGATGGTTTGATTTAGCAAAGGTGGCAATATTAGTGGATGGCACTATGATTTGTGTTGAGTTACTGCACTTGTATATATGGATTATGTTGTCAAGTTTGAATACCTTTTCTATTTCAGTTACACATGCAATTTAAACTTTAATCAAAGGTAAAAAAAAACAAACAAACCTGCAAGCCAACATAAATCTATAAATTAACACAAAAGACTTAAAATAATTCTTAATTTAATTCTAAAAAACTTAATTCATTTAAGTTAATGCTGTTGTACAAAAGAAGGCTGGGTCATATAGGTCTGGAATCTGGTTTCTTTTTATATATTTTCCCAAATTTATATTCAGTACTGTGCAAAAGTTTTAAGCAGGTGGTAAGAAATGCTATTATATATTTTTCAATTTACAAAATGCAGATTGAGTGAACAGAAGAAAAATCTAAATTCAATTAGTATTTCGTGTTACTACCCTTTGGCTTCAAACTAGCATCAATTCTTACACTTGCACAAAGTCAGGGATTTTACAGGATCCGAGTCAGGGGTATGAATAACCAATTCTGCCAAGCAGGTGCAGGTTGAAACACAGCCATTAACTGAAACAGAAACAGGTGAGTAGGAGCTTAAAACTGGGTGAGGAACAAACAAACTCTGCTACTAAGGTGAGATTGTGGAAGAGAGTTTCATGTCACAGGTCATACACCAGGGTAAGACTGAGCACAGCAACAAGACACAAGGTAGTTCTACTGCATCAGCAAGGTCTCTTCCAGGCAAAGATTTCAAAGCAACGGTTTGAGGTTTCAAGATGCGCTGTTCAAGCTGTTTTGGAGAAGCACAAAGAAACAGACAGCACACGCAGTGGTCAGCCAAGGAAACTTAATGCAGCAGATGAAAGATACATCGTGCTTATTTTACTTTGACACCGGAAGATGTCCAGCAGTGCCATCAGCAAAGAACTGGTGAAAACTAGTGACACCTGTATGGAGAAGTCTGTCCAGAAGAATTCATGAGCCGTCCAAAAGCTAGACCGCCGACGTGGAACAAGGCTAAGCGACTCAACTATGCACAAAAACATAGGAACTGGGGACAGAAAAATGGCAGGAGATGCTCTGGACTGATGAGTCAAAATTTGAAATATTTAGCTGTAGCAAGAGGCAGGTTGTTTGCCGAAGGGTTGTTGCGCAGTACAATAATGAGTGTCTCCATGTAACAGTGAAGCAAGTATGGGGCTGTGTTTCTGCAAATGGAGTTGGAGATTTGGCCAGGATCCTTCAAATTCTGCTGAGATCCTTCAAATTCTGTGTGGAAGTGTACTTAGTGTACCAAATATTGATTTGATTTGGATTTCTCTTCTGTTCATTTACTTTTTTTTTAATGATCACTATTATAACCATTATCACTTCGAATTTTGAAAGCATTCTTACTTTTTCTTGCATTTTTTCACACCTGCCTAAAACTTCTGTTGTATTGTATGTTGCACAGTATTGTAGTGTATTTTCTAATATGGTATCGGGGTGGGTGCGTGCAAGAGATTTCTGACCAAGAGACACCAAGATGGTTTGCTTAGAGTAATAATAAATTAAATATCAGTTCCTCTGTCCTTCATTTTCAAGTCAAAGCATTTCAGATGCTGTTATGGTGTTTAAAGGTGTATATTTTTTTTATTGGCATATCCAAAAATAACTTTGACCCTGAGGAAGTCTATTTCAGCTGTGTAAGCTTTGCCTTTTAATGAGTATCGTGGGCTTGACCAAGTGCAAATCAGCTGTACTGTGTGTGTGTCTGATAATTTATGGGTGATTTTCACTGACCCATCAGCATTTCTAAAGCTTATGTAAATCTGATGGAAATGTATAGTTCAGTTTGGCTTATTCAAACATTCTAACACAGCTTTACTAAAATATTGGTAAATATGGCCCAGTGTTTTTACTCAGTCATTTGCAAGTTACTGCTAAAGCTCAGAAGTTTCTGTTTTTTATTTTCTTGTATTTATTTATTTCACATGTTCATATTAGTTTGTGCTTGCCAGTGTGTCTGATTCACTTAAAATCACTCACCGTTATGTCACATTTATGCCACAAGATGTAACAACTAATCCAGGATGTAAATGCATAGCCCACTCTTTTTAGCATGTCTAGATGAATCTTGGGCTGGGAGGAAAGGTGACCCTGCAGCCATCGCACAAGATAAAAAGAAAAAGAAAAGCAAAAAGAAGGCCAAAGGTGGTGAGAATAACCAGAACAAGGAGAAGAAGGTAAAGAAAAAGAAAGGTAAGGTGCGTGATAAGCACAATGACAAGCAAAAGATGGAAGAGGACGGGCATACATCAGATGAGGAGATACAGAGGAGTGTTCCTCTTCATCAGGAGAAAACTGAACTCTGAACTGTCTAACATTCTGATCTTGTATTTGTACTGGCTCCTCACATCGGGTGAAAATGTATGTGTGGTTTGCCATAAATTGTGTTAAATCTTCTGAATTGATTTATTGATACGTTTTGCAAGTTTAGGGTGGGGTGGAAATTTCCCCCCCCCCCCATTTTATTTCTCCATCATGATGCCGTGATTAGCACGAAGAGACAAGGGTGATTATTTGGCTTCATTACAGAAGTGTTAATTATGGATAAATCATTTAAAGCATTGTGTTTGAGTTAATATGACTTTATACAGTTTATTGTTGCGTAAATAAAAACCTCTTTAGATTTGAGTGGTTTAGTAGAAATGTATAGTTTAGTCATATTTACATTTTTATTCTTGTGCTGTGAACTAAAAACCTTTGAATAATGCAATCACACCTTCAGGTCAGTAATATTTCTGTATGTATTAGTGTGTCAGTGTTATTTTGGATGCTTTCTACATGCTGTTTTTTTCTTTTCTTTTAAAGTCAGTGCCCTGTTTATGACATGCTGCTATTCCTAAAGATTGATAAATGGTGTGTAGTATTTTAGGAGGGAAAAACTTTACAGATGTTGCATTTTTTCAGGCTGATATCTGTGAATAGTATTTTACTGGTAGAGACAGCTTGTGCTTTTGATATGCAATAAATATTGATAATTTGAGAATATAATGGTATGGTTATATGCTGTAAGGTAACAGTTATGGTACATTTGAGCCTTCAAAATAAACTGCTGTGTTAAATGGAGTAGTTAATCCATAGCATACAGCTAGTTTTGTAATGAGCAAGAATGAACTCAAGATAAATGTCAGAACTTTTTCCATCCTCGGTATGAAATTACAACTTTATTTAAATTACAAAAATTAAGAACAATCAAAAGAAAAACAATCAGAAATTTAGGGAAAAATAAAAATATTTACAGTAACCTAGTTGGAAAAGGTGAGCCTGCTTGTGTAATTTGTGGGTGGAAAAAGTTTGGACATGATGACATTGTATGACAGGCAAAGAGAGTAAAGTAAAGAAGCTTTTTATTGTCATTTGAACCATATATAGCTAATGTAGTACACAGTGAAATGAAACAATGTTCCTCCAGGACCCTGGTGCTACATAAACACAGAGCAACAACACAGAACTAGGGCTAAAAAGAAAAATTAACTTATTGATATAAAGTGCATTTGTGCAAAGATGATTGCTATTTGAAAATTGTTCACAATTTACATCACATGAATTTACTAGTGTGGTAGAGTGTGATTTTAAATAATATCCTTTCTACAACTTTAGTCAAAAGAAGATGTGTAACCAGGAGCTTTTGAGCAACTTATGAATCAGATTAATTTCTGAATTCATAATAGATTTAACACTAATTTCTTCCTGCCAAAGCCATCAAATGTTCAAACGATGGAGACCTGAGTGCCAAACCGACTGCTGTAAGCAGTTCAAAGCCAGTGCCATAGTCTCCAAGTGGTTTTATCCACAGAAGTCCCATATACTGTATCTCCAGGTAGCCCATAGCCCATACAATAACACATATTGTAACTCTTCTAAAGTTGAAGTTAGAGTCAAGGTCAGGTAGTCCACTCAGTGTTAGTTCCATGGGACACCTGCAGCTGAAGTCTGGGAGAATCGGTGCATTGTTGAAACACATTGGTAAAAAAGGGTTGGAAAAAATCTAGTTCACCCCAGGTCAAAGCTAAAACATGTCATTCAAAATGCATAAATTAGCTATAAGTTTAGAATAATGAACATGGAAAAGGGATGGTGACTGACATACCCATGATGTCTTGTCAATATGAAAATGTTTCATGCTGCAAAATGGTTAAAAAAACCCAAAAACAATTATCGGGATAAGACACCCATTTTAGATATGTTTTATATTAAAGCTGAATGGAAAATGTGAAATGCCAAAGTAGAACAATGATGTCTAGGAAAGTCCCAAATTTTCCACAAAGGAAAAATAGGTGGAGCGAGTTAGGCTGATGCTATCATGTGTTATAAGAAACATGGATATAGACGCAGAGCTTTTGAAACTGCTTCAGGACAGTCTCACTTTGAACTGAATTATTATTATTATTTTTTTTACCACATAAGAAATAGCTCTGCCCCCTGCTGTAGTCTTTATTACTTGAGGTACTAGCAGATAGCCTGTGCCTTTTGATTGATGTAAATAAAAAACACAAAAACAAAAGTTCTCTCAGGATTGTGTCAGTAATAGTATTTTATAATTAATGCGAAATTTGACTGGGAGCCAATGCAATATGGATTAGATACAAGTGATATGGTCATATATTCTGCTTCTAGTTAGGACTCTAGCTGCTGCATTCTAGACTAACTGAAGCTTGCTAATGGTCTTACTGGAACATCCAGACAGTAAGACATTACAGTAATCCAACCTAGAGGTAACAAAAGTATAAACTAGTATTTTCTGCATCATGTAGTGACATTATGTTTTTTATCATAGCAATATTTCTGAGATGAAAAAAGGCTACCCTAGTGATATTATTTATATAAGCTTGAAATGAAAGGAACCAGAAAACTTATTTCAGGCAGGCTGCATGTGGTCCTAGTACAAGCACTTCTGTCTTGTCGGAATTAAGCAGGAGAAAGGTAGTAAGCATCCACTCTATAATATCCTTAAGCTGGTGCCTTTCATCTGACCTTGCTGAAATATACAACTGTGTGTTATATCATCATAACAGTGGAAGCTAAAACATACACTTAAATGTTAGGAAAGATGTTAGGAAACACAATGCTGGTATCCAGCAAAGAATACAGACATTTTACTTACTCACCAGAATACCCCACAGTCACAACATAATAGTGTCATGGATCATTAGCTGAGAACCTGCATAGATGTTATAAAACCTTATATAGCATCTGCAGAACAGGATCTGTGTTAGCTTGTGATAATCGGGGGGGGACACTTTATCAAAGTTCCTTTGTTTCTCAAAGGTCAAGTGAGTCTAAAATGGAGGTCATACCACAAAGAACATTACAGATGCTAATTCACCTACATCAGAAAAGCGGCCTTCTGTATCTCCTGAGAAGGCACAGATTTTGGATAAATCACCAGCTTCACCTTCTGAACAACCCTCTGATCTCACTGTCAGCACGCAGCCTTGGGGTAAAACCATGAACACTGTCCTTCTTCTCTCACATTATTATACTGACATGCTCATGCTGATGTTTCCTTTTTAACATCAGAAAGGTTCACCCCTTTCTCTTCACACAGAGACTAGACTACTGCGGCTCAGTCCTGGCAGGTGTAACCTCTTCTGATTTACCAATGATTTTTTTAAATTGCAATTTGACAGAAAAGCTGATTCACTGCCTCATTCAGCACCAGAATTATTATGGGATCTACTAGCCAAAACTAGTAACTGCAACAACTATTAATAAAAGTCCATTGGTTCAGAAATCAGGCTGTCCTATGCTCAGAACAGGAACATTTGATAGAACAGTTAATGACAGGGTTTGTCAGATTTGGTTAATTTAAAATAGTCGACATTAGTTAATTTTTAAGTTCATTTAAAAGTTAATTTTCATGGCTAAATCTGTCCTTGTTCATTGTTTAGAAGTTTTTTTTTTTCTTTTTTTTTTTTTTTTAAATTACCACTGGTTTATTTAATTTTGTGATCTTAGTGATCATTATATATTTATTTGTTTTGGGAATTGCAATATGTTTTAGATATGATGCATTTGCATTTCTGAAATTCTGACTATCTAGATATTATTATTCTGAAGATGTTTGCCTTACTTTTTTTGGTCTTAAAGCCACTGCTTAATTACATGTTTGGTAATTTATATAATTTATTTCTTCAATAACAGAATAATATTTTAATAACAAATATACAATTTTAATTCAGTTCAATTATTTATTTGTATCGTGCTTTTGATAATAGAAATTGCACAAAGCAGCTTCACAGAAATCTATAAAATCTCAATATCAATTATATATTTAGAAATTAATCCCTAATGAGTAAGCCAGAGGGGCGCATGGTGGCTAGCACGTTTGCCTCACACCTCCAGGGTTGGGGGTTCGATTCCTGCCTCCAAGATGTGTGTGTGGAGTTTGCATGTTTTCCCCGTGCCTCAGGGGTTTCCTCTGGGTACTCCGATTTCCTCTCCCATAGTAAAATGCCACCAAAGACTAAATTGTCTCTAAATTGTCCGTATCGTGTGTGTGATTGGGCCCTGTGATAGACTGGCTTCCTGTCCAGGGTGTACCCTGCCTTGTGCCCGTAGTCTCCTGGGATAGGCTCCAGGTTCCCTGTGACCCAGTAGTAGCATAAGCAGCTATAGAAAATGGATGGATGAGTAAGCCAGAAATGATGGAAGAAAGAAAAAATCCCCTGAGATGATCTGAGGAAGAAACCTTATGAGGACTCAAAAGGGTGATAGAGAATAGAGCGATTGTGAATAATTTCCCATTTTTAACTGTATACAATATAATGCAATTATGTAGCCAGGAAGATAAGATAATCCTTTAATTGTTCCACAGTGGGGAAATTTCCATTGTTACGGGCTGCCACTGTGGAAGTCATGCTCCTCATTGATAAGCCCAAGAATTGCAGAGTCATCAGAGAACTTCTGCAGCTGACAACCACAACCAAGTCCACAGCACTGAATGTAAAGAGGAATAGAGACAACACTATTTCCTGCAGGGCCTCTATACTGCAGACTACTATGTCAGACACTCAGTTTGGAGAAGTCCCCAGAGATAAGAAACAGGGCCTGTGAGTGAGGTGTCTATAGTCGAGAAGTATGACCGAGTGTATGCTTATGACCGAGTGTAACAGCACAAGCAGAGGGGGGAACATACACAACCACCCCAATTACATGCAAGAAGTCCCTCAGTATATAATATGGCCTCATGCTGATGGCTAACAGCTCAATGTCCTTACAGCAGATTTGCTCCTGCATTGTGATATGCCTAGCATTACACCATCGATCATTCACAAATACTGCCAGCCCTCCTGCCTTTCTCTTACCGCTCTCCATTCTCCTGTCTGCCTTGACCAGGGGAAACCAATCCAAAGTTCGCATCCGGGATTAGCTTGGTTAGCCATGTCTCGGTAAAGAGCATGATGCTACACTGCTGGTATTCTCTCTGGTGTCAGGTCAATGGCTCTGACTCGTCCATCTGATTGGGGAGAGATCTTACATTCCCCATGATGATGGAGGGGAGAACGTTTGATGCCTGTGATTTTAACCGTGGCATCAGTGTTTGTGCCAGATGGACTGGTTAGATGCCGATCGCCTGGGAAGACTATTATGTGTGAAATTCCCAGGAGATCAGCAGTTTATGAAATACTCCAACTTGTCCATCTGGTACCAAAAACCATGTCATGTTTAAAGTCAGAGATAACAGATTTTCTTCATTTTGATGTTTGGTGTGAATATTTTCCGGAATTACTGGACCTGTATATGCATGATGTTTTGCACTGTGCTACTCCACAAGACTGGCTGATTGGATAACTGCATAAATGCAGGTATTAACTTATTATAGCACACGGTGAGTGTAAGCATCAGAGTTATTTCTGATTTCTTTTTAGTTTTAACATGAAGACTATTTTGTTGAAGATCAGCTGTTTAATAAGGAGGAATTGAGTGCAAAACTGTTGAGAGCAGATTGCCGTTCTAAGCCATCTTTATGGTTTCTCCATGGTACCATCCAGAGTAATGTCAACTCAAGTTGCAGCACTGAACACTTTTCTGTAGATGAGAATGAATGAGCAAGATAGATCAGGCAGTTTAGAATTTTCTTTTCAGATTCATAAACTGAATTTTTCTAAAATAATCACAGTAGAATACCACCACTGAAAGGTAACATTTTAGAAGTTATTTCTTGCAGTAGATTTTCATCTTATTTCTTTGATTCTTAAGTACAGGTTCAGAAAACACAGTTTAACCCATCATATAAACCCACCAGTGCATCACTGAACAATTGTTGTGGGGGTTTTCCATACATCCATTATATCTCCTTTCAGTTTTCCTCTTTATACTGTACTAGTGTATTTTACAGTGTTTTTCCATGACTGCCCCAATTAACCTGCATTATGTTTCTCAGCTCCTCAATGGTTGTTTGCTGCTTACTTCTTTAGCCTGAGGAGACATAGAAGGGCTAGCATAGAATCTGGATTAGAGCAATGTTTGTGTCCAGTGCAGGCCTAGATTTTTACTCTTATTCTTCAACATGCCTAACGGGTACACTCTGTAAGTCTCCTTCCCTTAGTCTCTCTGACTAAAAGGTTTCCTACACTGAAAAAAAAAACGTCAGTGAGATTTACAGGGAAATCTTGTCAAATTCCTTTGTACATGTGAAAATGAGGAATGTAAATAGAGCAGGGTAAACCAGCAAAACAATGTTATAGTAGCAACTAAATCAATTTTCTGTAAAAAAAAAAAAAAAAAAAAATACAGACTACCTTGAAAATTAACGGTGAAACACCATTATATGTTTAATGTGTTAAATTCTTACCTTCAAGTGTACATACTTTTTTCATGAATAAATGTACTCACATAAACTATTGTATACAATACTTGTATAATGTATACGATACTTGCATTTGTTCAAAAAGAGAGATTTGTTAATACATATTATATTATAATAGAATTGTCATTTGTTCAATTGACCCTTAATTATTTTCAGTGTTGTCCACCTTAAATGTGTTATGAAAAACAATGTATTGTTACATTTTTTGTATTGTATTTTCATTATTTTACTCTTACATTTGCAGTAAAGTAAGCACAGGATGAATGAGAACATTTAAACAGCAAAACCCTTTATTTCGAGATTATAGTTAGCACTTTCACAGTGACCTCAAACACTGAAACATCTCAACAGCAGATAAGGCTTAAGAGTTACTGCAAAATTCCATCATGATTGTGTGGTGTGTGTGTTTTTCCCCCCCTTTTTGAGTATTTTTGTTTTGGAGTGTTTTTCCTCACTTCCTTAGTTTTAGTTCTCTTTGTTCTCCCTTGCTGTGATGCAGCAATGACCAATTCCAGATAACAGAAGATTACTGCCCTGCTGTGGCTGTTTTACCATTTCTGATCTGGTCACTGTTATAAGAAAGTTTTCTTCTTGGTATAAGCAAAGAAAAGCCTTCAAATTCTCAATAGTATTAGATTTGTTTTAATAAATAATTAAATGTAATTATTTTATATATAAATAATATTTAATATAAAAAACAAAAAACCAACTCAGTTTTTAGGCTAATGGTATCACAAGTTTGTGTCATATTGAACCAGTGTTGGAGATGGAGAATTAAAGCACTTTTGTACGATGCTCTGGATAAGAGCCAAATGGCAGAAATGTAATGTAAATATGAATCTGATATTAATGTATAGGTTCTTGCTCATGTCAGTTGAAGAATTTACATCCTCTACAGTTATTTTTAGAGTATCTTTTTTGCAGTTGGAGGTGTGCAATTGTTTTTAAATTGCCCTTTTACCTTACTTTTTATACCTTTTACTGGTTTCGTAGCTGCCAGTATTTCACAGGAAATGGCTGTAGATATAGAAAAGTGCTGATATATAGGGTATTGCACAGCAATGTTTAATAGTAATACTAAAATTTTTTATATATATATATATATATATATATATATATATATATATATATATATATATATATATATATATATATATATATATATATATATATATATATATATATATATATATATATATATATATATATATAGTTGGGCTGTAACCCTTTTTTCAGCAAATGCCTTACCTTCAATTTCTAAATAAATAAATTATAAATATGGCCAAGGAACAATTTTAGCATATTGCAATAAGCATTATTATCATATTTTTAACAGGCAGAAGTTAACCATGTTTAACATAAAATGTAAAGATTTTTTTCCTTTAGTTTATTATTTAACATAGCGCACCATACAAATAGTTAAGATCGTCCCAACACACATGAACACAAAATTAATTGTGTAAAAGATCTTTACAGGATTTTAACTGCACCTTCTTATGTGTCAGGTTTCAGACCCAAGTGCAGGAAAAAAAAAAACAGTCCTTGTTTTTATACATTAAAATAACACAAACCACATGACGTAAAATAAACATGACATGAAATAAACCAAACACAAATACCTGAAGGCGTCACTGAAAACATGAATAAACATAATAGAAACCACGGAACCGAACACAACGATAAACAAAGACAGACACGAAAGCACAGGTAGAAATAAGGCAACACATTAGGAGTAATTGAAAACAGGTGGCAAGACACATTTCCATTCATGCATTCATTCAATGAAGATATCTGCTTATCCGATCTATTCTCGGGTCACGGGGAGCCTGTGCCTATCTCAGGCGTCATTGGGCATCAAGGCAGGATACACCCTGGACAGAGTGCCAACCCATCACAGGGCACACACACGCTCTCATGCCAACCCATTGCAGGGCACACACACACACACTCTCATTCACTCGCGCAATCACACACTACGGACAATTTAGAGATGCCAATCAACCTACAATGCATGTCTTTAGACGAGGGGAGGAAACCGGAGTACCCGGAGGAAACCCCCGAGGCACGGGGAGAACATGCAAACTCCACACACATGGCAGAGGTGGGAATCGAACCCCCAACGCTGGAGGTGTGAAGCAAACCACCGTGCACCCCAAATTACATTCAAGGTATATCAATTCACTTGCCCCTCT
>JAUCMX010000025.1:4470522-4693022 GCA_033459395.1 Hemibagrus guttatus | reverse complement strand
AAACAAAAACAAACTAATTCTGACAAATGAATATATTTTAGGTGTGGCTTGAACTTTTGAAGCCACTGGCAAAACAAATCAAAAGTGAGTATGTGGTATAGTTTATGTGAATGTAAGCTAACATACCTACAATGTAAATAAAGAAGTACAAATTGCTCACGCTAATATTTTTCCCTGTTAGACTCCAGTGAGCTTGCATTCCGTTTTATTGTGAAGTTTTTCCCACCAGACCCAGGCCAGCTGCAAAAAGGCTTGACCAGGTAAGGATGACCAACTAAGCAGAAGTACATTCTGAACGCATTTATTCAGATAACAGAGGTACACAACTCTGGCAGAGTTTGACTACTTTTCTGTTTCATACCTGATTCGACTCTTCAGTTGATTGCCAGGTTTAGTAGGTGTGTTTAAGCACAGGAACATCACCAATCTTTGCTGGATCCTGGTCTACCAGGACTGGTGCTGTGCAGACATAATTTACAATATTTGGTTCATGTCTATGTATGAATGATATGTTTGTCTTTTAAAACTTGTGGACATATTTTTTATGTGATGATATGAGAAACATACCTTGAGAAGAGCCACACTCACCTCATCCTCATCCAGGTGACACCAAATTACTATATGAGAAGGTGCAACCAGTGTAACCAGTAACTTATGACCTTATGAGTAACTTATAAATATTAGCATCAGAATTATTTCTGAATTTATTGTAGTTTTTTACATGAAGCCTATTTTGTTGAAGGTATCAACTATTCAATAATGAAGACTTCAGTGCAAAAGTGTTCGTAACATTTGCAGTCCTAACACTATAACAGCAATTGCACAGATAAGCAATCATAGAAAATCTGTTCATAGCAATTGCAGTTCAAAGCCATGTTTATAATTTATAATTAATACCATCTACAGCATTGATCTCATTGATTTCCAGGCTGTTCATGAGTGGCCGTCCACAGCAAAACTTTGTGGGTTTCAAGTACAGAGAACCAAAACATAGGACATCAGGGTGGATCAGGCAGGTCCAGGGAGCAGAAGGGGTCAGAATCACTGGTATATCAGGAGTAGCATGTATAGTGTGACAGAGAGAGAGAGAGAGACACACACACACACACATACACAGAGAGAGAGAGAGAGAGAGAGAGAGAGAGAGGGAGGGAGAGAGAGACACACACACACACACATACACAGAGAGAGAGAGAGAGAGAGAGAGAGAGAGAGAGAGAGAGAGAAAAGAGAGAGAGAAAGAAAGAGAGAGAGAGAGAGAGAGAGAGAGAGAGAGAGAGAGAGAGAGAGACAGAGACAGACACACACACACACATACACAGAGAGAGAGAGAGAGAGAGAGAGAGAGAGAGAGAGAGAGAGAGAGAGAGGGAGGAAAATCAATCAATTGACCTATAGTTGTACAGCTAAAAGGGGTTCTGGTGAGTTTTTATCAGGGGTTTGATAACTGCTATCTTAAAAGATTTTGGTACATAGCCAGTGCTAAGGAAAGAACTGATTGTTTCTAGATAAGGCTAGATTGCTTCTGGTACTATAAGTTTAGTGAAACATGTAAGTCAAGAATCTATTACACAAGTTGATTTTAATGAAGAAATTAGTGAAACTAGTTTGGTCTGTCAAAGAGGAGTGAAACATTATAATCACTACTGATGATCAAAACACTGCAGTTTTATCAAGATGTACAGTATAGTCACAGAGTTTATTGCACACACAGTGACAACCTGAACACTACATAGTTTAATCATAGGTTGAAAACAGTCGACTTTTATACTGAAGCACTTTTATACTGAAACACTCAGGACCGTATAGATAATGCTTCAGTCTAAAATTAGAGAAAAACAGAAAAAACATGTACATCATGAGTGAACAAAAGAGGTCATGTATACATCATGAGTAAACAAAAATCATATTAACTTGATGTTAAATGAATAGATATTGTATCTTTCATCATTTAATGTTGATCTTTCTTCATGAAAAATAAAAATAAATAGATAAATCCCCCAGAATCTAAAATCATTCATTCATTAAATCATTCATCTTTTTAAATAAAGGATATTTAAGGGACATTTGCATCTTCTTCTTCTTCTTCTTCTTCTTCTTTCGGCTTTTCCCTTCAGGGGTCGCCACAGCGAATCATCTCTCTCCACCTATCCCTATCTTCTGCATCTTCAACACTTGCACCCACTAGCTTCATATCCTCATTAATTCCATCCATATACCTCCTCTTTGGCCTTCCTCTTTGCCTCCTGCCTGGCAGCCCCATGTCCAACATTCTCCTACTAATATACTCACTCTCCCTCCTCTGAACATGTCCAAACCATCTTAATCTGGCCTCCCTAACTTTGTCCCCCAAATGTCCAACATGAGCTGTCCCTCTGATGTACTCGTTCCTAATCCTGTCCAATCTTGTCACTCCCAAAGAGAACCTCAACATCTTCAGCTCTGCTACCTCTAGCTCTGACTCCTGTCTCTTCCTCAGTGACACTGTCTCTAAACCATACAGCATGGCCGCTCTCACCACTGTCCTGTACACCTTCCCCTTGATTCTCGCTGATATTTTCTGATCACACAGAACTCCCGACACCTTTCTCCACCCATTCCAACCTGCCTGCACTCGCTTCTTTACCTCTTTCCCACACACTCCATTACTCTGGACTGTTGACCCCAAGTACTTAAACTCCTGTACCTTCTTCACCTCTTCACCCTGTAACCTTACTGTTCCACTTCCCTCCCTTCCATTCACACACATGTACTCGGTCTTACTACGACTGACTTTCATTCCTCTTCTCTCCAGCGCAAACCTCCACCTCTCCAGGTTTTCCTCCACCTGCTCCCTGCTCTCACTACAGATCACAATGTCATCTGCAAACATCATTGTCCAAGGAGACTCCTGTCTGACCTCCTCTGACAACTGGTCCATCACTATAGCAAACAGGAAGGGGCTCAGAGCCGATCCCTGATGCAGTCCCACCTCCACATTGAACTCCTCTGTCTGAATTACAGCACACCTCACCACTGTCCTGCTCCTCTCATACATGTTGCGCACCACTCTGACATACTTCTCTGCTACTCCTGACTTCCTCATACAGTACCACAGCTCTTCTCTTGGCACCCTGTCATACGCTTTCTCCAAGTCTACAAACACACAGTGCAACTCCCTCTGCCCATCCCTATACTTCTCTATCAAAATTCTCAGAGCAAAAATTGCATCCGTTGTTCTCTTTCTGGGCATGAAGCCATACTGCTGCTCACAAATTTCCACAACCTTCCTTAACCTAGCTTCCACTACTCTTTCCCATACCTTCATTGTATGGCTCATCAACTTTATCCCCCTATAGTTACTGCAACTCTGCACGTCACCCTTATTCTTAAAGATCGGCACTAACACACTTCTTCTCCATTCCTCAGGCATCCTCTCACTCTCTAAAACCCTGTTGAACAAACTAGCTAAAAATTCCACTGCTGCCTCTCCCAGACACTTCCAGACCTCCACCGGGATGTCATCAGGACCAACTGCCTTCCCACTTTTCATCCTCTTCAAAGCCTTCCTGACTTCATCCTTTCTAATCTTATCTACTTTCTGTTCCACAGAGTTCACCCCTTCTACTCTTTTTTCCCTCTCATTTTCCTCATTCATCAGCTCCTCAAAGTATTCCTTCCATCTCCTCTGTACACTCTCCTCACTTGTGAGCACCCTTCCATCTCTATCCTTAATAACTCTAACTTGCTGCACATCCTTCCCATCTCGATCCCTCTGCCTAGCTAACCTGTACAAGTCCTTCTCTCCTTCTCTAGTGTCTAACCTAGTGTACAACTCGTCATATGCCTTCTGCTTGGCCTTAGACACCTCCCTCTTCACTCTGCGCTGTAACTCCTTGTATTCCTGTCTATTCTCTTCAGTCCTGTCCATGTCCCACTTCTTCTTGGCTAACCTCTTCCTCTGGATACTATCCTGAACTTCCTCATTCCACCACCAAGTCTCCTTATCTTCTTTCCTCCTTCCAGATGACACACCCAGCACCTTTCTCCCTGTCTCCCTGATCACTTCTGCTGTAGTTTCCCAGTCATCTGGCAGCACTACCTGACCACCCAGAGCCTGTCTCAACTTCTGTCTAAATTCCTCACAACATTCCTCCTTTTTCAGCTTCCACCACTTGGTTTTCTTCTCTATCTCTATCTTTGACCTCTTCGTCTTACAGACCATCAAAGTCATCCTACACACCACCATCCTATGCTGTCTGGCTACACTCTCTCCCACTACCACTTTACAGTCACTAATCTCTTTCAGATTGCCTCTTCTACATAGGATGTAGTCTACCTGTGTTCTCCTACCTCCACTCTTGTAAGTCACTCTATGCTCCTCCCTCTTCTGAAAATAAGTGTTAACCACACCCATGTCCATCCTCTTAGCAAAGTCCACTACCATCTGTCCTTCAAAGTTCCTTTCCTTAACTCCAAACTTGCCCATCACTTCCTCATCACCTGTGTTCCCCTCACCAACATGTCCATTAAAATCCGCTCCTATCACCACTCTCTCACCCGTGGGAATACTCTCCATCACCTCATCTAATTCACTCCAGAATCTCTCTTTCTCCTCTATCTCACAACCTACCTGTGGGACATAACCACTAACAACATTCAACATCACCCCTTCAATCTCTAACTTCAGACTCATCACCCTGTCTGACACTCTTTTCACCTCCAGAACATTCCTCACAAACTCCTCTTTCAGGACCACACCTACCTCATTTCTCTTACTATCCACACCATAATAAAACAGCTTGAATCCTGCTCCTATACTACGAGCCTTGCTACCCTTCCACCTGGTCTCCTGTACACACAGTATATCCACCTTCCTTCTCTCCATCATATCAGCCAGCTCTCTACCTTTCCCTGTCATAGTACCAACATTCAGAGTTCCTATTCTCAGTCCTACACTCTTACATTTCCTCTTTTCTCTCTGTCTGCGCACTCTCCTCCCTCCTCTACTTCTTCGACCAACAGTAGCCCAATTTCCACCGGCGCCCTGTAGGTCAACGGCGCCGATGGCGGTTGTTGTTAACCCGGGCCTCGACCGATCCGGTATGAAATTCGTACTGACGATTCGCATGGTTAAATTTGGCAATGTTTTACGCCGGATGCCCTTCCTGACGCAACCTTCTCTATTTATCCGGGCTTGGGACCGGCACAGAAGTCACTGGACTGTGACCCCCATGGCTAGATTTAAGGGACATTCGCATATTTAAAAAAAAAAGTGGTACTGTTAATATGTTGCTAAAACTTAAAGAACCTTTCATTCCTGACCGAGTAATTGGTTATAGGAGGCTCTATAGAAGGCTGTTGAAGCATCTATCAAGTCTACAAGGCTTTTTTCCTTTGTATTGTTTAAAATATTGGATATTTACCATTTATGCATTCTTAATGGTGGCAGTGGACTCATTCCATGGTTATACTGAGCCATGCAATGAATTGTTCCAGCACCACACCCTTCCCTTAGCTAGTATCCACAACAAAACAGATTCCTTGTGCTGCTGCATGAAGATAAATGGGTGGCCAACCTCATCAAGGTGATTTTCCTCTGGAGTCTGACTGACCTGTTGCAGCACTCCATGGTCTGTTACTCCAGCTACACACATGGTGGCAGCAGCTGTGTGGTGAGCTGGGCTTCCTCCAACAGCACTCCTTCTTGGGCCATTCACATGCAGCTGTTGTGCATGAATAGCATCTAGGACATTGTTGTAAGCATTGTTGTAAGAGATGGCCCGAATTAGCTGCTATTGTTCATGTAACAGGTCAAGGAAGGCCTGATGTTGTGTCTGGTGGAGGCTGAACTTAATGTCCTCAATAAGTCTGGTACCTCCAGACACCACCATGTGTGTATATGTGTGCTATGCTCCAGCTCTGTCAGCTCTGACCCTCTCTCACAGGTTTACTGTGTTTTCTTTTTATTTATTTATTTATTTTTTACAAAAGACAAAAGACATATAACCATGATTAAACACAAATGTGGCTGCCATACCAAAAGGTGTCAGAATCCTTTTGTATTTTAATGAATGTCTTCTATGTGCCTCCATCAGACATATGTGTATCATATACATCTCAAAGCTTGGTCACAAAGATATCACAGAACATGCCCCTAATACAGAAACAATTCATACAAAATATTAAAGTCCACTTTATTGTCTTTCCTTCTCATTACCAATGAGTGATGGATTAAGTGTAGTTTCTCCAGGACACAGTGCTACATAAAACAGCAGTGCAAAAAAAATCAGAAAAAAGACTGCTGTATACATAAAACTATACAATAAAATAAAATGCCCATATCATAGTTCCTGTAGTGATATAATTCTTTCTTGCCTGTATTGTTTGCATTTCAATTTTTATTCTCTGTTTTTTTAAATTAATATTTCAGCACTATTTTCTTTTGATGTATTTTCACCAAAAAAAAAAAAAATACTAAAAAATTTTCTGCTCTTATTTCTTGTAGGATAGCGCATAGTCTCTGCACAGGACTAGTTAATTCATGACAATGAAGAGCCAAGGCCAGGGACCAGACAAGCAAAATGTTGACAAAATGTCTGTTCCCCAAGTTAAATAACAAAAATATTTTATATCTCTTATATCTAAAGTGTTATCATTAATGAAATTATTACTGATTAGGAATTTAAAAATGGGCTATGGAGAAGCCAACATCTGCAAGCAGTGCACACAAAATACAACAGACGATTACATACATGCCATCATGTAAGTAATTTTTAATCACTAAGGGAATATCTTGATATTTATATATCTGTATTGATAAATATCTTGATATATATCCAAAGTGAGGACATTCCCAGGCACCTAACTGACCTCTGCTATATATAAATGGACAATGCATGAATGTTCTCATGGTCACAGATGTTCTCTGTTAGAGATGGCAGTAACAGGTACAAAGAAACATGTGCAAAAGAAAGGTATAAAGTTTAATGTCATAAAAATTAGATACCCTTACAGAAAATTGCTGTCATTGTTATTGTTGTCATGCTGTCAATCTGTCATTGTCGACAGCCATTTTGGCTGATGATGATCTCAGCAAAGGGCTGAGAGAACCTGCCATTTAATTTTGGAGTGTGTCAAAGGGTCAGTTTGCAAATCTACAGTTTGCATCTACTTATCTGGCACATGTTTGTTTATACAGAGTTTTGAGCCACAGGGTTAGGGGTTATCACCTAAAGGCAGGACACCAAGTCCAGCTATGACAGATCGTTCTACAAACAGTGTTTGTTTGTTTCATTCTCATTGGCTCTGCAAATACCTACCTAGTTTTCATAAAACTACGTTCATAAGAAATATATGGTCATTAATAAATATTCAATTCAATTTTATTTGTACAATGCATTTAACAATTGGTACTGTCTCAAAACAGATTCAGAGAAATATAAAAATTCAGAATAAAAATGACAAATTTTAAAATGTATATTTATCCCTAATGAGCAAACCTGAGGCATTCGGGGTGAGGAAAAACTCCCTGTGACAATATGAGGAAGAAACCTTTAGAGGAACCAGATTCAAAAGGAAAACCATCCTTAACTGGGTGACACCGGAGAGTGTGATAATAAATAATGTCCGGTCTACAGCTGTACATAGTCAAGTGGAGCTGTGTAACCAGGAGCTTTTGAGCAACTTATAAATCAGCATAATTTCTTAATTCATTGTAAATTTAACACTAATTATTTCCTGCTTAAGCCATCAAAGCAAAATGCAGACTGCTGCAACAGTAGTGATCATGTAATGGTTAAGAACACTGTACACTGTGTGTAAAGAACAGGCAGGGACTCTGGCAAGACTTGCATAGCATACTGCATTAAAAAGGAGAGCCAGAATGTGACACAGACATGGAGAGGCAACAGCATTCAAACATCCCACTTCAAACGCTCCAGATCTGCTCATTTAGCTAAAAGAAAATATTCATGAAAAGCTTGACTAAACAAATGTGTTTTCATCCTGGACCTATACATTGAGACTGTGTCTGAGCCCCAAGCATTAATTGGAAAGCTGCTCCATAACTGTGGGGTTATGCAAGAAAAAACTCTACCCTCTGCTGTAGTCTTTACTACAAATAGCCTGCACCTTTTGATCAAGGAACAAGGAGACACAACTCTGATTAGAGGCCAGTAGTAGGATGGTTACCAAATTAAGCAGTACAGTCTTTGTACTATGAGGAGGCCTAAATCCTGAATGATATGTTTCATAACTGTTATTCCTATGCATGAGTACAACTGCTGTGCTACAACCTATTCTGGGATCTTGGAAATAAAGGGGAGGTTTGATATTGGCCTGTAGTTGGACAGCTGAGAGGGGTTGTAAGCCCATTCTTTTTCATTTTTTAATTTAATAACTGCTAGTTTATCAAATTTAGGCACATAGCGAGTACTAAGGGAAGAATTGATTATTTATAGAAGGGTTTCGGTAGCTACTGGTTTTATCTGTTTAAAGAAACGTGTTGGTAAGGGATCTAGTATGCAAGCTGATGATTTAAAATGAAATTAATGAAATTAGATTGGAGTGAAACATTCTAAGTGCTGATCAGATGTAGTAATATTGTTACCTAGAGGATCAAATTGTCTAGTTTTAAATTAATATTCTGATTTGTTGCACCTGATATTCTTTTTTTATTCCTAGTTATTTTTGATGATGATGATGATGATGATGATGATGATGATTATTATTAGTATTATTAATAACTTATGTTTTATGTTTCCAGGTATCTATTTGCCCTGCAAATAAAACAAGATTTGTCCAATGGAAGCCTTACTTGTAATGACAACAGTGCGGCACTGTTGGTTTCTCATATATTGCAGGGTAAGTCCTTTTTGCTCACATATGAAACAAAAATGCAGCATCAGAAATAGATTTTGGAGCATGGCTATGGGGATTTGTGCCAATTCAGCCACAAGAGGATTAGTGAGGTCAGCCACTGACATTGGGTGTAGGCCTAAGGCACAACTTGCATTCCAGTTCATTCAGTGAGTTTGACATCAGGGCTCATTGCAGGCCATGTCTTTATGGAGCTTGCTTTGTGCAAGGGGTCATTGTCATACATGTTTGGGCTAGGCCCCTAAGTTCAAGTGAAGAGAAATCTTAATACCACTGTGTACAATAACATTCTATATAATATTGTGCGCTTCCAACTTTTAGATTTTGGGGAAGACCCAAACTGTGATGGTCAGGTGTCCATACACCTTTGCCCATATAGTCTACTTTGGACTTACCTGCAAGGATGAATGGGTGAAAATTCAATAAACAACAATAGATGTTCTTCTAGCTGGCTACAAATAGCATTTGCAAGCAGTTAAATACTAAATACTGACTTAATAGGGGAGTGTCCAAACCACAATTGCCACAATTTTCTATTTTTAAGGTCATCAAATATAAATGAACTATGCATTAACATGTGCAGAAAGTATTATTTTTAAATATAGTTTGCTGCAGAGTTTGCTGTATTTATTTCTTTACAGTTAAATAATATGAGTGGCCTGGTACATATATCATACTGGAATGACAAAGAAATGTTACAGAACAAAATGTAAGCGCAGGTCATTATAAAATGTCATTATAAAAACTTTCACTTATTTTTTTGGTTTTTGCAGCAGAACTCGGGGATTATGATGAAGAGTTGGATGCACACCACCTAGAGATTAAGCAATATGTGCCAAACCAGGAGTACCTGGACCACAAGATTATTCGCTTTCATAAGAAACACCGGTGCAGATCATCACACACAGCACAGATCATTCACATACATGTACAGTAATCTAACAAGGCAGACACAATCAAATAAAAATCACAGAAAGGTAACACACAGTCATATAAATGTAGCCTGTCGGAAACGCATGGGCAGGTGGGCTGATCTAAACTAGGTTTTGTTTTATAAGTCTGTTAACTTTTGCTCCACTCCACTGCCACATACCCCACCATCCCACTCAGCCTGGGGAGTGGTCTGGCCTGACATCGACTTAATAAAGCCTACTGTGTTTGTGCCATCTCGCTACTTAATGGCAAAAAAGTTTTTGAATGTAATGTCTTAAGATGGCCAACAAGATGAAGGCAGGGATTTTTGTTTTTAGCCTTTAATTTCACATATCTCTTGTTACCACAACTTGGCACAGGATTCTTACTCTCTTTTCCTACGAAAGGTCTAACTTCGAGCACCTTCTGGTGAAAAATCAAATGCAGAAAATCAATTTCTAGCATCTATAGCATTCCCTCTCCCTTATAACAGGAAACCTCCATTAGCTGGGTATTACCTTAATTGAAAACTGTTGTTTTTTTTATTTGTGAAATGTGCTAATAACCTAACATTTCTTAACATTTTTTTATTATTATTGGATGTAACATAAATTAAACCTTGTTGAATTACAAAGATGAAACTGTCAAAGGAGATCAACAATATTTAAAGCTAATCTCAAAACAATTGTACTTGCATTGTGAAATTAACAGTAGACACCAGCTTTACAACTGTGAAAAATTCCTGCAAATATGGCATAGATATAGGAATAATTGTAAAGAAATATGTACTATACAAATACACTTTCTTATATTTAAAATCCCTAATAAATTTGTGAGCAGAGGTCACACTCCAGCCCTGTCAGACATGCATTTGCTGGAGGTTGCCCGGAAATTGGATATGTATGGCATTCGACCACATCCTGCTCATGATGGAGAAGGCATGAGGATCAACCTGGCTGTTACCCACATGGGTGTACTGGTATTTCAGGTAACCAGCATAAATCAGTACAGAGATTTATTTCTTTGCAACTGCAGTTATTAATGCTTTTTACTACTAAACATGACTTTTCCTTCTTCCAAGGGCAACACAAAAATCAACACCTTCAGCTGGGCCAAGATTCGCAAGTTGAGTTTCAAGAGAAGGAATTTCCTTATCAAACTCCACACGGATTCTGGGGTAAGCTTCAAACCATAATTCACACTCTCCCTGTATTGCCTATTCTCCCTGACTGAACGGGTATAACGAGTTACGATCTAGTTATGAATTTTCAATTCAATTCAGATCATTTTTATTGTATAACGATTTTATTAATGCTCTTTGTCTTAATGAAGAGCGAGAGTGTGCAGGGTGCAAACAGGGACTCTGGCAAGACTATCTCTGACAGCATATGTAAAAGGGGGAGTCAGTAGGCCCTGAAACAAACCTTGGTAAAGAAGAAAAATGTGAAGAAGATAGCATCTGACTATCCCATATCACAAAACACTCTATGCCTGTGAGCCCTCCAGATTTGCTACTTTATCTAAGAAAAGATTTAGACCTCCTGGTGGTCCAGCGGCAGGATCCCGCGCTCTCATTGCCGTGGGCAGGGCGCCAACCCAGCCACTGAAGAGTTAACTCTCAGTGCCAGTCCCAAGCCCGAATAAAAATGGGAGGGCTGCGACAAGAAGGGCATCCGTCGTAAAACCTCTGCCAAATAATGCAGATCGAATGATCCTCTAAAAACAGCGGACCCTGCCTTTGTGCAGGACAAATGCTAGGATAAAAAAAAATCTAAGAAAAGATTTGCTACTTTACCTTCACAAAGGCTTGACTTAACAAATATTTTTTCAGCCTTAAACATTGAGACTTTGTCTGAGTTCCCAAACACTAAAGGAAATTGGTTACACCACAGTGTGACTTTGTAGCAGAAAGCTACAAACAACCTGATCAAAATTTCTGTCAGGTACAGCGGTGTGAGACCATTCAATGCAGGTGAAATTTGATTAGGAGACAATGCATTGTGTATAGGATAGAGGTGATGTGGTTATATCTTCTGGTTCAATTAAAGACTCTAGCTTGTTTACCTACTGGAAGATCTAGTCAGTAAGGCATTACAATAATCCAACCTAGAGGTAGAAATGCATTAACTTGTTCTTCTGCATTGTTTACTGACATTATCATTCCTAGCCTAGCAATTTTCCCGAGATAAAAGAAGGCTATCCTAGTAATATTATTGTATTAGCTGCAATAAAGGTTTTATTATAAAAAGAAATCCAAACTTTTCTATGGACTTCTGCATTATAAATAATTATAACTGAAATTAAGACTGACTTTGACTGTTTTGAGTGGAGGGTGTGGGTGTCTGATGGGGATTATTAAAATAAATATGAATAAATAAATGTTAAACTGACAGGTAAAGGAATATTTTAAAGTAAAAAAAAACTCTGTCACTGTTTGTGTATGTTTTTAAATTTTATAATTTTCTTTCAAGGTGACATGGTGGCTTAGTGGTTAGCACGTTTGCCTCACACCTCCAGTGTCCTGGGTTCGAGTCACGCTCCCGCTCACTGTGTGTGTGGTGTTTGCATTATCTTCCTGTGCTTGGTGGGTTTCCTCCCACAGTCCAAAAGACATGCTTCTAGGCTGATTGGACTCTCTAAATTGCCTGTAGTGAATGTGTGTGTGCCCTGCGATAGGTTGGCACTCCATCCAGGGTGTATCCTGCCTTGATGCCCGATGACGCCTGAGATAGGACTCGATGATAGATCGGATAAGCAGTACAGACAATGGAAAAAATGTTTGTTTAAAATTATGCTCTTTTGACACATGCATTTGTCTTTGTGTAACAGCCTTCACGGAGGGACATGGTTGAATTCACCATGGCAAGCAGAGATATTTGTAAAACTTTCTGGAAGATGTGTGTGGAGTATCATGCCTTCTTCCGTCTAGCTGAGGAGCCCAAGCCATATCAAAAGTCATTGTTTTCCAGCAAGGGATCCAGCTTCAGATACAGGTAGAGTCAAAAGAGGCAGACAGAGACAGTGGCAAAAACAAGTGAAAAAACACACACACACACACACACACACACACACACACACACACATTCTTCTTCTTCTTCTTCTTATCTTCTGATACCAGTTTAGGTCATTGTGACCTGTCCATGACAGAAAGGCACGAATTCATGACTGTGTGTGTCTTATCTTTGTTTAGTGGAAGGACGCAAAAGCAACTCCTAGAGTGCGTTGGCATTGGGGAGCACAGACATGCACCATTTGAGAGGTAAGAAAAGTAGTTTAGTTTGACAAATCCCAGTTTAATTAAAGCACTTGTTAGTTTGGTATAATAATAAAAATTTGCCATATAAATGTTTGTATATTATTTAAAGGTCAAACTGCAAGCTTGCCCATGAATCTCGGCAGTGCAAGTCATCCCCTGACTTGCTCACTGATGTATCCAAACAGGTACAGATGTTACAGGTACCAGAAATCAGATGAACTTTTTTGTATGTCCCTGTATACCTAAAAATGTGTGTGTTTCTGCAGCTTTACGAGCAAGCCTATCAATTCCCCCATGCTGATGTTTCAAAGCATGGCACAAATATATTTACTGAGGGGCTTGACCGATCCTATCCCTTGTCAGGGCTGCCTGCCAAATCAAACAGGGTTACATCTTCAAAACCACGTTCCATGTCCACATCAGGGGCAGAGCGTCAAGGCAGAAGCTCTCAAAGGCCTGGGGCAAGGAGACATCAGTCCCCTAGCTCTCAACACTTGGTCCTTCTCTATCCCAACAGCCCCCACCTGCAATTCCATCCAGTGCTGCCAACTTTCCCTCTGGCAACATACCCTTTTCTATTACAAGACCCCACATCATCTTCCTTAGACCGTCTCACACAAGCTCACCAGAGTTTTAAGCCTATGAAGTATTCGCCTAGGCAAACAGGCCACTCGTTTTCACCTGCTTCCTCTTTGTCACCACCACGAAGGCAGCAATGCCTGGAAAGGCTTCAGCTCTCTGACATTGGATTGGCTGGATCTAAACTGTGCCGCCAATCAGGAGGACCTCTGGGGCTGGGGTTAAACAGAAGGCACAACATAGGAAAAATAGAAGCAGGACACTACAGTGATGACTGTTCCTTCCAGAGTGCTTTACCTTGCCGAACCTCAAGCCAACCAGATGTGAAGTTCCAGAGATCTGCACTTGCTTCTTCAGCTGCTGCATATGCATCAGAATATCGGCCTCTGGGGTATTATCCCCACCTGTCACAACACCGGATCCCAACGAGGCCAACCTACCTTCCACTAAGCCCTTCCCCTTTGCCAGAAAGACCTACATCTTTATGTGTGCTCGGCACAGGCAGTTACAGCGATTCAGAATCTGAACTCTTTTATCCATGTTATTGCCCTGCTGTAGGGAAAGTGGTACATTCTGGCCCACTAGCGCGTATGCGTTTCTCATCTGGAAGCCTCCAACTAGATGAGGAAGAGGGAGAAGAGGGGGAAGAGGATGAATTGTGCGACCAGAGTGATGGGGAAAACACTGCTTTCACCTCAGTCAGCATAATGAAACTATAACAATTTTTATCTCAGATTTACTAAGATTCTTAAAAATTTATTTAATGGGATCTGGTACGTTTATATTATGTTACATCTTTTATGCAACTGATACATATGATGAATAATACAAATTCGAAAATTATTGGCAACTAGACACATAAAGTCTAATGAACAATATCTCTGAATCTTGTTTGCTTCATATGAAAATCATGGAAAAAGTCTATGTAGAGAACTGAGAATGGTAATTCTTTCCAAGGTTTAAATTCTTTCCTAAATCAGCAGGGTGAAGCATGATCAACAGTGCTGTAGCTGACGTCTTATGAAAGTGATCCTATCCCTAGTTCTGAGTCAAAGCACCTAAAAAAAAAAAGTCAAGGAATCTGCAGTAACCAGGAGCCTAGAGACTGTGAGAGTCATGGCCATATCAGGTCCCAGAGCACAAACAGAAAAAAAGAGGGGCTGCATCTAAACCACAACAAAAGGATCCACTTAATTAACAAATCATGACTAGATGGTAGCTGGAATTCAGGAACATGGGTGATAGAAGAGTGAAACCGGTAAACAATCATGGACAGGGCAGGGTATCTTACACAAATACCTCTTGCCTTTAGAAAGATACTTAGGAGTTCTAAAGTAAAATCCCCAGTGTCATGGTTGGAAAAATTCCCTATTGGGCCACTAGGGGG
Organism: Hemibagrus guttatus; assembly: GCA_033459395.1. Lineage (NCBI taxonomy): Eukaryota > Metazoa > Chordata > Actinopteri > Siluriformes > Bagridae > Hemibagrus > Hemibagrus guttatus. Next base: position 4,678,029 of record JAUCMX010000025.1, on the reverse strand, counting down.
CTTCTAGCAGGGGTTTTTGTTTCTCTTTGCAATGTGTGTTTTGTTTTGACATTTAAGACCCGCCTGTTCCCGCCTCTGTTCACCTGTCCCTTGTGTTCCCTTGATTATCACCCTTATTTATATTGGTTGTCGTGCTTGTGTTTGTTGCTAGTCCTCATCTCTAATGTGTGTCTGTTCTGTTCTTTGGATTTGGTTTTGTGTTTGGTTTTCTCCCCGGTTTTCTCCCCAGTGTTCCCATGTGAGTGTCTGTTTATTGTTTAATAAACCCCTGTTTTATGTCTATCCCTGCAATTGGGTCTGATCTCTTTTGCCTGGTACCACCGGCACGTGACACCCAGTTAGCAAAAAATTAAGACAGCAGTATTCAGTTTGTCAGTGGAAATTGTGATGAGTATTTACTGACAGTTCTTTTGTGTAATGCCTTGAAAATGAAAAATGTTTTTGTTTTCATTCATTTTTATTTGATGAAAAATTATAATATGAAAACAATAGTAATCCAGGAACAGACAGGGAAGGGAGGGAAATTTTGCATAACAGCTCTGGTCTGCAAAATCCTACTGCAAGGCATTCTTGTCATTGAACTAATGATGATTCTACAGCTGAGGTCAAAAGTTTACATACACCTAAGCTAAAGACAATCAATCACAGTTTCTCAACATTTACACATTTCACTTCAAACATAATGTTACAAAACATTTCTTTTGACAAGTCAATTAGGACAGTCTACTTTGTTCATATTAGAAGTACTTAATAACAATAGATTAGCGACAGATTGCACGGTGACTTAGTGGTTAGCATGTTTGCCTCACACCTTCAGGGTTGGGGGTTTGATTCCCGCCTCCGCCGTGTGTGTGGAGTTTGCATGTTCTCCCCGTGCCTCCGGGTACTCCGGTTTCCTTCCCTGGTCCAAAGGCATGCATTGTAGTTTGATTGGCATCTCTAAATTGTCCGTATTGTGTGAGTGAATGAGAGAGTGTGTGTGTGCCCTGCGATGGGTTGGCACTCCGTCCAGGGTGTATCCTGCCTTGATGCCCAATGACGCCTGAGATAGGCACAGGCTCCCCGTGACCCGAGTATAGATCGGACAAGCGGTAGACAATGAATGAATGAATAGAGACAGATTTAATTCACTGTCTCTTTATTCGATGTGGACGATTTTTGAAACTGATGTAATGACATTTTGGAAGCTGCTGATCAGCTGTCATAATTAGTTAATAGTAGCTCAAAAAAAAGTTCATTGGCAGTGCACCTGTGCTTGTATTCAAGGGCCTACCTTTAGGTGCCTTTTTGCCCTTCAACTGAATTCAATTCAATTTTTATTTGCACTTTTAAGAATGGACAATATCGCAAAGCATTGTTACATAATATATTATGTATTAGGAATTCCTGTAACCTGCACATTTATGTACTTATTTGTGGCAACAGTGCAATGCAGAAATAATGTGGATAGCTTCAGGTAATGTTCACATCTGTTGGAAGATGGAATATTTTAGCCTAGACTGAGGCTGTGTCTGACTCTGTCGTTTACACTTACATTTATGCTACTTGGCAAGAATTCATGGTGTCTGAGGGAAGGAAAAAGAAAATAAGTGGAGAATCAGCGGTATAAGCATATTAATTGTAGGAGTATAGAACAAATGTCTTATCACACAGGGGTGACTGAGTTGGCAGTGAATAAGCTTGCAGAAGGGATCTTCCATCGAGCTGCAAGGCGAGATGCAGGGAATAATTTCCTCAAGCTGGGAGCGTCATCTTAGTCTCCTCTGAGGGAATTTGGAAGGGAAAAAGAGCACTAAACACTGTTACTTATAGCGTAAGCGTTTCTCTCTCTGATCGCCTTACTGCTTGAGTCACCTCCACCCCGTCTGTTTGCCACCTCTTTTGCTGCTTTCCAATTTTGGTGGTGCTGAAATGCCACTGTGCTTTTAGCCTACCTGCGTGAGAAGCGAAACGAGTTTAGAGGCAGCGATGTGGACCTCGCCATCACAAAGTAAATGAAAGTATTTTATAATCAGTGAAACATTTTCCTGCCAATGTGATGTGATCTTATCTTCTGGTTCAAGTAAGGACACCAACAATATTTTTTAGTTTAGCAAGAGAATAGCATGATCAATAGACTTAAAAGGTGCACCAAGTTCAAGCAACACCAGCAAGGAAACACAATGCTGATCAGAGGCTAGTAGTAGGTCATTTACCACTTTAACCAGTGCTGTCTCTGTGTTAAGATGAGGCCTAAATCCTGACTGATACGTTTTATGGCTGTTATTCCTATGTATTCCTATGTATGAGCATGACTGTTGTGCTACAACCATTTACTGGATCTTGGAAACGAAAGGGAAGTTTGATATTGGCCTATATTTAGACAGCTGATGGGTTGGGTTAATTAGGGGTTTGATAACTGCTAGTTTAGATTTAGGTACATAGCCAGTGCTAAGGGAAGAATGGATTCTTTTTAGAAGCGGTTCGATCTCTACTGGTATTATCTGTTCTATTATAAGTTGATAAGGGATCTAGATGTTCTTGATAAGGAAATGAACAAAATTAATTTGATCTCTCAAAGAAAACTCAAACATTTTAATTGCTGATCTGATATTCTGTAATTTAAAGGGTTCATTATCAAATTGTCTGAATTCAAATGTATAATTCTTCTGCAATGTATTTTCAATTTTCAGCTAATATTTCGTTTCTAATTATTTTTCTTTTAAGAGGGGCTACATTATTTAGTGTGTCGTGGAACACTGACTCTAATCATTTTAGCTGCCTGATCAAGTGCTGTGAGGTTAGCCAGTGATCCAATCATAATTAATAACTTTGGGAGATTGTTGCTAAAACTTTGTGCACTAACAGACATGAATGGCGTATGTAAACTTTTGACCTTTACACATTCATTGATTCATTGGCCAAAACATCTTCTCATATGTACCTTTTTTAAACTGTCCATCATTTCCTCTGTGGATGTATGGTATTTTATATTTGACATTCTTCTTATGTGATCATGAGTAAACACTAAACAATATAAAATCATTTGATTACATTTTGACCAAAATATCTTTAAATACAGTAAGACAAAATGAGTTTTTACAGTCTGTTGACTAAAACATGACAAACTCCATTTAGGCGAATCACTAATATGACTCTTTTTTTTGAGCACAATAAAAGGCCCCTTACCAAAAATCACTTTACAGACCAACAGATAATTAGTATAAACAAATCCACCCATCCACCACTTCTATGACTGGGCTTTGTGGAACTTTATTACTCTACCATGTGGTGCAGTTATGAGTTGTAATGTGGATGTTATGTAGGATTTTATATAGTAATTGATGAAGTGAAGTGATGTTTTGTCAGAATCACTTGGTTATTTTTTCAAATTTTTTTTTCATTTCTCAACTGGAAGTATTATTGTGTTGTATTTAGATGTTATGAGTCTATTTCTGATAATATTTTCTGTAATTTAAGGTAATATCATATTATATAGAGTGGATGAGAGTAATTGCTGGAAATTTTAAATTCCTACCAAATCATATTGTCACGATTTCGGAAGACGCCGCCGATCAGAACTAAGTGCAGGATGAAACAGTCATTGTTTTTATCAACTTAACATAACACAACATGAAATAACCAATACCTGAAATACATGATGTCGTCACCGCAACAAAAGGCACAACATAATTAGGAACCAAAAAACCAAACGCAAAAATGAACAATGACACGAAACATTAGGAGTAATTGGACCAAGGTGACGACACACCTGACATAACCACATGACATTCAACAAGGTGTAGCAATATACCTGCCAGCACTCTCTCTGGTGGTCTGGCAGGGAATTGTCCCAATAGTTCCTGACAAATATACTCTACCTGGATGTAACAAAGGAAGAAAACCTTTTCACATTACTAAAGAAGTAGATTTTTGAGTGCTCCCTCTATCCTATTTAAGAGATCTTTGCACTCATGCATTAATAGAAGTAGATCTGTGGTCTCAATCTCAGTGCAAATTGTTATTATTTTGTCTTCTGGGAAATATCTTATGTAGCTTCTGAAGGGCAGCACAAAATTATATAAACAATCTAAATAAAAATAATGACAATTTACAACAATCATCCTCTGTAGTGAGAGCAGAGAGCAGATAGAGGAAAGCCTGGAGAGGTGGAGGTTTGTGCTGGAGAGAAGAGGAATGAAAGTCAGTCGTAGTAAGACCGAGTACATGTGTGTGAATGAAAGGGAGGGAAGTGGAACAGTAAGGTTACAGGGTGAAGAGGTGAAGAAGGTAGAGGAGTTTAAGTACTTGGGGTCAACAGTCCAGAGTAATGGAGAGTGTGCAAAAGAGGTAAAGAAGTGAGTGCAGGCAGGTTGGAATGGGTGGAGAAAGGTGTCGGGAGTTCTGTGTGATAGGAAAATATCAGCAAGAATCAAGGGGAAGGTGTACAGGACAGTGGTGAGAGCGGCCATGCTGTATGGTTTAGAGACAGTGTCACTGAGGAAGAGACCGGAGTCAGAGCTAGAGGTAGCAGAGCTGAAGATGTTGAGGTTCTCTTTGGGAGTGACAAGGTTGGACAGGATTAGGAACGAGTACATCAGAGGGACAGCTCATGTTGGACGTTTGGGGACAAAGTTAGGGAGGCCAGATTAAGATGGTTTGGACATGTTCAGAGGAGGGAGAGTGAGTATATTGGTAGGAGAATGTTGGACATGGAGCTGCCAGGCAGGAGGCAAAGAGGAAGGCCAAAGAGGAGGTATATGGATGGAATTAATGAGGATATGAAGCTAGTGGGTGCAAGTGTTGAGGATGCAGAAGATAGGGATAGGTGGAGAGAGATGATTCGCTGTGGCGACCCCTGAAGGGAAAAGCCGAAAGAAGAAGAAGAATCCTGTTAAAAGATGTGCTCTTTTGGTCTGTTGCCTTCTTGAGAATTCTTGAGAATTGAGAAGTTGGAAATGGGGCCAAACATACAGAATACTGCTGAAAAAGCAAAGATTGTGCAGTACCGGGAGGATTTATCTGAAGAACAATAGGCAGTTTACCTGCTCAAGACAAACAAGGGGCCAATAAACAATTATCACAAAACATATAACACTCATTGATCATATAGGTCAAGTATGGTCATATAAGTCAAGTACCAAAGAGCTCAATCATTTGTGAAAATTCAAATTCAGGTATGATTTTGTCTTCTAGACTATTTGTAGTATAGGCTACATTATAAGTGGTAATACATTCATTCATCACAGTTGCTGTTTACTGATACCATGCAGTATCGGCTTTTTTAAATGCCTGGTTTACTCTGTTTGGTTACATGATTCTAACACAGATAACATCTGTTCCCTAGCTATTCCACAGTTACTCACAAAGCAGTTACTGCTAATGTATGCTTATATCTGGTGAGGTTACTGGGGTGATTTATGCCCAGGGATCTTAATCTTATGTTAATCTTAATACACAGCTTCTGCATACACAGACTCTGTATGTTGAAGCAGCCAGGGTCTTCAGATATTTCACCAGCTACTCCTTTATGGACATCAATGATTATTTATTAGGGCCAATTCTTGAGTTAGTATGAAATCTATTTGAAGAGTATTAGATCTATTACTAATTCCAAATGTTATCAGACAAAGAAGAACATTATTGTTGGTTAAAGAATTTCCCTCTGTTCATTTATTTATTTATTGCTTCATTTAGTTTTGCTAAGTCCATTAGGAGTCTTACTGCAATTAAAACTGACAATTTACAGCAATTTCTAATTTTTGTTTACTTACTGTTGCTGTAAGTATTGTTTCCATGTTAAATGGTAAAAATAATATGTACAATGTTTGCATTTACGTGGTTGGATTTTTACATCAACAAGAGTATTACTTTTGGTCTTAATTGCATCTTTTGAATTCAATGTTGTTCCTTATTAATGGCATAAAATAAAATGATTTAAAACACTCAATTTTCCAGCAACTATTTTAGCCATAGTAAGGCATCTCTGCTTGTTTGGGAATCCAAAGAGCACTTGATCTGAGACCGCAATCTGAGACCTAAAGCATCTGCAATGAGCATGTGAGCATCAGAACTGGACCACAGAGCAATGGAAGAAGTTGGCCTTGCCTAGGCCACATCACATCACATCACATAGGATGCACTATGGGAAAACAGGAAACCTTGGGTACTTTCATTCATGTGGATGTTACTTTGACACATAGCATCTACTAAAATATTTTTGCATAGTACACTTCTTAATGCCATTGGCATTCCCATATAGCAGTGGCCTCTTTCAGCAGGATACTGCACCCAGCCACATAGCAAAATTCATTCAGAAATGGTTTGAGGAACATGACGAATCGTGTTGACTTGGCCTGAAAATTCCTGATATATCTTAAGCCAATTAAGCGTCTGTGGAATAGCCAACTCTTCTTATAGTATATGAAAGATATGTTGTAAACATGACATTTAGCCAGAGCTCTTGTTTTGACTTTGCTGTATCTCTAAGAAACAGATATTCTTTCTTAATTGCTTTGGACGCACAAGTTGGATTGAATGGTTGATGTTGCTGTAATAAATGTAAAATGTTCTTGAGGAGAATGTACAGTACCAGAGAATTAATGGTGTAAAGGTAGAGTTGCAGTGAACGTGCACAAGAAAAGAAGTAAATGTTTAGTAGAACAAAAACATCATATTTTGGCTTATGCATTCTGAAGATGAGTAAAAGACAGTGTCACATACTGGTAGTGTCACTGTGCTGTCTGACCAGTATAGGGTTTGACACGACAACACGACTATTACTGGTGCAAAGGGTGGACTTGATTGCCAAGGCTTTGCGGCCTCAGTAAGTCACAGGGGCCTTGTAATAGAAGAGCATGGGGGTGGGCAGGGTGTTGACTAGCTTTCTTTCGTCATAGGCTTTGCCAAAGGCGGCTTTAACACCTTCTCTCCTTCTAGAGCCTCCTACATTCCAGGCTCATATATGGGTGTGCTGTGGGCCCAAACGGATGTGTTTGCTATGGCAGCACATCTACTAAATTTGGATTGATACAGAGAAGATTAGCATGGCCCCTGTGAAAAGATGACATGCAAATCCATAAAGTGTTCCTCATTTAGCGATTCACTGCTTTAACAAAAGGCTCCAGCCACTTCTTGTAAGTGGCTTAACTAATTTTCTATGCCTTAATATAGAAGTCCCTATAAGCACGCCTCTTTCAGGTTTCTCAGTAGGTGCTTAAATGAGAAGTGTAATATTTTAGATACTTAACCAGAGAGGAGTGCTGCTCCCATTGACAAGCCTTAGCATTAGCTTTGGCTTTGCCTATTCGCCCTGCTGTGATTGCTCTAAGTAACAGTGTTAGAATGTGTTCGACAACATCTAGAAAGTGCTATTGAGTTGGGCTCTTTTTTGTGTCAGACTAACTAGTGTGCTAAAATTTAATTTCTGATTCCCTAATTTCTGTTTTGAGCGCCAAAACATCACTGCTCTAGAGGAGATCTGCATGGAGGAATGGGCCAAACTACCAGTAACAGTGTGTAAAAACCTTGTGGCGACTTACAGAAAACGTTTGACCTCTGTCATTGCCAACAAAGGGTATATAACAAAGTATTGAGATGAACTTTTGTTATTGACCAAATACTTATTTTCCACCATAACTTGCAAATAAATTCTTTAAAAATCAGACAATGTGATTTTCTGGATTTTTTTTTCTCATTCTGTCTCTCATAGTTGAAGTGTACCTATGTTGAAAATCACAGGCCTCTCTCATCTTTTTAAGTGGGAGAACTTGCACAATTGGTGGCTGACTAAATACTTTTTTGCCCCACTGTATGTGTCTCAATATAACAGTATGGCCAAAAACTTGTGGAAAATTGTCCATCACCTCCATACATGGGCCTTCCCCAAACTGTTGCCTACATGACAAACCTTGGAATGGGATATTCAATAAGAACATGTGTGGTATTCAGGTGTCCACATACATTTGGCTATAAACAGTATCTATTCCTTTTTTTCCTATTGTCTGTACCACTAATCCGATCTATTCTCGGGTCACGCGGAGCTATCCTCAGGTGTCATCGGGCATCAAGACAGGATACACCCTGGACGGAGTGTCAACCCATCGCAGGGCACAGTATCTATTCATATTTTTTCTTTTTTTTAATGCAAAAGACATCATTTGACTCTGTACTTGCAGTGAATATATATATTAGGCAGTGAATATAGGCATCTCTGCCTACCATGTCTGAATTATGTGGTCCTTTTAGATGTGTTTCAAAATGGTCACTGTGGTGTCTGATGTGGGTTGTGATTCAACCATCTGAATCAGATTCAAAGTGACCATATATCTGACCCCATATTTTCTTATTCGCTGGCATTAACTGAGCACAATGGTCTAACTGTGATGACTCCTTTGGGAAGATATGACTCTTAAATAAAAAAAACACAATATTGTAAAGATCATATATAAGATATATATATAAGATCATATATAATATGGGGGATGTGGTAGCTTAGTGGTTAAGGCATTGGACTCCTGATCGGAAGGTTGTGTGTTCAAATCCCAAGCTGCAACTACTGGGCCCTTGAGCAAGGCCCTTAACCCCAAAAATGCTCAATTGTATAAAAAGTGAGATGAAAATTGTAAGTCGCTCTGGATAAGGGCGTCTGCTAAATGCCAGAAATGTAAATGTAATATGTCATATATATATATATAAAAAGTGGTGTGAAAAAGTGTTGATTTCTTATTTTTTTGTATGTTTGTCACACTTTAATGTTTCAGATAATCAAACACATTTAAATATTAGTCAAAGATAACACAAGTAAACACATCATGCAGTTTTTAAATGAAGGTTTTTATTATTAAGGGAAAATAAAATCCAAAACTACATGGCCCTGTGTGAAAAAGTGTTTGCCCCCTAAGCCTAATAACGGGTTTGGGGTCCACCCTTAGCAGCAACAACTGCAATCAAGCGTTTTCCATAACTTGCAATGAGTCTGTTACAGCGCTGTGGAGGAATTTTGGCCCACTCATCTTTGCAGAATTGTTGTAATTCAGCCACTTTGGAGGGTTTTCGAGCATGAACCACCTTTTTAAGGTCATGCCACAGCACCTCAATCGGATTGAGGTCAGGACTTTGACTAGGCCACTCCAAAGCCATTCAGAGGTGGACTTGCTGGTGTGTTTTGGATCATTGTCCTGCTGCAGAACCCAAGTTCGCTTCAGTTTGAAGTGCATGATGTGTTTACTTGTGTTATCTTGGACTAATATTTAAATGTTTGATTATCTGAAACATTAAAGTGTGACAAACATGCAAAAAATAAGAAATCAGGAAGGGGTCCAACACTTTTTCACACCATTGTGTATATATATATATATATATATATATATATATATATATATATATATATATATATATATATATATATATATATATATATATATATATTGAATGCCATCCTCTCAGACTAGGCTTTGATTGAGATTTTTATTTAAGGTCACAGACAAAGGCAGCAACACTTTAGATAACTTTTACTCATTCAGTAAAATTTGTACTGGTTTAAAGTCCAGTCAAGATATGCAAGATACAGTCCCCTCCAATAGTATTAGAACAGCAAGGTCAATTCTTTTGTTTTTGTTATGTACTGAAGACATTGCAATTTCAGATAAAATAATCACAATTTCAGCTTTCATTTCCTGATATTTACTTTTAGATGTGTTAATCAACGTCATCTTTTGTCTGAACTAACTTATTTCTCAAATGATCAAAGGTACTGGAGCATGTGACTGAGGTTCTTGAACCATCATTAACCCTATCTAAGTGAGAGAAAGGTCAAAGTATGGAGAAAGAAAGGATCTGCTAAAACAATCTCATCAGTCAAATACAGTGGAGGCAGTATGTTGTTGTCAGGGGTGGGTACCGCCCTCTGGTGTTCTGGCAGGGAACTGTCCAGCAGTCCATTACAGTGGTAGTTTAGTGGTTAAGGTGTTAGACTTCTGATCAGAAGGTTGTGAGTTTGAATCGCAGGTCCATGAAGCTGCCACTGCTATGCCCTCGTGCAAGGCCCTTAATCCTCAATTGCACACTTCTATAAAATGTAAGTTACTCTGGATAAGGGTGTCTGCCAAATGATGTAAATGTTTCATGGCTTGTGCTTTCATGGCTCCTTCTTGAATAGGCTTACCAATCTTTATGAACCCTAACTAAAACTCTACATGATAGCTGCAGCAGAGTGAATTCAGAGAAATGCATCCAATCTAATTGAGAAGAGCTTCATAAAACAGCAAGACAGTTAAACACAACAAAAAGGAGAATGAAGGCAGAAACCCCAGTAGAAGACTAGGAAAGTTTGACAAAAGAAGAATGCAATAGTAGCTGGAAGAGCGGGATGTAGTACTCTATCATCAGATGTTGCCCTAATGGCAAGGAGGAGCTTCATCAGGTGGTGTTGTGTAATGTTTTGAAAGTAGAATTGCAGCAGTTACATCAATAACATGGACATCAGGGTATCAAGTGCACAACAGAGCTGGTTTAGTGTTATTGACCTAGCATATCTTCAGATGTTGCTCGCTGGTGCCAAGAGTGTGAACGAGGCCAGGACACTTTTAGAGCCATTCTTGGGGCTGTGTAGATGGTGGCGAGTCACACACTTTGTACCATTTTTAAGGCTAAAATGGTACAAAGCAGTTGTCTCTAATGAGTGGGGTGTGGTTTACTGAGTTATTGGTGAGTGTATATATATATTCTGGGACATGGGGCGCCACCCAGTGTTATAGCATTGGGCCCACCTATTTCTGGTACTACTCACTGCTGTACTGTTTTGATGGTATGTGTTCAACTGATCTTAACAACCAAGTGGCATTAAAGAAAAGTTACCAGTGGAGGTAAGAATCTTCTAGAAAATTAATTAAAAAACAGGAACGTCAGTTGAATCCTTGATGGCAGCCGTTACCTTTTGTTTAAGAATCTAATGAACTGCATGGCAGAGGTGACTGAAACGGGACAAATTGCAAACAGAACTGAAACACTTTGTTCTAATAATTCAGCTAAAATTATGTCCACACTTTAAAGAAAATATTAGTTAGTGCTATATTCACATTAGCACATTATATTATATTAACATACATAGACAAAAAAGTCTTAAATCTATTAATAAATATGCCAAGGACTCCATCTGCACCTCCATACACATTAAATGACTCAAAATGCAATGCTTGACTTAAATCCAGTTCACGCAGAGATGGTTGTTGGGTTTGTGTGGAATGTTATTGGCATACTGCAAAGTAACATACACTGGTAGGAATTAAAGGGATGACATGAATGTAGAGTCTGTAAGCATTTTGTCAATTTTTATTCCATTATTTTGTTTAAAATGGCACAGCTGTGTGTTATAACCATGCACTGAGCTATGTTATTAATCATCCACTATTGCTGATCGAACAGTCACCGCATTTAGGCGGTTTACATTTCCTACATTATTTCTAATCTAATCCCTGTTCACAGTTTGAGGAAATTTACACATTATTATTTAATCAATAAAAAAAAAAATCTAATAACAAAAATGTAATATTGGAGAATTGCACTTCCAGTTTTAACATTTTAACAATGCTAATCTATAGTTAAACATGGGAATATTAATTAACTAAATGCAAACCTCCTTAAAGTAGACAGGGTTACAAATGAACCAATGAAATGGACAGGAGGTGAAACTGAGGATTTTCAAAATCCCCGCAAATCCTCTCCATTTTATTGGATGTTGCATGTAACTAATCACGACACAGTTAAATAAAATTCCCACAAGCTCTTCCATACAATTAAGCAAACAACAGCATCAGAACCTTCTCAGAAAATGTGCAAAAAATATTGTACATGAGAATGAACTTTGACCTTATCATTATTTAAACCATTAAATTAATCAAGCACATGTTAATACTGCAATAAAAGTTGCCAAGGTCCTTAATTCCAAAAGTGCTAATGATCGACAAATCACTGTTAACATTTAAATTAAGAAAATTGCATAGGACATCTTGGCTGCATATTATGAGGGCTTTTGTTTGTTTTTTATTGTCTGCATGCAGTTTGTAGATCGTCATTCAAACAGTAAATATTTTCCCAAACGGCAAACCTCATTATTAAACTAGTAATATGGAATTTTGGCAAAAGACATCTGTATCAGAGATGAAATGACGATCTGATGAAGCTTGCGTGGCTGTAATAAGAGCTCCTTATTGTCCATTCTCTCACTCTTTTTCTCCATGTCATTTCCCATTGTATCCACTTCCTGCTCCTGATTGGGTTCAGTAAGTTACAAATCATCAGGAGGTGTGTTTGGGATCGTGATCCTGAAAAACATGGAAAGGGACAGGCAGAGAAAGAATGGAGAGAGAGAGAGAGAGAGAGAGAGAGAGAGAGAGAGAGAGAGAGAGAGAGAGAGAGAAAAATGGGTGGAGTCAAACAGTTGTCTTTTTAAAAAACCTTAGGATGCTGTTTTATTTGTGCAGAAAAGAGTACATCAAACCTCACTTCAGTTAACAGCCATGCACAGGCTAGCTGTTCAAGTCACAGCTTCAATGTATTTTTTGGTTAGACTGTTAACAATGAAAGTAAATAATTCTGTGCAATAAATGTCCAAAAGTATCATTTGTATCATACTAAACTATTAAAAGTACCAAATATTTACATGCTAATGGAGAGTTCTCAGCATGCAGCAAAATTCCTTATAGCTTAAGATATGTTGAGGGTGTAATGTGTACAGCAGCCTCTGGGAGTTTCCTTTCTCCATGTTCTCTAGCCTCTTTGACATGGCATATGCCTCTGATCTGACTCTAAATTAGCAGTGTGAGCAGTTAGTGATGAGCAACCCACAGCTCTGAAAGCTTTCATTCATACAGAGCTGATCACAATGGTGTTCACAGCCACAACACAAGGATTTTAGTTATATTACTTATATTTAAAGAACAGCAAAAATAACTGTTCAGAATTAGTGACCAATTATTTGAGAGCTGGGATTAAAATTGTTACCATTAAAAGTTCAACTTTTTGCAGTTTAGTGCAGTTGACTATAGATACTGTTTGTTATACACTGAAGACATTTTGGTTTGAGAAGAAAAAAGATGAGCTCATAGATCAGAATTTCAGCTTTCATTTCTTGATATTTACATCTAGATCTGTTAAACAACTTAGAATTAAAATTCGAAGTTAAAAATTAATTTTCTATATACTGGAACATATAGGCTGACATTGAATTAAAGTAAATAACACGCCATCCACTTCAGGAGGTAAAAATGCATGCTCAAATGGGTCAAGGTCTGGTGACTGACTACACCCCCCTGCATGATGGAGTTCCTACCAATTAGATTGGATATATTTCTCTGTAAATTGGTAAATATAAAATCTCTGTACACTTCTAAATTCATTATGCTCTTACCATCATGAGTTCATCATCATCAATGAAGATTCATGATCCTGTTCCTGAAGCAGTCTGAGCAACAGGAAACACCTCACATTTGCATGTTCCAATATTTTTAAACACTTGGAAAATGGATAAATTAAAAAACAAAAAGTACCATATTTGAAGTTCTTTAACACATCTACCTGTAAATGTCAGGAAGTAAAAGCTGGTCTAATCTTATGAGCTCAAAAACAAATTTCTTCAGTGTATAGGGAAAACGAAAGAACGGGTGCTTTTGGAGGGAAAGTAAGGTCAAGTCTATCCCAGTCACCTTTTTAACAATTAATAAAGTCCTACATGTTTTTTGTTGCTAACAGTGTAGCCTAAAACTTTAGTCTGTGCATAGCTGTTAAGTAAAGTGCAAAAATTAAAATGACTAAAGTAGTTTACCATCTTTTTTTTTTATTCCTGATTGACTATTAAAAATGTAAACCCATATATAGTATACAGTATTAATTTACTTACTGTACTATTACATTATTTATATTGTCAGAGAGTTAATGGTCCTTAATCCTTATATTACATGTGCTTGTCTTAGACATACCATGCTGCAATGCAAATGTCTGCTTTTTCTGTAAGTTTAAATAACGTGTATGTGAGTGCGTACCTTTAATAGAGGAAAAAGAAGCGAGCTCTCTGTGTGCTGGCGATGGCCTCGGACATGTTCCTCACCTTCAAGTAGTTCACAAAACCTTTAAAGAACAGCAGCAGACCTGCAGAAGCATGCACATGCCCACATAGACAACCATGCAATAACACACAGTTAAGTCACTGCATAAGAACGTCACTTGGGATATATTTATATAGTTATATTATAATTATGTATAGCTTGATTATTTATTAATAATAGCCAATAATAAGATATTTCATGTCCCTGTGTCCCGATGATAGATCGGATAAGCGGTACGGACAATGGAATGGAATGGAAGGTTTACTCTATCAGACTCCTAGGATGAAATAAGAAAAATAACAAAAATAATAAACAATAAATTACCCAGAACCAGAAATATCCACCAGAGCCAGTACTGTCCATTAACGTACCCGGTGAAATAATCAGAAAACTGGGGGGAAAAAACATCAACACTTGCTAAAAAAAAAAAACATCACAAAGGGTAGTGCATCATGGCTACTCAAGCAGTATAAACACAGCGCTGTTCACTTTACAGCAGAATAAACACAGCTCTCTCACAACTCAATCACATATATAGAATATATACTAAAATATTTTCAAAAGTCTGAAAATCATTGCCTATTTGCATTTGACACATTGTGTACGTTTGTTTGTGTGTTTGTGTGCATGTTTTACCCGGACGATGAGGATCCACTTGATAAGCGACAGGCCGAATCCACAAATTGCTCCATAACGGCCGGCAATGGTGTTAGTGAGACAGAAGGACAAGCAGAATCCAATCCAGTTAAACAAGAACGCCACTGCAGACACACACACACACACACACACACACACACACACACACACACACACACACACAGAGTGAGCAAATATAAAGCACACATATCCAAGCAAAATGTGAGTAAAGATAAATCACACACACACAATGACTGGCTAACTCACTGAAGAAGGCCAGCATAAAGATGCCATCGTTTCCGACACGTAGCTGATCAACATCACTGAAATCATCTCGTGGAGGAAAATCCTCATCCTGATTTTTCCAGAGATTGGAAAAAAAATCAGCAAGAGAGAGAGAGACAGAGAGACAAAAGGAGAGACAATATTGAGTATGTTAATGCATGTGTGTGCGTTATAGTGGGTGTGTCTCACTCGTGGTATGCTGTCCCCAGTTGAGGCTGCCAGTTCAGCTGCTTTGGCTTTCTCAACTTCATCATAGGTGGGGAGCGATGTGGCCACACTGTAGGGGGGTGGAACGGGAAAATCCCCCTGAAACACACGTTCTGGACACACACACACACACACACACAGATTCAGTACCTTAAGTAGGTCACAATGTTCCATAGTGAAATGTATAAAATCTTTCATGTTTTACTGAATAAATGATGTTTAAAAAACTCCCCACTTTCCCAGTACACTCGAGAAACATGAAGGTGGTTATGAGAAATAATTGATCATAATGATCCAAAATCTTAAAAATCAATCAGCAACAGTGAAGCTCAAAAAAAAAAAAAAAATCAATGTATATTATTTTATAATAAATTATGATTATACACTACATGGACAAAAATATTTGGACACTTAACCCACACACACATATGTATGCCTTTCTCAAACTGCTGCCACAAAGAATAAAGAATACAATTGTCTAGAATGCCTTTATATATGCTGTAGCATTATGATTATCCTTTACTGAAACCAAAGGGCCTAGCCTAAATGTGTTCTAGTATGACAATTCCCTTGTGCAGAAAAGACTCAAAGGGCATCCTCACTTCCTGTGAAAATAAATGGATGACTTGAGAGAAACTAACATTAGACAAGTACACAGTTAAGATCAGTTAGTAACCTTTATTTCGATTGCTAGAGAAAAAAAACGGTGAAAAAACGGTCAAAAACCTCTCTCAGTTTTTTTTTGAAGTGAGGATGGAGGTTTTAGCCTAAAAAGATCCAACAGGACTACGTTGAAAATCGAAGCTAACACTTTATATTGCTAATTGTGATGAAACTAATCAAAGTACTGATATATTCTGCGTTTCTTAATGGTGCTCTCTCTGCATTGAGACACTTTTTTCCAGAGCACAACAGTGAACATGTCAGTTATGAAAATAGACTATTTTAAAATGGGATGGTGGGAGTGCTTGGATTAATGTCTTTTTTTATGCTAGACAAGAAAAAAAAAGAAAACCAACTGAGGTTTAAACACACTGTCCTATGTTCCTCAGTCCAGCACTGTATTTGAGAGCAGTGCTGATAGTGAGTATAGCTCAATTATGTCAGGGCAAAACACTTACAATCTATGATAACTTATTTACAGTTTAAGAGTGATTTTTATCATCATTCAGTAGCCATGCCTGGTAGAAATCTATGCACAGAAAGCTTATATTAACATTTGATCTGAAGTACAAAGGTTCAAAACTGTACCCTCAGAACTACAATTCATACTGTTCACAGCAAACACTTATTTCAGCTTATTTGGACATTTTGGATCAAAGTTATGATAATATAATAATCTTGTGTAGTGTGACAATGGGCTATCCCACTCCAATCACAAGCATCAGATCCCTGAACAGCACCAATTACGGGTGGCCAAGACACACATGGTAGGGGAATGGAAATGGAAAACTACAGGGTTGGCAGAGGATGATTACCCAAGCTGATTTCACTCCCCCAAACATCAATGAAAGCAAAGAAAAACTTTCTACGATTTTTGTGAGCATCTGGGCCAAATGTGTGATCTAATGGTGTTACCTGTTCAAAGACTGCTGGGAACTGGGATGACGGGGGTAAAGGGATTTATGGACATTAACGGACATTGTCTCAAAGCAGATTTACAGAAACAGAATTTTTTTTTTATAAAGTTTAAAGTCAAGTTACTGTTTATCACTAATGAGCAAGCCTGAGGCGGCGGTGGCAAGGAAAAAACTCCCTGAGGTGATCTGAGGAAAAAACCTTGAGAGGAACCAGGCTCAGAGGGGAACCCATCCTCATTTGGGTGACACTGGACAGTAAGTAACTGTCGTTAATGCCAAATGCCACACCAGACAAATGTAGTGATGGGGAACGGACAGCACCAGTTCAGAACCACTCCTTTGGACGGCCAAGGAGGGGACATGCACTTACTATTGTGCCCCTATACAATTTTATTTTGCCCTGCTTCAGCATTCGATGCCACAATAGTCATTAGCCTGGTTGCTTGACTTAATCGGTTCTATCTTGTTATAAAAAACTCTATCACGTGTAATATAATAACGTAGAATGTTTATAATACTACTACTACCAATAATAATAAAAATAATAATAATAATAATAATAATTTAATAATTTTTTGGGCTTCAAAACCGTTTGGGATATTATAATGCGATATGAAAGATGTTTGTAATAATTAATAGTTTTGAGAACATACCTGGAGTGGATGTAGCTCCTAACGCCAAGCTGGCATAAGACGGGGGCGGAATCTCGCTGCCTGATGCCATGGCGACCGGGTTGCTAGCAGCAGCGGCCTGGGATGAGGTGGAAGGCTCTTCAGCAAGGCTTGTTTCAGAAGGCTCATCCTCATTGTGCAACTGAAAACAATGATAGCTGTTTGAGTGAAACACCAAGCAGTGGCAGCTGGGTGTTTAAGCTTTTGGTTATTATTTAGAAGTTCGGATTCCACCAGGGTTAAACAATCATGATTGGGTGAAAATAAATGAAAATAAATGATCCGAAGATGTATGAAGGATCCACAATTTAGTACCATTTTCGATATATATATTTTTTTAATAAAAATACTGCGCTGATCTGGAGCAGTGAGGGTACAAAGTTTGCCATGGGGGCAGAACTACTACACTAGTTAAGTAGGAGTTAACCACAACTGGGACTAAAAGACCTCTGCTTTTCCTTTAATGCTTATTAAAATTTATCCAACCCTCCATGACAGCTTGTCAAAAAAAAAAAGTTTGACAGTACTCCACTACTTTTATATTTTCCTTTTTCTGTAGTGAAAGTACCCTATGGTGATACAGCGCCCTACTCCCTCTGTAAATATCTCCACACTAATAAGTCAATAACCACAGTAATGTGCAGGTAAAGTACACATGCACTGAGTGTTTTTGTAATACAACAAATTTAAAAAACACAACCCAAGTACAGAATAATGTGTGCATAATATGGATTTTATTAACCAGATGCACTGATCAAGGTGTAGCATTTAAAATACAGGAATCACTGCAGGGACTTCCCAATAAAACCACTGCAGTATTAAACAGAAAACATATTAAATACCCCAAAGGAATTTCCAGCGACCGACTCCCTGTAATTCTGTGGTTCTTTTAATCCCAGGGTTAACATTAAAAACAGAAGAAATCCAAAATTCTCTGGTCTCCATCCACACTGTGTGGTATCTGTCCTTGTACTCAAGAGTCCAACTACGTGGTATAAGCCTGGTGTATGTTCTCTCAGCAGCAATCTGGATATATTTCAAAGTTAATGGATGAAGCAAAGCAAAAAATTCCACAAGCAGGAACTGCAGAATCTTTCTCCAACTCGAAATTCCTAATAAAACGTTTTTATGTCATTTAATCAGCATGTTTCATAAAGTGCAAACAGCCAAAGCGGACAGCAGTATTCTTAAAACTGAAAGGTGCTGGGAATTGGGTATTTGTATGTGCAAAGCAGTGAATGAAGAATGCAGACAATTCTGTGAGATACATGTCTACACTTTTGCTAAAGTCTATGCATCCCTGATAATCACTCAGCCAAATATATGACCAATTACACGGTAATAAAATCTTCTGGAATATCCTGATTTGTGGTTTGTTTTTGACGCGTGCTAATGTACTACAATACTGAAAAACACACGTCCTATCTTTCCTGTCTGAAGCAACACTATGAAGTAATTACACAGATATTATTAGCACTCAAGTGTGTGTTTGTGTGTGTGTGAGAGAGAGAGAGAGAGAGAGAGAGAGAGAGAATGATTTGATCAGTATAATGTCTGAAAGTTACACTGAAAGCTACAATGTCTGAATTTCCCTAGTCAGACTTTTGCATTTGATGGGAAGAGACTTGATGGTTTATCAGTTGATCAGTCAGCATTGTTTCTCAGAAAACTGATAAGAATCAACTTGTTCACAAACGTCACTTCTGCATTAGTCAGACACACCACTGACAGCATTTCTAATGCTTCAAAAAAAATTTCTTTTTTAAATCTTAAATTAAATTACACAGAACTGTGGGTTACCTCTAACCCCTGACCAGTAGGAACAGATGACACATGGGAAGAACATATCAAACTTCACACAGACAGGAAACCAGAGCGTGGGCTAAACAAGTGTCACATGACGTTAATAACTTAAACAGCTGGGAAAAATAATAAATGTGATGGAATTTATTTGCAAGAGCTTCCAAATATCAATCCATTAATAGACCCCTATGTGTATCTATTCCCAATAATCCATACAAACATCTACCCACATCTATGCCCTACCATAGGCAGTAATATACAGATTTATTCACCAATACACACATTTACACCAACTGACACAACCTTTACACTATTCTCATTCATTTAACAACAAACTGGGAAACACTAACATTCAGTAAGATTAACATTCAACAAAACAAACACCTCATTACAGCATATTCTACTTTACTATATAGAAACTATATATACATACACTTTTAATATGATTGTTTTAGTTGTTGCTGTGGATATTATTATTATTATTATTATATACTCTACAGAGAAGGCCGTGTAATCTGAAAAGCGGAAGTCGAGGCTGGCCGAATCCCAACTGTCTCTGTACACCCTACACATGAACACTAACTCTAGGACTTTAAATAATAATGAGTTTTACGCCCTTTGTAAACAAACAAAAATACAAACAAACACATAAACAAGGTTTCATAGCCCTTTGTTATCTGACATTATTGATAAGTGATGTGCACTAGACCTACGATATGCACTAGATATCCATTTGAGATTAAGCCAGTGACTTTCGTGGCTGTGCTAGCTGGAAACAACAACACGGCCTTGGCTGAGTAAAAGCCTGGAGATGACCATTAAACACAAACATGTACAAATCTCGCATTCGGAGTTATAAATTATTTATAAATATTATTTAAAATATGTGGTTAGTAAGTTTTTCTAGCGGACTTACCACTTGGTAACGGCTAACCGCTGACTCCATTTTTCTTTAACACAGCCGTTAATGAGAAAATCACAGACACACACACAAACGTTCAATAATTTTAGTTGTTGATATGTAAACACCTAACGGAATAGGTTTGTTGAAAACGACGGATATATATTTCCCCCATTTACAACAAATTCAGTTTAAAGAGTGTTTTTGTTCTACGCTCTAGAAAAACATCCGTCTCCTCACACAACAGCAAAGCACAGAGCGAGTGGGACTCGGGTTGCCAGATTGGACTGAAGATTTCCATCACTGCAGTTTAAAACCCGCCCATTTTAAAAAATACCAGCCCAAAATGCATACTGTGATAACTAATATAATAACAAACATAAAACATAAAACAAATGTGTTAGTGCAAAGGGCACTATTTACACACACTACGTTAGTTACCTGTATACGTTTTGTGTAATTATCAAACATGACAACAAAATTTTATAGCAGAATAATAGCGTATAAGCAGGCTCACCTTTTTTTATAGAGACTTAATGCAGAGAATCCTCGCAGGACTCATGAGATCTTCTCTTGAAACATTATAAAACAGGTCGCTCTCCCATTATTTTCGGTAAGACTCTCTATATTTACCCCACTTTGGCATGACGATGATTAAAAACACTTGGCTTTACGAGTACATCGATTACAACAACCCGCCAGTGAAGCCTGGAGCCTGATTGGACAGGACTCTCCTGAACCTTATTGGCTAAACGGAACCATATAATTATAACGTCAACATTACATATTATACTTTATTGTAAAGTTCGTTTGAACGGAAAATTAATAAAATATCATGTTTTTAGTCAAAAATAAAAACCCGCCAGTAACCCGCCGCAAAACCAGAAACCAGCCCAAGTTTTATCAACCCGCCCAATGCATTTTTTCCGGTTAAACCTGACGAAAAGAAGCCCAATTGGGCGGGTTGCCAGATTTCTAAGCGGAGTAGATCGAATGCTGATAGCTCTTTTCATAGAGATGTAGCTACGAGTCGCTAGATGGCGTCCTAGGATTATTTGCATTGATTTATTTGCATTATTTGCATTTTCGTTAATTTATCGTAATCATTTGTATATATATATATATATATATATATATATATATATATATATATATATATATATATATATATATATATATATATATATATATATATATATACACACACACACACACACACACACACACACACACACACATAATCTAGCCATGGGGGTCACAGTCCAGTGACTTCTGTGCCGGTCCCAAGCCCGGATAAATAGAGAGGGTTGCGTCAGGAAGGGCATCCGGCGTAAAACATTGCCAAATTTAACCATGCGAATTTCATACCGGATCGGTCGAGGCCCGGGTTAACAACGACCGCCATCGGCGCCGTTGACCTACAGGGCGCCGGTGGAAATTGCGCTACTGTTGGTCGAAGAAGCAGAGGAGGGAGGAGAGTGCGCAGACAGAGAGAGAAGAGGAAAGGTAAGAGTGTAGGACTAAGGATAGGAACTCTGAATGTTGGTACTATGACAGGGAAAGGTAGAGAGCTGGCTGATATGATGGAGAGAAGGAAGGTGGATATACTGTGTGTACAGGAGACCAGGTGGAAGGGTAGCAAGGCTCGTAGTATAGGAGCAGGATTCAAGCTCTTTTATTATGGTGTGGATAGTAAGAGAAATGGGGTAGGTGTGGTCCTGAAGGAGGAGTTTGTGAGGAATGTCCTGGAGGTGAAGAGAGTGTCAGACAGGGTGATGAGTCTGAAGTTAGAGATTGAAGGGCTGATGTTGAATGTTGTTAGTGGTTATGCCCCACAGGTAGGTTGTGAGTTAGAGGAGAAAGAGAAATTCTGGAGTGAATTAGATGAGGTGATGGAGAGTATTCCCACGGGTGAGAGAGTGGTGATAGGAGCGGATTTTAATGGACATGTTGGTGAGGGGAACACAGGTGATGAGGAGGTGATGGGCAAGTTTGGAGTTAAGGAAAGGAACCTTGAAGGACAGATGGTAGTGGACTTTGCTAAGAGGATGGACATGGGTGTGGTTAACACTTATTTTCAGAAGAGGGAGAAGCATAGAGTGACTTACAAGAGTGGAGGTAGGAGAACACAGGTAGACTACATCCTATGTAGAAGAGGCAATCTGAAAGAGATTAGTGACTGTAAAGTGGTAGTGGGAGAGAGTGTAGCCAGACAGCATAGGATGGTGGTGTGTAGGATGACTTTGATGGTCTGTAAGAAGAAGAGGTCAGAGATAGAGAAGAAAACCAAGTGGTGGAAGCTGAAAAAGGAGGAATGTTGTGAGGAATTTAGACAGAAGTTGAGGCAGGCTCTGGGTGGTCAGGTAGTGCTGCGAGATGACTGGGAAACTACAGCAGAAGTGATCAGGGAGACAGGGAGAAAGGTGCTGGGTGTGTCATCTGGAAGGAGGAAAGAAGATAAGGAGACTTGGTGGTGGAATGAGGAAGTTCAGGATAGTATCCAGAGGAAGAGGTTAGCCAAGAAGAAGTGGGACATGGACAGGACTGAAGAGGATAGACAGGAATACAAGGAGTTACAGCGCAGAGTGAAGAGGGAGGTGTCTAAGGCCAAGCAGAAGGCATATGATGAGTTGTACACTAGGTTAGACACTAGAGAAGGAGAGAAGGACTTGTACAGGTTAGCTAGGCAGAGGGATCGAGATGGGAAGGATGTGCAGCAAGTTAGAGTTATTAAGGATAGAGATGGAAGGGTGCTCACAAGTGAGGAGAGTGTACAGAGGAGATGGAAGGAATACTTTGAGGAGCTGATGAATGAGGAAAATGAGAGGGAAAAAAGAGTAGAAGGGGTGAACTCTGTGGAACAGAAAGTAGATAAGATTAGAAAGGATGAAGTCAGGAAGGCTTTGAAGAGGATGAAAAGTGGAAAGGCAGTTGGTCCTGATGACATCCCGGTGGAGGTCTGGAAGTGTCTGGGAGAGGCAGCAGTGGAATTTTTAGCTAGTTTGTTCAACAGGGTTTTAGAGAGTGAGAGGATGCCTGAGGAATGGAGAAGAAGTGTGTTAGTGCCGATCTTTAAGAATAAGGGTGACGTGCAGAGTTGCAGTAACTATAGGGGGATAAAGTTGATGAGCCATACAATGAAGCTATGGGAAAGAGTAGTGGAAGCTAGGATAAGGAAGGTAGTGGAAATTTGTGAGTAGCAGTATGGCTTCATGCCCAGAAAGAGCACAACAGATGCAATTTTTGCTCTGAGAATTTTGATGGAGAAGTATAGGGATGGTCAGAGGGAGTTGCACTGTGTGTTTGTAGACTTGGAGAAAGCGTATGAAAGGGTGCCAAGAGAAGAGCTGTGGTACTGTATGAGGAAGTCAGGAGTAGCAGAGAAGTATGTCAGAGTGGTGCAGGACATGTATGAGAGGAGCAGGACAGTGGTGAGGTGTGCTGTAGGTCAGACAGAGGAGTTCAATGTGGAGGTGGGACTGCATCAGGGATCGGCTCTGAGCCCCTTCCTGTTTGCTATAGTGATGGACCAGTTGTCAGAGGAGGTCAGACAGGAGTCTCCTTGGACAATAATGTTTGCAGATGACATTGTGATCTGTAGTGAGAGCAGGGAGCAGGTGGAGGAAAACCTGGAGACGTGGAGGTTTGCGCTGGAGAGAAGAGGAATGAAAGTCAGTCGTAGTAAGACTGAGTACATGTGTGTGAATGAAAGGGAGGGAAGTGGAACAGTAAGGTTACAGGGTGAAGAGGTGAAGAAGGTACAGGAGTTTAAGTACTTGGGGTCAACAGTCCAGAGTAATGGAGAGTGTGGGAAAGAGGTAAAGAAGCGAGTGCAAGCAGGTTGGAATGGGTGGAGAAAGGTGTCGGGAGTTCTGTGTGATAGGAAAATATCAGCGAGAATCAAGGGGAAGGTGTACAGGACAGTGGTGAGACCGGCCATGCTGTATGGTTTAGAGACAGTGTCACTGAGGAAGAGACAGGAGTCAGAGCTAGAGGTAGCAGAGCTGAAGATGTTGAGGTTCTCTTTGGGAGTGACAAGATTGGACAGGATTAGGAATGAGTACATCAGAGGGACAGCTCATGTTGGACGTTTGGGGGACAAAGTTAGGGAGGCCAGATTAAGATGGTTTGGACATGTTCAGAGGAGGGAGAGTGAGTATATTGGTAGGAGAATGTTGGACATGGGGCTGCCAGGCAGGAGGCAAAGAGGAAGGCCAAAGAGGAGGTATATGGATGGAATTAATGAAGATATGAAGCTAGTGGGTGCAAGGGTTGAGGATGCAGAAGATAGGGATAGGTGGAGAGAGATGATTCGCTGTGGCGACCCCTGAAGGGAAAAGCCGAAAGAAGAAGAAGAAGAAGACACACACACACATACACATTGACCAGGCGTAACATTATGACCACCTGCCCAATATTGTGATAGTCCCACTGTTCCTACCAAAACAGTGTTCAGCAACTTCTTCAGCAATTTGAGCAACAGTAGCTCATCTGTTGGATCGGATCACACAGGCCAGCCTTCACTCCCCATGTGCATCAATGAGCTTTGGCCGTCCATGACCGTGTCTCCAGTTCACCACTGTTCCTTCCTTGGACCACTTTTGATAGATACTGACCACTGCAGACCGGGAACACCCCACAAGAGCTGCAGTTTTGGAAACACTCTGATCCAGTCATCGTCTAGCCATCACAATTTGGCCCTTGTCAAACTCTCTCAAATCCTTACGCTTGCCCATTTTTCCTGCTTCTAACACATCAACTTTGAGGACAAAATGTTCACTTGCTTCCTAATGTATACCACCCACTAACAGGTGCCATGATCTCTTTTTTTTGAAGGAAGTCCTCCTTCTTCATATATATATATATGTTATATATAGATGATCTGGCACTCCGCTCCAAGCCTAGACCAAAACACTGAGGCTGAGTCCCAAACATTCATTAGAAGGCTGTTCCATAATTGTGGGGATTTGTAAGAGAAAGCTCCACCTCTACTGTACTCTTCCATATTTGTGCTGGACAAAGGGCTGGTCTTTATTCAACTACTGGTTCATTCAGACAGTGAAGAATCACAATAATCCAACCTAAAGAAAACAAAAGGATAAACTAGTTTTTCTGCATCATGTACTGACATCATATTTCATATCGTAGCTAAATTTCTGAAATGAAAAAAGGCTGTCTTATTCATTTTATTTATATGAGCTTCATGAGGGGAGGGGAGGGGAGGGGAGGAGAGGGGAGGGGAGGAGAGGGGAGGAGAGGGGAGGGGAGGAGAGGGGAGGAGAGGGGAGGAGAGGGGAGGGGAGGGGAGGAGAGGGGAGGGGAGGGGAGGAGAGGGGAGGGGAGGAGAGGAGAGGGGAGGAGAGGGGAGGGGAGGAGAGGGGAGGAGAGGGGAGGGGAGGAGAGGGGAGGAGAGGGGAGGGGAGGAGAGGGGAGGAGAGGGGAGGGGAGGAGAGGGGAGGAGAGGGGAGGGGAGGAGAGGGAGGTTGAACTGACAGGTAATGTGTGTTGATTCTTACCTGTGTCTTTTTACTGCCAATCTTTATATTTGTGGCCCTTTGTGATTTTAGTTGCTTCTGTAACTGGCAAGAGAGAGTGTGCATGAGATACTACTGGCACATTCGTTTCTAATTGCCACACACACACGTCCTTGAGCATAAATTCAGTCTAATGGTGTGAAAACTTTAAGTCAGGTATGGACCCGCTTTCTGTTGCCCTGTTTGGATGAGTGCCTTGAAAAGCGCTGACTGAATATATGTGAGTCTGGTACTGGGCTAAAATAATGCCTACCTTCTAAGTCTTCCACCACACCATCACACACCGGGGTTCTACAGCGATGCCAAAACCCTGGATTGCCTAAAGAAATTATGTTGGGTCAGACAGTGATCAAATCCAAACTGATAACTGGGAGACTGATGATCGATATGTGCAGTAGCTGACATGAATGTATGTTTGACACAGTAGCATGGCAAGGTGCATATATTTTGACTTAAGGCCCATTGTAAATGACATTAGGTAATGACTAGAAATCTCTAGACAGTGGAAATGTGAGTCCATGTGTGTGCAATCAGTAAAGCAAAATTAAGAAAGTAAGAAATCCTACACACACACACACACACACACACACACACACACACACATATATATATATATATATATATATATATATATATATATATATATATACATATATATATATATATATATATATATATATATAAATATATATATATATATATATATATATATATATATATATATATATATATATATATATATATATACATATATATATATATAAATAGTCTGTGACTGCAGTTCAAAAGCCATTTTAGTTTCTGCCATTGTATCCCACCCTGTGGCCGACTGGGGCCTGTTGTGTTGTTACTGACCGGTGGAGTACGACATATCTTAGGGCAAACGGTCTCTAGGACAAACGGTTTGCACGATCAGTTTTAGGACAGGCAAACATACAAATCTCAACTATTACAAAAGGTGCTTTCTCAAGAAGGCAACATACCACATTAAGAGTCAAGGGGGTGTAATTTTAAAAAATTGACAGGCATACATTGTGATTATTTTGTCTGTTACAAAAATGCACACTTCTGGCTCTTCATATTGAAACCACTTGGCACAAGCAAATGGCCAAAATTTAAACCACAATGCTAGAAACAGCAAATTACCTTTACCAAAGTTATATCAAAGCTGTAACTGCTAACACGAACTTCACAAAGTAACAAAGTGCTACTGTCTGAATAATTAATTTTGCACTTTAAGCATATTTGCATTGGAATTTGCATTGGAGATATATATATATATATATATATATATATATATATATATATATATATATATATATATATATATATATATATATATATATATATATATGGCTCAGGGCTGTTTTGGCAGTGAAAGGGAGACCAACACAACACAATATTAGCCAGGTGGTCGTAATGTTATGGAGACATGCTTCTAGGCTGATTGGATTCTCTAAATTGCCTGTAGTGAATGTGTGTGTGCCCTGCGATGGGTTGGCAGTCCGTTCAGGGTGTATCCTGCCTTGATGCCCGATGACGCCTGAGATAAGCACAGGCCTGATAATGGAATTGGAATTGGAAATATATATATATATAATATATATATATATATATATATATATATATATATATATATATATATATATATATATATATATATATAGAAGCATGTCTCCATAACATCATGACCACCTGGCTAATATTGTGTTGGTCTCCCTTTCTCTGCCAAAACAGCCCTGACCCGTCGAGGCATGGACTCCACTAGATCCTTGAAGGTGTGCTGTGGTATCTGGCACCAAGATATTAGCAGCAGATCCTTTAAGTAAGATGTGAGGTGAGGCCTTCATGGATCAGACTTGTTTGTCCAGCACATCCCACAGATGCTGTATTGGATTGAGATCATTGGATTGAGACCATTTTTGCTTTGTGGCATGGCACATTATCCTGCTATCCACAGCTATCAGGGAATACTGTTTCCTTGAAGGTGGTAGGTGATACGTGTCAAAGTAACATCCACATGGATGGCAGGCCCAACGTAATGTTCCCAGCAGAACATTGCCCAAAGCATGACACTGCCTCCGCCAGCTTACCTTCTACCCATAGTGCATCCTGGTGTCGTATGATTCATCAGACCAGGACACCTTCTTCCATTGCTCCGTGGTCCAGTTCTGATGCTCACGTGCCCATTTTTGCCGCTTTCGGCAGTACACATGGGTCAGCTTGGGCACCCTGACTGGTCTGCGGTTATGCAACCCATACGCAACAAACTGTTACGCACTGTGTATTCTGACACCTTTCTATCAGAACCAGCATTAACTTTTTTTTTTTTTAGCAATTTGAGCAACAGTAGCTGATCTGTTGGATCGGACCACACAGGCCAGCCTTCGCTCCCCACATGCAAGAGCTCTCCCTCTGTCTCTCTCTTTATTTATATATATATATATATATATATATATAATAAAGGCAAGTCATAATAACAAAGATTGTTTATAGCTGTGTCTGGAAGCTTTGGTCTGAATCCAACTATCTGCTTAACAACTACAATATGTTGATATATTCACAGTTGAGAATTTGAACAATATGTTGATACATCCACAAGGTAAATTACATCCATAATTAATGAAGTTTCATTTACAATAACCACTTTAGAGGAAAGAAATCTAAAATCAAATGAGCTAGGTTACTAATAAACAAACTGTCAGGTTTACCAGGCAGGAGAAATCAGACCCAAGTGCAGGGATAGATATGAAATGGGGGTTTATTCAAAAATAAACACACACAAACAGGAACACTAGGAAGAAAAACTAAACACAAAACAAAATCCAGAGAACAAAAGAGACACACAATTACGACGAGGACTAGCAAACACAGGCAAGACAACCAATATAAATAGGAGAGATAATCAATGGAACATGAGGGACAGGTGTACAGAGGCGGGAACAGGCTAAGGATCTGGCTGGGCTAAAATGTCCAAACAAAACAAACACACATGGCATAAACATAAACAAGTCAAAACTAATGAGAACATAAACCCAGCAATGGCACAATGCAGTTATACAGAGATGCTAACACGCACATACATACACACCAACATGCAAACACTACAGCTTTAGAGGAACCTGACTTCATACAGCTTGATTTTCATCATTCAAATGACTTGTGTGATAAAATGGCTGTATTTTCCAGCTGTGGTTTTCAGGTTCAGCATGCAAATCTGTTTAGTGCTTGTGTGTGTGTGTGTGTGTGTGTGTGTGTCTGCTTTGGCTCTGACATGTAATGGAGACATGATCACAATAGAGGCCTTTGTGACTAGACGAACAGTTATAGGAACAGGAATAAACAGAAATAAACACACATGAGTTCGTTCATGACACAATGGTCTTTTATGTACACTCTACACCAGCGTCTGTGAGCAGTCTCGACCAAACTGGAAATTGAAGTTTTACAAAAAGACCAGTTAATTTTTTAATCTCTAACTGTCCAGGTTTGGTAAGTCTGGCTGAGAGGAGTGGAACACAATCTTAACATTCAGTGTGTTGTGCTGTGATGTTCACCACAGTTTTATAGATTTTTGAGTTTCTGTATCCTTCTCTGCAGCTTGACCCAATCTGGAAATTTTCCTCTCTCTTATCAACAAGGTGTTTCCACCCACAGAACTGTTACTCACAACACTTTTTTGTTTTTCAGACCATTCTATGTAAAATCTTGATCAGCAGTGACTGAAATACTCAGACCAGCCCATCTAACATCCATACATCAGTCAAAGTCACAGAGATCACACAGAGATTTTCTTCATTCTGAAGCACTTGACCTGTACCTGCGTGATTATTTGCACTGTGTTGCTGCCACATACAGTGGGGCAAAAAAGTATTTAGTCAGCCACCAATTGTGCAAGTTCTCCCACTTAAAAAGATGAGAGAGGCCTGTAATTTTCATCATAGGTACACTTCAACTATGAGAGACAGAATGAGAAAAAAAAATCCAGAAAATCACATTGTCTGATTTTTAAAGAATTTATTTGCAAATTATGGTGGAAAATAAGTATTTGGTCACCTACAAAAAAGCAAGCTTTCTGGCTCTCACAGACCTGTAACTTCTTCTTTAAGAGGCTCCTCTGTCCTCCACTCGTTACCTGTATTAATGGCACCTGTTTGAACTCGTTATCAGCATAAAAGACACCTGTCCACAACCTCAAACAGTCAGACTCCAAACTCCACTATGGCCAACACCAAAGAGCTGTCAAAGGACACCAGAAACAAAATTGTAGACCTGCACCAGGCTGGGAAGACTGAATCTGCAATAGGTAAGCAGCTTGGTGTGAAGAAATCAACTGTGGGAGCAATTATTAGAAAATGGAAGACATACAAGACCACTGATAATCTCCCTCGATCTGGGGCTCCACGCAAGATCTCACCCCGTGGGGTCAAAATGATCACAAGAATGGTGAGCAAAAATCCCAGAACCACACGGGGGGACCTAGTGAATGACCTGCAGAGAGCTGGGACCAAAGTAACAAAGGCTACCATCAGTAACACACTACGCCTCCAGGGACTCAAATCCTGCAGTGCCGAACGTGTCCCCCTGCTTAAGCCAGTACATGTCCGGGCCCCTCTGAAGTTTGCTAGAGAGCATTTGGATGATCCAGAAGAGGATTGGGAGAATGTCATATGGTCAGATGAAACCAAAATAGAACTTTTTGGTAAAAACTCAACTTGTCGCGTTTGGAGGAGAAAGAATGCTGAGTTGCATCCAAAGAACACCATACCTACTGTGAAGCATGGGGGTGGAAACATCATGCTTTGGGGCTGTTTTTCTGCAAAGGGACCAGGACGACTGATCCGTGTAAAGGAAAGAATGAATGGGGCCATGTATCGTGAGATTTTGAGTAAAAACCTCCTTCCATCAGCAAGGGCATTGAAGATGAAACGTGGCTGGGTCTTTCAGCATGACAATGATCCCAAACACACCGCCCGGGCAACGCAGGAGTGGCTTCGTAAGAAGCATTTCAAGGTCCTGGAGTGGCCTAGCCAGTCTCCAGATCTCAACCCCATAGAAAATCTTTGGAGGGAGTTGAAAATCCGTGTTGCCCAGCGACAGCCCCAAAACATCACTGCTCTAGAGGAGATCTGCATGGAGGAATGGGCCAAACTACCAGCAACAGTGTGTAAAAACCTTGTGGCGACTTACAGAAAACGTTTGACCTCTGTCATTGCCAACAAAGGGTATATAACAAAGTATTGAGATGAACTTTTGTTATTGACCAAATACTTATTTTCCACCATAACTTGCAAATAAATTCTTTAAAAATCAGACAATGTGATTTTCTGGATTTTTTTTCTCATTCTGTCTCTCATAGTTGAAGTGTACCTATGATGAAAATTACAGGCCGCTCTCATCTTTTTAAGTGGGAGAACTTGCACAATTGGTGGCTGACTAAATACTTTTTTGCCCCACTGTACATGGCTTATTAAATAACTGCACAAAGGTACAGGTCTTGCTGATAAAATGGATGGTGAGAGTATAATGATCATTTCCATATAAAGTATGAAGAATCCAGTTTATTATTCATTTGTGTGCGAGCAAAATGTAAGAACAGTTATAATGAATCTATATAAACTTACACTATATTGTAAGTTTATATTTATAATCAAAGTTTTGGGACACCCAAAACACCCAAAACTGGTGTTTCTCAGGGGTTGGGCTCGGCCCCTTCGTTCCAGTGAAAGGAACTCTTAATGCTTCAGCATACCAAGACATTTTGGACAATTTCATGCTCCTAAATTTGTGCGGACAGTTTGGGGATGACCCCTTCCTGTTCCAACATGACTGCACACCAGTGCACAAAGCAAGCGCCATAAATTCATAGATGAGCGAGTTTGGTGTGGAGGAACTTGACTGGCCTGCACAGAGTCCTGACCTCAACCCCATAAGAAGGGCCAGGCCTTCTCATGCCTTCTGCGAGCCAGGCCTTCTCGTCCAACATCAGTGCCTAACCTCACAAATATGCTTCTAGAGGAATGATCAAAAATTCCCATAAACACACTCCTTAACCTTGTGGAAAGCTTTCAAAGAAGAGTTGAAGCTGTTATAGCTGTAAAGGGTGGGTTTATAAGAAGAGCAAAATAAACACAACATGATTCTCACCAGCGCACAGTATTATAAAAGTTTCTTTAAAGGTTCCTCTTACTATAAGCTGCCTTGTCTGCAAACAGTCGTGTATTGTGAAAGAGTCAGCAATTCTTATTTGTATTTGAAAGAAAAGTAGTGTTCACAACAACTTTCAACAAGGGAGAGTGTGGCTTACACATGACTAACTGTCTAACTGCTGCAATCGCTGCCACATAGGGATAGGACAATTTGCCCAATTTCCCTCTTATACATACAGTCCATGAGCTCACGGGGACCCACTTTTGCTAATATTGAAGTGATTGACAGGGCAGAGAGAATAGTCATAGTTTCTTCATGCCAGGATTTAAACCACGATCTTCCAGCAACAGGGGAGAATCTTTTGTAGGGTTGTTCACAAGCACCTCCCTTTGGCACATCCCCAATTTAATACAAAATTCATTTTCCCTAATTTTTTCTGCATCTGGAATCTCTCTCTCTCTCTCTCTCTCTCTCTCTCTCTCTCTCTCTCTCTCTCTCCACACACACACACACACACACACACACACACACACACACACAAAGCATCACTGAAATATGTGTTTTTAAAGTTTTTTTGACAGATCATATCTGCTAACTAACGTGTTTTAAAGTATCACAGCTTAAAGTGTGGATGTGTGTGTGAGTGTGTGTGTGTTTGGTTAGTTTCCACAGGAAATGGCATATACACACAAGCTTCACTTTCTCAGAAATGCGTATGTGTGTGAGATGGAAACACAGTAAAATGTGATAGTTCCTGGTAAAACTTTTTAAAATTTTCTCATACTTAAGAAGGAATTCTCAAAATCTTTTGCACCCAGAGATAAATTTAGCTGTAAAAATTTATTCAGCTATTCAAATATTATACAAATGTATTCTATAGTATTCTGGCAATTTATTGGAAAGTTATCTTCATGACCAGTAAAGTATATATATATATGTTTTGTGGACACAAAACACATTCATTAAATTCTACTAATTTGAAATTAGAAAAATTAAAGAAAAGTCCCCCTTGTGCCACCAGTAACCACATTTCCACAAGACCTCTGAATTTGTGCTGTGGTATCTGGTTTTAAGATTTTAGAAGCTTTATGTCCTGTAAGTTGTGAGGTGTAGTCTCTATGGATCAGATTTATTTGTTATATCATATGTCATAGATACTTGATTAGATTTAGATCCAGGGAATTTGGATGGCAATTCAACCCCTTGAGCTCTATATCATTTTCCTCAAACCAATTCTGAATAATATTTGAAAATTAGTGTGGCAGAGTGCATTATCTTGATGAAAGAGGACACTGCAATAAAAATAGGGAATAACATTGCCATAAAGGGGTGTATTTGGTCTGCAACAATGTTTAAGTAGGTGGTACATGTCAAAGCAACATCAACATGAATGCCAGGTCCCAAGGTTTCCCAGCAGAACATTGCCCAGTGCAACACACCCTTTTCAACAGCTCGCCTTCTTCCTATGCCAGTCCTTGTGCAATCTTTTGCCCTGGTAAGCAACACACATGCACCCGGCCATCCGTGTGAAGAAAATATGATTTATCAGTTGCTCTATGGTCTGGTTCTGCTGCTCATGCATACAGAGTAGGAGCTTTGATGATGGTAGATGGCTTGGGATACGGTGAATTTATCATTTATGAAGGGATTCTTCAGTGTTGGTGCTTTGCTGCAGTCGAAATGTTTCGATAAAGATGCTTTTCAAGACATCTTCAAGACAAAGAATTTTTTTACGATTTCATGTGAACATGACAAGCTGCATTTTTTCTGTCCTATGAAAGAAAGCTCAAAGAGAAAACAGGAACTGTTTGCAGTTGCAGTTGTTTTTTTTCTGTGAAATGGCCAAAACCCCCCCCAAAAAAACTCAGTCCCCAAAACCTTTTGTTCTCGCTTACATTATAGCAGCTATAAACAGTCATGCCCACACTTGCCTCCCTTTGATCTCTCTTTCTAAGATCATAAGACAGAAGAAATGCACCTTGTGATGTTAACGTTAAAAATTCCACCACATTAAATAGAATTTTAAAAAATAGTTATTTTAACATAACCTATAATTAAACTGAAAAGCAAAACAGTTGTTCCTCAAACATTTACAGTTTGCGTCATTTTTACATGTAAAGCTGTCAAAAGAAAATAATTAATTTGTAAGTTACGAATATATGATTGAGAACGAATAAGATATATAGAGATATTAGCAATGAATAAATAATTGTTTGTCATTACTGGATCCTTTAAACAGGTATGTGAGAAAACTGATTTTTTTCTGCAGTCTTAAATATGCCTGAAGAGACTTACCCTGCTCATTACTTGATTGCTGTTGATATGGCAAATGGTTACACCAGAAAACCACTGAAAACGTGTCTTATTTCTTACAGACGTTTACAGGGGGGGGGGGGGGAAACGGTGGCTTGGTGGTTAGCACGTTTGCCTCACACCTCCAGGATTGGGGGTTCGATTCCCGCCTCTGCCGTGTGTGTGTGGAGTTTGCATGTTCTCCTCGTGCCTCGGGGGTTTTCTCCGGGTACTCCGGTTTCCTCCCCCAGTCCAAAGATATGCATTGTAGGTTGATTGGCATCTCTAAATTGTCCATAGTGTGTGTGTGTGTGTGTGCTCTGCGATGGGTTAGCACTCCGTCCAGGGTGTATCTTGCCTTGATGCCCAATGACGCCCAAGATAGGCACAGGCTCCCCATGACCCGAGTATAGATCAGATAAGCGGTAGACAATGAATGAATGAATGTTTACAAGGTGTGAAGTATTTGCTGCTTTAATGTGGGTGCTAAATTTGGTGTGTGTTAATCTAGTTGAAGCAAATCAAGTGTTGTCTAAAACCTACTTGGTATGGTTTATTGCTAAAAGAAAGAGGAACTTGCAAGTGCACACTTGTATATGTATGTCTGGCTACCTGATATATTTGGTAAATGAAAACATTATACAGCTGAGTATCTACACATTTATGAAAGAAAACGCAATTCATAATGGCCTTTCATTTGAAATGTCTCTGATAATCGGATTAGGCTGGAATCCTTTTTCTGTGAAACAGTACGTAAGACAAGGCTTAACTGCGATATCTGTGACCTGAGGGAACAACAGAACAACATGATCCTCTTCAACCATTCGCATTGATTATGATTCTTTGCTATAGTTTTGAGCAGTGTTTACTGCCAAACAGATATATCCTAGGAATAGTTACAACATACTGAAATGGTCTATAAATCTATACAATGCATAATGTGTTATCCTGTAATAAATTGTAATCGTAATCAAACTGATGTGGTGTAAAAGGAATAAATCACTTAGGAGTGATTTCCAAATCCAATTTTCCTATAAGACTATGGCTTTATGAGAAACGAGTGATGAATCAAACCAGGTCTCCATATGTGAGCTTGTGTGTGTACCAGGTGTTCTGTCTATCGGTTATTCTGCCCTGTGAAACATGACCCAAGAGTAGATCTCAGCAACAAAAAGCCACAGAAATCCACCACAATGCCGCTTTGTAATCAGATGTTACAAAAGCAGAAAGAAAAAAAGACCTCGAGAAAACAGAATGGTTCAATTTCAACAACATTAATATATTTTCTACTTCATAATAGACATAAGCTTCACACGTCACTCTCATTTGCATTATTTACGGCATTTTTGCTTCCCACTGTTAGCACGTTAGATGCTTTTGTAAAAATAAATATTTGTTTGCATAATAAAAGCTTAAAATAAATATCCTTTACACCAAGCAAATTAAAAATTAGATCATATGTTTTCCACTGTACAATTTTACAAGTATTGCTCCAGGGGTAATTCAAAAGATTTGAAGCAAAAATGTACAACACTAATAAATGCACCATAAATGCTTATATATAAAAATCTGTTGAGGCATCCAGGTAGTACATGATACTTTTTCATGACTCAAATGTATAAAAAATATACTCAGCTCTGAGGAACTCATTGAACGACTACTTTACAAAAGTGTAATAAGTGTTATTGCAGGTTATATCAACATGCCTATTAATAAATGTGGCAATTTTGACTTTAGTTTTAGTTTTCTAAAAACCTTTAGAAAGAATTCGATTCATGAGGAAAATGGAATCATTTTCGTGAGTTAAAAAATTCCTGAGTTCAAAATAATCATAGTCATTAGTTAAATGACTGCTTTATCACTGCTTTACACTTTGTTTTCTTTCATCTACAGTGGCAAAACTACATCTGTACTACATGCATCAACAAATCAATGAGCAGGACAACAAAATACATCAAAGAAACAAACAAATTTCTGTCTGCCCAAATCACACCACAATGCAAGTCAGTGTCTTGCCATAATATATTACTAAAAAAAACACAAACAACAAACACATAAGAAACACCTCCATCAGTGCCTAACAAAGTAAAAACAAATAATCAAACAGGGGTCACAGGTTGACTTTTGCACCTGCAGCCAGTCCGGTGGGTATGCTCATGGCAGAGTTGACAGAGTGCCAGGCAGCCTCGAGCAGGACCGTAACACAGCAGACAGGGCAGGACGAACGTCAAAGCTACCACTGAACTCCACCTCGTACACCTCCCGGACTTACGGCAGGAAAACGGGGCGTCGGAGTTGGAATCCTCATCATCGCTGGAACAGTGGTAGAGCAGTGCTTTGAGGCAGCATACACAAGTGGTATACTCCACCAGTGCCTCTGCCGAGCACAGGCAGCGACGCCCACACAGCCAGCAGGCCGGAAGCGGCGTGGCTTCGGCACAATCCCTGCACTTGCAGCGGCTGCAGTGATCACATGGGTTTGGGTGCTTCCTGTTGAGTTGCTTTGTTGTTTCCTGTTTTGGTTCCAATTTTGAATTCTTTTCATCCGTGGAAGCATTTCCAAGCAGCTTCATCTCTTCGTGTTTTGAGTTGCAGCTCTTGGGCTGCTCCTGTATTGCAACACCTAGTTTGCCCGCACATTCCAGACTCGTCTGCTCTGAAATACAACTTTCACTCAGCCCCAACGCTTCCTTTTTCAATTCAGAGGTCCTCGGTTGTTCATCTACTGTTGTCACTTTTTGGCCCAAATTTCCAAGAAGGCTTAGCTCCTGAGAGGATATCACATAGAGTCCCTTCTGCACTTCCAGTTCGAACTTCTCCGGCTGTTCCTTTACTACAGTCTCACCTTTGTGTCCCACAGTCTCTTGCTCTGAGGGTGGCCCAGTGTCAACAGACCTCTGAACACATTGAGGTGAATTTGAAGAATCTTGCGTGTGATCATCTGGCATAGAACCTTCATCAGGGGCGGAGTCAGAGATCTGTGTACGGGACCAGGTCGAAGGACTCTCAGTGTACTCGTTGCAGGAGTGGACAGCTTGGATCTGGTGCAGGGAGAGAAGGCCACTGCCGCTGTCCTCGGCTCTCGGCTCCATTGTCGCTCAATAAGGGAATGTAAAGTTCTCTGGCGCAAAGTGAACACATCTGAAAGTCCTACGGGGAAAACAGAGTGATAAATAGGACGTCAACGTCCCTGTATATGCAAATCTGCATGGCTCCAGCCAACAGAATATGACTAATCAGCATGTGGATGTAAATGAGAAAAGCTTGCCTGCTATCTGTTCCACTCACACTTTCAGCTCCTGCATAAGGCCAGAAGTAGCAGTAAAGCCTGAACAGTATTAACAATTTGTTCTGATAGTAAAAACCGCAGTGTGTAATGTTTAACATGCTTAAAATGTGAATTGAAAGCAGGTAGTTATTATTATGGTAATATTAACAGTAGTGACAAAAACACTTTTGAAACAGCAAGGCAAGTTAGTTCCTTTAAAATCTGGAAGTAGGCAGAGACTAATTCTGTTTCATGTGTAGAATTGCTGAAGGGGAAGTTTCCACTGTACAAGCTCAATATTGGTGGAAATTCAGAAAAAATGTCTGCATGAACTGAAGCCAACAGAAGAGGCTAATAAACAAATCAATGCAAATAGTGTACAGGTATATATCACACGCGCACACACAAACACACACATGGCTCTGTGTGCAGCATTAATGGCTCACTCTTTCAAGCTTCCCCTTCTAACATTTATTTTTACACAAAGCTTAAAAATTAAAATATAGAGTACAACCTATGAAATGTTAGTAAAAACTTTCAATAAGATGTTAATGTACTAAAAACAGACCTCAATATAGCAAGCAGCCAATTACAGACCTACACAGTAGCTACGACTTTTCAATTATCTTTCAATTACCTTTCATTCTTTAGGTTATCTTTCATTTCCTAGGTTATCTTTATACTGCTACACTACCTTACATTCAGTAGGTTCTTTCATGCATTAGGTTGTGTTTCACTTGTTAGATTATCTTTCACACGCAAACGTTATCTTTCATGCATCTTTCGTTCACTATTTTATCTTTCACTCACTAGCTTACCCATCACTCATTAACTTAGCTTTCTTTTCCTAGCTTACTTTTCACTCACTATGTTATAGTGTTCTAGTTAGGTTAACTTTCTCTCACTAATTTAGCTTTCACTCTTAAGGGCACCTTACTCAATAGGTTATTTTTTAGGCTATCTTTCAATTTCTAGGTTATCTTTCAGTCATTAGGTTAGATTTCTTTCTCTAGTTTAGATGTGACTTGCAAGGTTACATTTAACTCATTACAATATCATTTTTTCTCCAGTTTACCTTTCACTAGCTAGGTTAGTAGTCACTTGCCAGTTTGGTGTTACTCACTAGATTATCTTTCACTCTCTAGGTATTTTTGACTTGCAATGTTACATTTCACTCACCAGCTTAACTTGAATTCACTATATTACATTTACATTATTTAACATTCACAGTTCAGCTACCCTCTGCTTAGTTATCTTTCACTTGCTGTTACGTTTCACTTGTTGAATTTTGCATTTACATTTAGGCCCATTAGCATGCAACCTTATCCAGAGTAACTTACATTTTATCTCATTTTATACAACTGAGCAATTGAGGGTTAAGCAGTGAGCATCCACAAAGCAGTGGACGTCCGTTGGACCTGGGACTCGAACTCCGATCAGTAGTCCAACACCTTAACCACTAAGCTACCTTCTTACACTCGCTAAGTTAACTTTCACTCATTAGGTTTCAGTCACTAGGTAAACTTTCACTTGCTAGTTAACTTATCAATCATTAGGTTATCTTTCACTTCCTAGT
Source organism: Hemibagrus guttatus (assembly GCA_033459395.1). NCBI lineage: Eukaryota > Metazoa > Chordata > Actinopteri > Siluriformes > Bagridae > Hemibagrus > Hemibagrus guttatus. The sequence goes on along the minus strand of JAUCMX010000025.1, from coordinate 4,639,045 downwards.
TTACCATCTGCACATAGGTTAGCAGTCATTCACTAAGATTGATTTTATTTGCTAGGATTTATTTTCCTCATTGTGTTACCTGTTAGGCTTTTATTCACTCACTAGGTTAGATGTCATTCGCTTCCCTGCTCTGGTTAGGAGAGAGGCCTGAGGTGTGTATGTTTTAATAAACGCTGTTGGTAGGATAAAAACATGAAACTCAGACTATAAAGTAAGCTTTAGATTGAACTGCAGATGATATCTGAAGCACTACTGTGACATCACATAATAGTCATCAATATCCAGACAGATAAAAAGAAAGACAGACAAACACACACAGAAAGACTGACAGACAAACACAGAGAAACAGGCAGATAAACACACAGACAGACAAACAGACAGAAAGGCAGATAGACAAAGTCACACAGACAGTGAGACAGACAGTGAGACAGACAGACTCTGACAGAGAGTCAGGAAAACAGAGACAGACAGAAAGACAGTCAGACAGGTAGTCTGCGAGACAGAAAGACAAACAGTCAGACTCAGAAACAGACAAATAACAAAAGATCCACTGAATGGAATTTAATGTATGTTTTGCTGCATGTAAAAATCCATATCCATCGTAACCATAATACCCATAATGCACTGAGACTTGTGTATGAATACAAACTAAACTGCTCTAAACTTCACAACCCTACACACACACACACACACACACACACACACACGAGAGCTATTCTGTAAAAATCTTGATTAAAACAACATGAATGTTAATGTTAAAGTAACAGAATAACTTATCTTTGTTTACTCTTTATCACTGAGCTCTGTTATAGAATAATGTTTAAATGTATAAACTTCAAAACTCACCGTAAGTTCAACACTCCGAGCCCCTGTGTGTGTGTGTGTGTGTGTGTGTGTGCGCGCGCGCGCGTGCGTGTGTGTGTGTCCGCCCGATGTAAAGTGCTCAATACATCCTCTAGCGCAAAGTAGAATAAATGGATGTCCTCATAGTTTTCATCATTTAAAAAAAAACCCCCAAAAAACACTGAAGCTGTGAAAAGTCAGAAATGGCGCCTCAAGTCCAAGTGCACGAGCCAAACTGCAGTTGCTCCACGCGCGTGTGTGTGTGTATGCGTATGCGTGTGTGTGTATGCGTATGTGTGTGTGTGTGTGTATGTGTGCGTATGTGTGTATGCGTATGCGTATGTGTGTGTGTGTGTGTGTGTGTGTATGCGTGTGCGTGTATTCGTATGTGTGTATGTGTGTGTGTGTGTGTGTATGCGTGCGTGTGTGTGTATCTGTGTGTGTGTGTGTGTGTATGTGTGTGTGTGTGTGTGTGTATGCGTATGTGTGTGTGTGTGTGTGTGTTTTATGTGTGTGTGTATGGAGGGGAAACAGAGCAACTCTTTGTCCCGCAGGATGTAACGCATCCGGTCCGCGCGCACACAGACACGGTGGGTTGCCACATAACGAGAAAACACGCACGCATAGGCAAAAAATATACACAATTTTAACCCAAAACACGAAGGATTTCTAATCTGAACCGGAAACCGTTTCTAAACTACAAAGTTACAAATAATAACTTAATTATAAACATATCAATAATTACATTAACCAATGCAAAGCAATTTTATTAGTAAAACATTAACAACATCCAATCTGGCAACTCGAAGCTATTCCATTCAAATACACACTGAGCCTTGTGTGTGTGAAAATATTTATTATTATTGTTATTATTATTATTATTAATAATACATAGCTGTCGTGCTACTAGTACATATGCAATAAGCAAATAGTAATACAGTAATACATAATACAAATAGTAAAATATATCAGTAATAAAAAACAACAAAACAACAATAACAATGAACATCATCTACGTGATGTCATGATAGTATCTTGTGTGACAGCTCAGCATTGTGTGTGTGTGTGTGTGTGTGTGTGTGTGTGTGTGTGTGTGTGTGTGTGTGTGTGTGTGTGTGTGTGTGTGTGAGTGAGATAGTAAGGACAGCCTGGACTACACTCTCATTACTGTTCTCTGTTTTAATAAGATTTTTGTCTCTCTGTGTCATTGTGTCTGTCTGACTGACTTTCTGACTGTCGTGTCTCCATGTCTGTGTCTTTGTTTGCCTGTCTGATACTGTGTTGTGCTGTCTGTCTGCCTGTCTGTTTGTCTCTCTCTGTTTGTCTGACTGCTTGCTTGTCTCTCTGCATTTGAAGATAGATGTCACACCTCCTTCTCTGTTACTGACAAGCACAGAGGCTAAAACCTTCTTTACTGGGAGTATGAATTTCATGAACTATGAATCCTTCAATCTTTAGAGAAGTTTACAGAGACCACATGTCCTTCACTGAGACTGACAGCTACAGAGACCACACTTGTTTCAATGGGAAAAAGAGGTACATTGTGTGAAAGTGTAAAGTGTGATTTTAACATGAACAGAAATATGTTTAACATGACATATGTTAATTAAACACTTTTTTGCCATGGTGATGGTACATTACACTGATATAAAACTGAGATTCTATTGAAACGACTTATTTAGCCAAGTCTGAACAACCTACTAAAACTATGTGGGAAGTGGTTAAAGGCTGGCATAGGCTGGCAAAAGCTGATTGAGGCTGGCATACACCATGGTCACCTTGTTTCCCACAAAATGAAGATGAGTCCCATTTCCTTTTCCAATGCCTGAATTTTCTGAGCTAGATTCATGTCATTTGTGTGGCTTACGAGATGCAGTTGAGCTGAAATTTGTGTTGAAACTGGTTTGTGATAATATTAGCTCTTCTGTGTGTGCCTTGCCAGAGACGTTTGGCTTACTCTAAAAATTCACTTGATAGTAGCCTATAGTCACATTTCCACATTCAGAAGCTATCTCAGACCACTATCTCATCTCATTTAAAATGTGTCTTAGACATGATATATGCACATGTAGATACATCTAATACTGCAGAGTGGATTATCAATAATCTCCCAGAATAATCATCCATGAGCTTGATCAGATGACTGATTACTTAGAGTCAGTTTTTTGCTACACCCAAGATATTGAAGCTCCACTTGCTAAATCACCATATCTCTCAACCCTAATTGAAGATAATCAAAATAATCCTACATTTTTATGTAATACTGTAGCAAAATTTGGAGTAAAGCAACTGCAGCAAAGTTCACACCATCAACTTTCTGATCAGTGCTTAGAATGTTTCACGTACTAGATCCCTTACCTACATGTTTCTTTAATCGGATAATACCAGTAGCAACCGAACCCGTTCTAAAATAATTGATTCTTCCTTTAGCATTAGCAATGTGCCTAAATCTTTTAAACTAGTGGTTAACAAACCCCTGATTAAAAAACAGAACTCAACCCCTATCAGTTGTCCAACTACAGGCTAATATCAAACCTCTCTTAATCTCCAGGATAGGTTGTAGCACAGCAGTTATGTTCATACCTACATAGGAATAACATTCATGAAATGCATTACTCAGGATTTAGGCCTCATCATAGTACAGAGACAGCACTAGTTAAAGTGGTAAATGACCTGTTACCTGCCGCTGATCAGGGTTGTGTTTTGTTGCTTGTGTTGCTTGATCTTAGTGCAGCTTTTGACAGCTTTGACCATACTATACTACTTGATAGGCTAGAACATGTTGTTAAGAGGACAGCCCTCTCCTGGCTCAGGTCTTATTTGACTAATCGTTATCAGTTTGTAGATCTCTATACATACTAAGATTATGTTTGATATTCCACAAGGTTCTGATTTAGGCTCAATTCTTTGTATATTCTCATATATATGAAAACTTTTGGTACAATTATTCATAAACCTGGTATTAGCATCCACTGTTAGGCTGATGACACACAGTTATATGTTTCAAATATTTAATGATCCTCCTGATGCCAAATATTTTACGGTAACTGATTTGCCTTTTTTAGTGTGCCCCTGGTAGAAGAAAGCAGACATTTGCTTGCTTTCATATATGCTGGCATACATTTACCCTATGTGTGTAATCAAGTCTAAAGACTTACCTTAGATTACCTCTCATTGGATAGAATTTTGTTCAATATGTTAATGATATGGTGGTTTGCTCTGCCTCCTTGGAGCATTGTCATAGGGATTCTATTATGGTCTAGAGGTACAGGTATGGTATAGAACTGTAGAGGCACAGTTAGAGGGTATTAGCAAGTTACCCTTACCACAAACAGTAGGACAAATGATGACTTTTAGGGATGACGGCCTTTAGTTCTGACTGGATAAAGAGAACAATGTGATAAAAAACAGCACCTTTGAGATTATGCAACAGGCAGCACAACAAAACCTGGAGTCTTTTTGGCATGGAATAGTGAGCTATTAATTGCCTTTGAAACAATGAAACAGGAAATTCAGTCAGTCCCTAGCCAATTCTAACTATGCGAAACTGTTCCACTTGCATGTCAACAGAGTGGATGGCTATGCATCAGCGGAATTAATGCAATTGATTTATAGTGGCAGAAAGAAACAAGCCACTGCATATTAAAGTACTAAATCAGACGGAGTTATCAGTTCTTATGATATTATGTTATCAGCAGATACTTTGTATTATGGGTATGAAAAAGTGCCCATACTAACTATGGGGGACCCAGGATTCATCTATACACACACCATAGAGTCGTTGAGTTGATTGATCAGGGGAGATTTGTTTTCATACAAGCTCAAAGTTTATCTCAACATCACTCCTCACATACCCTGATATCACCATTAAGTGCTGCACTATGGTGAATCCAGCTACCATAATTCCCCTGGCATGCAAAGGGCAACCACGTGACTGTGTAGCTTTCAGACTCATTAGCTTTCTCTCGCCTTTGGCCAGGTTTGGAATCCACACTTATTTTAAATGCAGCAGTTGACTACATTGTTGGTGGCTCTTGCCTCCTACAGGATCATACAGGTACTCAATAGTAAAAAGTGACTCTAGTTTCACAGCATTGTGAACAACCTTGTTTTGCTAAGTTAGCTGAGATGAAAGCTCTTATTAAAGGATACCAATTGGCTAACGGTCTGGTTGCCAACATATATACTGACTCTGCTTATGCAAACAAAGTCTCCCACCTGTTAATGACTTGTCATTAAAGGAAATACTGCTGCATGTTTACAAGCTAAAAAATGGCCTCAGTGTGTCATCAAGCAGCATGTCATTAAGCAGTGATGGCCTCAATGTTCCTTATTTAGCCTGAAACTAACATTGTTCGTATTCAGCATCAGGCAACTCCTTATGAACATTCAGTGTGGCAATGGAGATGCCAGTGGCATATGGTGCTTGCATGAAGGGATCACACTCAGTACTCTTCTCACTGTGATTATTTCAGGGATGCTTGTTTTGACAGAATTTTGTGCAAGGGGGGGAATTGATAAGCAAATTGAATTATTAAACACATTGATCTCCTGATTTGCAGGCGATAGTAGATGGCTTCTTGACCGAGTGTGAAGTATGTATCCAAAATAATGTTAGAAAGGGAACATCAACACCAATAGGACACATACCAGCACCAGAGGAAGCACTTGGTCATAGATTATGTAGACATGATAAAACAAGTATGAGGAAAAAGGAACATGCTGGTGATAACAGACAGATTTAGCAGATGAGTGGAAGCGAAACCACCAGCAGAGCAGAAAGCTGCAGAAATGGTGATTATTTTTTTTCTAAACATTGAGTAGCCGATCCTGGTGTTGAGATAATATTGATTTACCTTTTGTGGCTTTTCCCACTGAGGCCCGAGTAACCACCCCTTCTAACCAGATATTGATTTCACAGCTCTTGCCTGGTCCTCAGAACAATCCTATGCTAGAGCTAACAAAACAAGAACTGAATGAGGCAATCAACTGGGCAAAGCATGTGACACATTCTTTCTCCAGTTACCTTAATAACCAGCTACTATTAGAAAAAAACATCAGCCGCTGAACTACACTAACCCAGAGCCTACTAGGCCAAATGAGGGAAGGAAAAAATGTAGAAATTGAGTAACTTTGAGTGTGTGCTTTTTTGGAGATGTTGCATGTTGCGCTTAATCAATAACAATACTGGTCACTGAATATGTTTGATTGGCACTAAAACACATGGGACTGGTTTGAGACAACTTTTGGGGAGCTTGGTTGTCAAAAATGGGAATAATGTTGATGGTAGTAGTTATTGTTGTGGGACTTTTGCTGTGTTATTTTGCTGTGTTCTGCCCATACTGAAATCCTTTCTAGTGAACAATAGCCTGTGTAAGAATGATAAACCAATCTGAAAATCGTGTGACCCCATGCGTGAAGAGCCACACCCTGGGTGTAAGTTCCAGCTTAACCGCTCCCCAAGCGTGACCTTTTATGATAAGCAAAGTATCTGGTTTGGAGAGAGAACATCATTGTAAATGAAAAGAATTAGCATATAATCCCCCAGGTTCAACCAAGAATGTTTTTAATCTGTCAAAGGCCTAAGAATGACCTTGCATGTGTCTAAATCATAAAGGAGATGCTGACAATTTTGTATATGCTCACAATGTAAACAATTAACAATGTAAAATCAGCACTTGATCATATGATTAAGACAGACTTAGTAGTAAATCAGCAGCTAAACATATGATAAATTGTAAGAATCTTCTTCTTTCGGCTTTTCCCTTCAGGGGTCGCCATAGGGAATCATCTCTCTCCACCTATCTTCTGCATCTTCAACACTTGCACCCACTAGCTTCATATCCTCATTAATTCCATCCATAATACCTCTTCTTTGGCCTTTGTCTTTGCCTCCTGCCTGGCAGCTCCATGTCCGAAATTCTCCTACCAATATACTCACTCTCCCTCCTCTGAACATGTCCAAACCATCTTAATCTGGCCTCCCTAACTTTGTCCCCAAACGTCCAACATGAGCTATCCCTCTGATGTACTCGTTCCTAATCCTGTCCAATCTTGTCACTCCCAAAGAGAACCTCAACATCTTCAGCTCTGCTACCTCTAGCTCTGCCTCCTGTCTCTTCCTCAGTGAAACTGTCTCTAAACCATACAGCATGGCCGGTCTCACCGCTGTCATGTACACCTTCCCCTTGATTCTCGCTGATATTTTCCTATCACACAGAACTCCCGACACCTTTCTCCGCCCATTCCAACCTGCCTGCACTCGCTTCTTTACCTCTTTCCCACACTCTCCATTACTCTGGACTGTTGAGCCTAAGTACTTAAACTCCTGTACATTCTTCACCTCTTCACCCTGTCCAGTCTGTTATTCCTTATTCATCACAAATCATTAATCAGTATAACGAATATCGATTAGATTATTTATGTATTGAATTATTTCACAATATATAAACAAATTTATATATGTATTTCTTTATTATTATTATTATTATTATTATTATTATTATTATTATTATTATTATTATATGCCAGCAGTGGGTGGAGGTTTTCATGCATCATCAGGCAAGAGCTACACCTGATTCATCAGCTTATCTTTGCTTTCAGTAGATTTGGGTGTGGCTTTTGCTTGACTGGAACAAAAACCTGCACCTGCACTGGCCCTTTCTGGACTAAAACAGCATTCTATAGAATGTGACAACAGAAATAGATGTGAATTGTGATCTTAATGAGCTATTCATTGCTTTTCTTTCCATCTGTATCAATGTAAAAAACAAGAAATCAAGTAACCTTAAACAGGTTTTTTGTCTTAGGCTGCATTCCTTGCCAATGAAACATCACCTGCATTCTGATCATTCACACAGGAAATAGTATTTCAAACTGAAACTTAGTTTCACCACGGCCCCCATACTGTGGCATCCTGACCCGGACCTCCCATTCGTGGTGGAGGTAGGTGCATCCAGCTGTGGGATCGGGGCCGTGCTTGACACGGTGTCCCTAGCGCATGCTGTGTCACCCCTGTGCTTTCTTTTCTCAGAAGCTGATGGTGGCAGAGGTGAATTATGAAGTGGGCAATAAAGAGTTGCTCTCTATCAAGGCTGCTTTAGAGGAGTGGCGACACCATGGCGACACCATGGGGCACGCCATCCCTTCTTGGTAATCATGGATCATCATAACCTGGAGTACCTCCAGGGTGCCAAGCGCCTGAATCCATGCCAAGCCCGGTGGGCACTATTCTTCACGCGATTCCAGTTTGCAGTTACCTATCGTCCCGGAACCAAGAATAGTACGGCTGGCGCTCTGTCCAGACAGTACGAGACTCAGAAAAGTCTTCCACAGCCGGAACCTATTATTCCTTCGGCTTCCATTCTAGCTCCGGTTCAATGTAGTCTCGTGGAGGAGATCCAGCAGGCCCACACCGATGAACCTCCACCAGCCACACAACCAAGCTTTACATGCCTCTTCTGTTTCGCCAGAAGGTTGTACAATGGGTTCATGAGGCCACCAGTTCTGGTCATCTGGGTATTCACAGGCTGACCTTCACTGAGGCAGGACATTAAGAGTTACTTCAGGTCATGCTCAACTTGCAGACTAGCTCAAACTACCCTGCCACAAACTTAGCCCCAAGTATAGGACCCTTTAAAATAACCCACCAATTCAATCCGGTGTGTTACTGTCTCCAGCTCCCTGCATCCTACCGCGTCTGCCCCACCTTCCATGTGTTGCTCCTCAAACCAACGCACTCTCCTCGCGTAGGAGACTCTGCCGTCTGTGAACCAACTCCTCCTCTGGACATTGATGGATCTCCTGCCAGGCACACACTCTCTGACTCCAGACGAATCAGGTCACGGCTTCAGTATCTGGTGGACTGGGAGGGGTATGGACCCGAAGAGCACTCTTGGGTGGACGCGGCCGATATCCTGGATCATATCCACTCATCATTTGTCATCAGCTGAATATAAATGATTTGTGTTCAGGGTTAGCTGAAGGAGGAGCAGATGAAATCCCTGCAGAGAATCCAGGAGAAGCAGAAGAAGATGCAGGAGCTGAAACAGACTGTGGAAAACATTAAAGTGAGCAGTGAGCAGCTGTGTGTGTGTGTGTTTCCTAACAGTCTTGTGCTCAGACAGCAGTGGAGGACAATGAGATGATCTTTACTGAGATGATCAGCTCCATGGAGAAAAAGCGCTCTGAAGTGACGGAGCTGATAAGAGCACAGGAGAAGGCTGAACTGAATCGACCTGAATGACTCCTGGAGCAACTGGAGCAGGAGAACATTGACCTAAAGAGAAGAGTCAGTGAGCTGAAGCAGCTTTCACAAACACATGGTCACATTCACTTCCTCCAGGTAACAGTCGCTGTAGTGAAGAGTTCTATTTACAGTTCAGCAAACAATAATTTTTTTTAAATAGTATCCTGTTTTTGCCAGACAGGTTATTACAACCACAGTGTGCCTTTAATCTCATTTCCTCTGAGATCATTGATTCCTCTCTTGTTCCATTTCTGTCTATAGAGGCTCCCATCTCTTTGTGACTTTTCCGATCATAAGGATTCACCCAGCATCACTGTCCATCAACATTTTTCACTTGATGGCATGAGGAATTCTCTATCAGATCTGAAAATGCGATTGGAAGAATTCTGCAAGAAGGAATTCAAGAAAATCCCCTCATGCGGTAAGAGGTGCTGTTCCTGCTGGAGAAACACCATGATGGAAGTCTTTACTTGCTAGGAAATAGTCACAAGATACCAAGAAGTGACCAATATTTTAAGTGAAACACTGATTTAAAATGAATATATTCACTGTATCTTTAAACTGTATCCATCTTTCACAGAAATTGATGATTCATTTTTGTCTTCAACTCCGTTCACAACCGGAACAGTTCAGAAGATTTCATCCTCAGAGACAAAGAGCAGAGAAGATTTTCTGAAATGTATGTCTAAAACACACACACACACACACACACACACACACACACACACACACACACACACACATTATTTTGAAAAATAAACATAATTAGCTTTTTTCTTTTATTTTAGATTTTTGTTATTTGACTCTGAATCCCAACACAGCAAATCGTTGTCTCCGTCTATCTGAGAATAACAGAGTGGTGACATTCAGTGTGGGAAAGTTGTACTCTGATAATCCAGAGAGATTTGACAACCTTTTGTGAGTGTTGTGTAAGGAGAGTGTGTGTGGACGCTGTTACTGGGAGGTGGAGTTGAGCGGTGTTGGAGGTGTGTCCATTTCAGTCTCATATGAAGAGATAAGGAGGAAAGGACAGGATAAAGAGTGTGGATTTGGTTGCAACAGTCAGTCCTGGAGTCTACGCTGTTCCTCTTCCTTTCTCTCTTTCTATCACGATGACATCGAAAATGAGCTCAGAGTTCCATCATCCTCCAGAATAGGAGTGTATGTGGATCACATTGCAGGAATTCTGTCCTTCTACAGCGTCTCTGACACGATGAGGCTCATCCACAGAGTCCCCACCACATTTACTCGGCCTCTATACGCTGGGTTTGGGCTTTTTGGAGGAACAGTGAGATTGTGTGACTCAAAATAACAGTAGAGTAAAAATCCTTGCACTTTTCCTCATTGTTACTCAACTGTGATAAAACTTTAACATTAAAACATTAAATTAAAACATTGGCTTTAGTCTGGAATTATGAGCTACACTATTGTACAAAACAAAACTGTTAAAAAGATTTTTTTTAAAACTCTGCTGTGCTCCATTAACTGTATGAGTTAAAACATCACAAGTGGTTTTATATAAAAGTTTAAATAATTTCAAAGGCCTTTCTCCTCAAAGAAAAAGTGCTGTTTTTAAATTGAAATAATTAATTGCTATTTATGGAAGAATGTCCATACTGTCTTTGATATTTCATGACTGTAAATATAATATAATTCTTTGTCATTTGTAACTCTAATAAAGCTACAAAATAATGCACAACAATCATTACATGTTTCATATTTTCTTCACATATGCTGATATATGATCACATTAGTGTAGAATGGATTCATTTACAGAAAACTATTATAATCATATTGTGGTTGTACATTGTGGTTTTTATTATAGGCTTATACTAACCCCAACCCTGTTTTAACAAAAATCAGCTCAAAGCTGGACATACATCTTTCCCTTACATCTATTATTATATCAATTCATAACCATGTTACTTTATTCATAAGGTAAATCTGCACATACGGCAGATACTGAATGTTTATTAAAAAACATGAATTCACAATTGTTTATAATTAAACACAAATCAGAGGCTTCTGAAAAGGTGTTCAATAAAAGTTATGGAGATATAGTGCAGTCTTGCCTTATTCTGTGAAAGGCTAAACTGTTATCATAATGCTTTTGCTTCTCAGATGTCTTATGAGAAGAATTAGCCCTGATGGACCTGGGACCCTGGAGTGGGGTCCAGGTCCAGGTTATAGAACCTGATAAAGGTGTGCAGAGGGGATCAGCCTGCCACAGCACAAACTTCTTGGAGAAGAACACCCCTGGCCAAGGCTGGGCAAGAAAGGGAATACCACAGTGGACAGTGGGTCAACTCCTTGGAGATGAACAGATCCACTTCCGCACGGCCAAAAATCTGCTAGATGCTGTCCACCACCTGCAGATGGAGATGCCACACCTCAGGCCTCAGCACCTGCCTCTACAGGAAATCTGCAAGCGAAGGAAACCTGGTCTTTGTCCAAAGCAGAATCTGCTGTGCCAGCCTGAACAGAGGGCATGAATGCAGACTGCCCAGATGATTGATATAGGAAACTACTGTAGTGCTGTTTGTGCACACCAAAACATGGTAGCACCTGAGATGTGGGAGAAAGTGTTTCAATGCAAGAAACATGGCCCTCATCTCCAGGCAATTTATGAGACCCTGGGCGGGATGGTCGTCCAAGACTGCTCCCCAGCCTGAAAGTAAGGTGTCCTTCGAAAGAGTCTAGCGACGATGACGTGCCCCTAGAGTGGGACCCAAGGTCAGGAACCGGGGTCTTTTCCACATAAGAAGAGTATGAAACCCGCGGCGTGTAACCCTTATGGCACTGAGGAGATGCCTGCGGGGATGAAAGCCAGCACCCCTGAGCCAAAACTGGAATGGCTTCATATAAAAGGGATAACATTGGCTGCTGCCGATGAGGCAACGCACTCTCTGTGCTTCAGCAACAGAGAGGCTTTGGGCTAGCCAAATAGCTTTTACTGTATGGAAGCCACCAGAGCAGGAGACAGACATGCCTGCATCATGGTGGAATACCAAATTACCCCCAAGAAGGTGGTTCTCTGAAAATGAGAAAGTACACACTTCTCCCGGTTCAACTTGAGGATTAGAGACTTTATATGGGCAAGCATGCCATGGCCTTCAACTGGGCCAGGATGAGCCAGTCATCCAGGTAATTTAGTACATGGATGCCCTGGAGATGCAGCGGTGCCAGGGTAGCATCAATGCACTTTGTAAATGTGCGTGGCAACAGAGATAGACCAAAAGAAAGAACACAATACTGGTTCCTGAAAGCAAACCTGAGGAACTTCTGAAAATAGGCATCTTTGAGGTCTATTGTCGTTGAGGCCTATTGTCACAAACCAGTCCTCAGACCTGATTTGCGACATGATATGTTTGAGTGTAAGCATCTTGAACTTGAACATCTTCAGTGCACAGTTCAGAGCCTGCAGGTCCAAAATTGGGCTCAGCCCCCCGTCTGTCTTGGGAATGGCAAAATACCGATTATAAAAATCTGAGTCTCAATCTAGTAAGGGAACATGTTCTATGGCCCCTTTACTCAGAAGCGAGAGAAGTTCCTCTTGGAGGAATGTGGTTTGGTGTCAGTGTGCAACAAGCCCTTAAATGGAGGAGGACGGTTGGCAAACTGGATCCTGTACCCTTTTTCTATGGTATCTAGGACCCACTGAGAGACACCTGACAGAAGTTTTCATGCTGCCATGTTGTCTGAAAGAGGTGTCAACCTTGTGCTGATCTCCCCGGTGCCCTGAAACAGCGAGCTGGCAGGCACAGATCCGGGGAAAGATTCATGCAGGAAAAGAGAGCGAGGGCTAACCCTACTGACCCCCAAGATGCTAGATGTGATGGGGCAGGAAGTAGGAGAAACAGTCCTAGGGAGGAACAGACCTAGGAACCCTAGCCTTCAGCCGTCAGGATTCCTTCTTGGCCCGGCTGACAGAGATGACAGACCTAAGGTCCTGTCTTGCCTGATGGGCCTGGGCCTGAGCACACTGGCCGGCCTCCCTAGACTTTGACAGGGGAGCACGGGCTGCCACTTTAGCCCTTCTTTCCACTCTGAGGGGAGCAGGTGCAGCTGGAAGACGGCCCAGGCAGCTCACTGTGGTGAGAGATAAATTCCCTGAACTCCGCTGGCTGGCGCTTTATCTCTTTGTGCCAGTTGATAACCGTGCTCATTGCATCACCGAACAGGCCCTGAGGCGAAATCAGGGCATTCAGGAGAAAGGACTTATCTCTGTCCTTAATCCCTGTAAAGTTAAGCTAACGTAGCCATAGAATGGCCTGTGGCGTGGGCCGTCTGCTTTGTGACACGGAACGTGAGATCTGTGGCTCAGCATAGCTCAGAAACTGTCTCAGGGTTAAATCCCTTGCCACAGTTGAGGTACGCCAGCAAGACCGCCATGGTGTGCAGGGACACACCTACTTGGCCTGCAGCTGTGTCGGCCTTCCCCACAAGGGCTGAGGTGACTCTACACAGCTTAGAAGGGAGCGCAAGTTTCCTATATGCCGGCAATGTAGGGGAGAGATAGCTCGCAAGGTTCTCTTCAGCCCTGGGCATGGCTGCATACTCATAAATTTCAAGCCCAACGATGGCCAAATAAATAGAGGAGGCCTGGGAAAAAAGGTGTGCAGAATAAGGATTCCTCCAGGACCTTGATATCTCAGTATGGAAGTTGGGAAAAAACGGCAGCTGTCTGAGTGGTGGGGGCACCCAGCCTGAAGTCAGGAAGCGGTCGTCAAGCTTAGAGCAACTTCCGTTCCAGGCCAGTTTAAATTCAATTTAGCAAAAGCTCACTTTGAAACAATGAGGTGCTCCTCGAACGCCACTGACCGTGGTGACAGATCAGGGAAGAAATGCCAATATTGGAGTAAGGGGAGAGGACCAGAGAAAGGGAATGACCTGTCTCTTGTTTTGCTTCTGCCAACTCAACCTGCAAACCCCATGATCTCATGATGTATTCCCGTTGTCACTTGTCCTATATGAGCCTTTAAATTGGCATGTGTGCAGCTTCAGACACAACATCTTCAATGAAGTGTTCCCATAGTGTAAGTCATGACACAGTGTTGCAGCAAAGGTGATCTCAACCATGCCAACACCAGGCTCCACTTTTAATTTAACTCAATTTCCATATATTTTACAGCTTTTTTGCTGAAAAATGGTTTATAATAGAGACCTCTTAAAGAACCTATTAAAGAAGGCCTCTTGCTCACTGTCATTGGCACAGAGCAAGCCTCATTCCTCCAGCTGGAACTGCGGTTGCTCATGGAGAAATGGACGATAGAATACATTTCTGTTACAGAGAGAGACTGAGGGTTTTACAGTCAGTATTTTCTAGTACCCAAAAAGGGCCGGGGGGCTGCATACAATTTTAGATCTCTGGGTATGGTCAAAGCTATTTTGCATTCCAGGATGTGATACGTTCCCAAGGTGCCAACCGCAGACAGTTATCCGGTCTTCTTGCAGGCCTTCTCTCCTCCACCCCATAAGTCAGAGGAGCAGTAGCACCTGCTATGCTCAGTTCATACTCTCAGCACCTACACCCTTCCCTTGAGCATGTAGCGTAAGTCATCTTCATTTTTAGTCTGCTTTGGTGGCCACAATCTGCAATCTGGTTTATCAGTTGTTCCTGCTGCACTGGGTAGTAGAGGATATTAGTCTGGCCTATGGGCTTGCGGCATGTCTTCGCCTCTAGGTTATCAGTGTCCCTCTCCATGATATCTGCTGTGGCAGGCTGGTACTGCACACTATTATCAGATTTTATTGCTAGGATGTCCTACAGGGCAAGTTGATGTTCTGCTCCTGTAGTTGCCTGTGCCACTCTCATGAAGCAAAAATGAAGCACAGGCAAAAAGTCACTGATTGTGGACTGGATGTGATGAGGTAGTGTTATTGCTTACAATTAAGATTTGAAACAACATTACTCTAATCTGAACAGCATTGTCATCTCCAACTGTGACTGCGTGAGGAAAAACAACTGAATGATGGGACATGGGTAAGAAATTTCAAACCTAGTGTGAGGAAATTTCCATAAATTTTAATGATCATTATATCAATCATCATTAGGTATCATTATATATAATCATCAATATCATTATATCATCATTAGGACACATAACATGAAAACAGAATGGATTGGAATGAACTGAAATTTACAAGTTTCAGGCCCTGGTTTCAGATAAACTTACTGCATTCATTCAAGATATTTAATCAGTTTTCTTACTTTTAACTCTTTTATTTTTATTTTTACTACTGTAACCACATGGCACAGCCATTGGATTCATCAAGAGTTCCAAACACACTGATCCACTGAAAAGTGATCTACTGAAATACAGGCTTGAGCCATTTTCCTGTGTGTGTTTGTGTGTGTGTGTTTGTGTGTGTTTGTGTGTGTGTGTTTGTGTGTGTTTCAGTGAGTGTGTTTGTGTTTAAGAGAGAGAGAAAGAAAGCAGTTTACTGAAGCCCTCATCTGTACAAATGAAGTTATTGCACCCTATATCCTGCATTTGTTTTAAAACTCTGCAAGTGAAAGAATAAAAGAAACATTGCCATGGAAATTAACCCTTCACATTCAATACTGTAGAATACAGCATCCTTAATAATTGTACTAATAATTCAAGTTATTGAAGTGAATTTAAGTTAATTCAAATTCACTTAATTAGCACTAGGGGTAACTTGTTGCTAATGTTATTGTCTGCACACAGTCCAAAATGTTGCATGCATATTTTATGATGTCTTTTCCACAGGCAGTCTACTTCCTGAAAATGCTGGGGAAAGAGCTACAAGTAAAATGTAAAAAAAAGAGTAATATAGCAGACTTTCTTATACTCATATAAAACTACAAATCTAGCTTTTTATTGACTGTTATCTTGAAAACATTGCACAGGGAATCTATACTTCATTACACCACCAGCATGCACTTGGCCATGTCCTGATCAGGGAATGTGTCCGTCTATGATCCTGCTGTCCATGACCCTGTATCTGACTGACCTGAGCCTGTGGATGCAGTGGTGCTGGACTCTGATTTAGAGTCTGGGTTAATACAGAGATAAGACTCCACTGCAGAAACCACCTCCAAATATTCTAGCTAGTAAACACTAAGTGACTTAGATTGCATTAAAGGTTTACATTTCATCATGACGAAAGTGAACACATGAACATAACATTGCTAGCACACTACACTGCTGTTTGAGCAATAATAACGCTATGCTATGATGCTAATGATGGTATAATGATAACACTTGTCCAATTCTTTAAAATACCCTTTAGCATAAAAACAGGAAGTTTGACACAATACTACAATAGACAAACATATAAGAAGCATTAAGCATTAATTAAATTTACAACATATGTTATGTGAGATAAATTATGAGCAAAAGTAGCTGAAAGAACAAGCAAATCCGAGTAAAGCAAGCAGGGAATATATAGGGAAATTTAGTTTTTAATTCACAGTATTTAGTCTTTTTTCAATTTTGCATTCAATAATGTGTTTCATTCATTCATTGTCTACCGCTTATCCGATCTACACTCAGGTCACGGGGAGCCTGTGCCTATCTCAGGCATCATTGGGCATCAAGGCAGGATACACCCTGGATGGAGTGCCAACCCATCGCAGGGCACACACACTCTCATTCCCTCACGCAATCACACACTACAGACAATTTAGAGATGCCAATCAACCTACAATGCATGTACTGGGGGAGGACTGGAGGGGAGGACTGGGGGAGGAAACCCCCGAGGCACAGGGAGAACATGCAAACTCCACACACGTGGCGGAGGCAGGAATCGAACCCCCAACCCTGGAGGTGTGAGGCAAACGTGTTTCAATGTGTTTCAGGTATATTATATATTTTTTGTGGCCACGATACTTATGGCATGAAATTGGCGCAATAGTTGTGCTACTTAATGATATTTTTGTGCTATTTAATGGAGTTTAGAAGTAAAAGTTGCTCTTTCATGTGGCACAGCATGGATGAAGCAATGTTGTACTACTATTTTTTATATCAACTGTAAACAAAGGGAAAATAAAATACAACAATGAGATGACCCCTAAAACCCGGCTAAATCGTCACTCAACTCGGCTAAAACAACTTGGAAGGCAAAAAGGAGCTTGTCCACAAATAACAATGCCACTGACCAAATCCTGACAAGATGTAAACACTAAATATGATGCCAGCATTACTGACCAAAATGTCTGACTAAATAAGTCAATAGAAGAAGATGCTTTGAGCTGCTCCCTGTTCAGGGTCGCCACAGCGGACCAACTGGTCTGCACAACAACTTGGCACAGGTTTTACACCAGATGCCCTTCTTGATGCAACCCTCCCATTTTTCCAGGCTTGGGACCAGCACTGCATCCAGTGGCTGGGGTTTGGGCATTGAACCTGGGCCTTCTGCATGATAGGTGAGAAACCTATCACTGAGCCACCAACGCCCCCAACTAAATAAGTCAATAAATTAAAAAATAAATCCTTCGAAATCTTACCTTTACTGCTGAGCCACAGGCCCCAGGTCAAAGTAGGGCTCTAAGCCATCATAAAACTTTGAGCAGCATAATGTGAGAAACTTACCCTAGCCTGCGGGTGCAAGTAAAAGTGTTTTTTAAACTCCAACTCATCAAGACCCCTATGTTCACTAAAGCGCTTAAAAAAAAGAGCGCCATCCACATGATGTAAAAGAAAATGTGATTCATCAGACCAGGCGACCTTCTTCCATTGCTCCATGGTTCAGTTCTGATGCTCATGTGCCCAATGCTGGTGCTTTTAGTGGTGCACAGGGGTCAGCATGGGCACCATGACTGGTCTGTGGCCATGCAGCCCCATATGCAACAAACTGTGATGCACCGTGTATACTGACACCTTTCTATCAGAACCAGCATTAACTTCTTCAGCAATTTGAGCAACAGTAGCTTGCCTGTTGGATCGGACCACACAGGCCAGCCTTTGCTCCCCACATGCATCAATGAGCATTGGCCGGCCATGACCCTGTCACCAGTTCACCACTGTTCCTTCCTTGGACGATTTTTGATAGATACTGACTACTGCAGACGAGGAACAATCCACAAGAGCTGCAGTTTTGGTGATGCTCAGATCCAGTCATCTAGCCATCACAATTTGGCCCTTGTCAAACTCACTCAAATCCTTATGCTTTCCTATTTTTCCTGCTTCTAACACATCAACTTTGAGGCCAAAACGTTCATGTGCTGCCTAAT
The DNA here is from genome assembly GCA_033459395.1 of Hemibagrus guttatus. Taxonomy (NCBI): domain Eukaryota; kingdom Metazoa; phylum Chordata; class Actinopteri; order Siluriformes; family Bagridae; genus Hemibagrus; species Hemibagrus guttatus. The sequence continues at coordinate 4,620,755 of JAUCMX010000025.1, read as the reverse complement.
ATGTTCCACAAATCACAAGTAGAGTTTTATGCGATTAGGGGTGGCATAAAGTCTCCATTGATCCACTGGTTCTCAACTGACAGCCCTTCTCTAGCCAATCAATAAAGTGACATCAATGTTGTGCGACTCTGCCGGTTAGTCTTTGAACCTGTCTTGAGCAAGTGAGAACGATTACGCACAGCTACATGTAATGGATATCAATTTATACGCTATTTAGATGCCTTGATTGTGCAAGGAATCAGTTGTAATTTGTCTAAAGTACTTTTTAAATGTTCCAGTTGTTTTTGGAAAAGGGTTATTGCATAGGCCAGGGGTTGCTGCAACCAAAGGAGAGGAAAATAGAGGCCATTAGGGAGTACCCCCGGCCCACCACCAGATAACAGGTACGTGCCATTCTGGGATTGGTGGGTTACTATCTGAGATTCATCCCTAACGTCTCCTCTGTAGTTTCTCCCCTTTCAGACATTACCAGAAAGGTTCAACTGGACCAGGTGCAGTGGACTGAGGAGACTGATTCTCTCAAAAGAGACTTCTAGGGGTGTATTGGTGCTTTTGAGGTAGGAGAAGAGCAAGGGTTAGGAAGAAAAAGCCCCCACTCATCTTCCCACCAAATGCTGTTGAGAGGTTCTCCACATGTTGGGGCATCTCTTTTACTTGACACTGGATGGTGGTGTGGTCTGATGATCTGTACAGACTGTGGAAGAGTTAATACTTTGTCTGGTAGATGCCAGATGCAAGGCCTTGATGAGTGGTGAGGGAACTTCAGGGGTCTGTTTTTACAGGGGTCTGTTTTTAATCCACTGCAATATAGGTATAGACAGGGGTCTGTTTTTAACCCACTGCAATATAGGAATAGACCCACAAGTGTAAGTCCTTACCACTCACATTTTGAGGTTTGGCCTATTGTTTACAAACTCATGCTTGACCATTCCTCTAAAACATTTTCTGCTCTTTCTATTTTCACTTCCCTTTTTTGTTGTTCATAATGATTGAAAGTTTAGAAGATTCTCTGAACATTTGTTACATGTCCGGCCCGGAATAAGTCAACCAAATAAGGATTTAAGAGTGCTGTTCTCATTGTCCTTGTGTTTTTTGTCTGGACAGGTGAAAGCATGGACTGCCTGTGTGTGTGTTTGTATGTGTGTATGTTAGTATATGATATGTTATCATGATTTCTGAGAGATAAAAAAGGGACCTTTTTTTTTAGATGCCCTGATATCTCCTAAGGGCCCGCTCTTCCTTCAGTGCAGCGAGGAACTAGGTCTATCAACCAGTAGCCACTGGCCCCACCCTGACCTGCTGGGGCAGGAAAAAAAGGCTAGGATTACAGTCTGAGCCCCCCTGGGTAAAATCTGGGTGGCTGGTCAGCGCTTAGAGTCAGGTTGAGAGATGACCATCTCCAACAGGTAGTCCAGAAAAGAATCCTAATGCCAGAGGGCTAGGGTTTTTAGTGATGCCCCTTTAGGGGCATTTCCACTGTTGCACTGTTATACTGCCACCTCCAGTGCTTCAGGGTTCAACCATGATGACCAATGCTCCTGCTCCTTATGCGTCGCCACCTCCTAGGTTAGCCCCAGCCTGCTTGCAGTTTCAGGTCATTCTACGAGGTGAGAACAGCCTATTTGGTTAGCAGAAAAGCAGCCAATTACACATTATAGTAACAGGGGCTAACACTGCTGAGAGGCACTGGTGTTGATTGCACCATTCATTCATTCATTGTCTACTGCTTATCCGATTTATTCTCGGGTCACGGGGAGCCTGTGCCTATCTCAGGTGTCATTGGGCATCAAGGCAGAATACACCCTGGACGGAATTTGATTGCACCAATTCAATTAAATTTATTTGTATAGCACTTTTAACAATGGACATTGTCTCAAAGCAGATTTACAGAAATATAGAAACATAGAATAAAAATAATAAAGTTTAAAATTAAATAGAAGAAGAAGTTGCTTTCGGCTGCTCCCTGTTCAGGGTCGCCACAGCAGACCAACTGGTCTGCACAACAACTTGGCAAATGTTTTACGCTGGATGCCCTTCCTGACACAAACCTCCCATTTTTCTCGGCTTGGGACCGGCACTGCATCCAGTGGCTGGGAATTAAACCCGAGCCTTCCGCATGATAGGCGAGAAACCTACCACTGAGCCATCAATGCCTCTAAAGTTTAAAGGTAAATAATTATGCCTTATATTTATGTCTAATGAGCAAGCCTGAGGCAATGGTCTCTAGGAAAAACTCCCTAAGATCATATGAGAAAGAAACCTTGAATGGAACCAACCTGAGAAGGAAAGCCTTCAGGTGAAACTCGACAGCAAATAATGTAAGTGTAATAATGTACTTTCTACAACAATTTATAGTCAAGTGGAATTGTGCAACCAAGAGCTCCTGAGCAACTAATAGGTCAGCATAATTTCTGAATTCCTTATAGACTTAACACTAATTCCTTCCGGCAGAAGTCTTCAAATGTCACAAATGAAAACCGAAGCACAAAGCTGACCAGCGCAACATTAGTTCAAAGATGGGGCAACATGGGTCACAGGCTGTCCACACAGATCATCCTCATTTGGAGTTTCTGAATCCTGAACAGGACCCTCTGAGTCAGAGGAGAGGGCAAGAGATATTGTAACATATGTTTCACACTCTGGCATCTCAACTTGTGAAACCCATCGGAACTGTGGTGCTGCCTTGACAAATGTGGGACCTGAGCCATGAGGCACACCTGCCTGAAACTCTAGCTTTACATGAAAACAAAGCCAGATGCGAAAAGCATTTTTTTTTTTTACTAAGAAATGCACGCATTAAGCCCGCTTGAGGACTGACCAAGCAGTCCCCCCCTAACAAACAACACAAATATTGTCTGAGTTGTCCCCTCTAAGAATGCAGCAGACATAGTGGCACATATTTAACAGACAATACACACGGACAGACAAATCAATTCAATTTCAATTTATTCAAAAAAAGATGGTTGAGGCATGTACACTTTGACATGCTTATGGGGTAAATGGTGAGGTAAATTGCTGATGTGCTTGAGATCTGAAATCAGAACTTTTTCTGAACACTTTTTCAGAAGCCTCTGGTTTGTGTTTAAATATAAATAAATGTGATTTGATGTCTCTTAATGAATCCCCTCCATATGTAACATTAAAGATCAAGTAACATGTTTATGAATTCATATAATAAAACATGGAAGGGAAAGATGTGTTTCCTTTGAGCTGAATAAAACCTCACACTTTATATTCAAATACCACAATATGATTAATGTAGTTTTGAATATTGTATCATATCACCATGTGTAAAGCAAACATGAAGCACATGGGAAAACTTACTTCAGTCAGTCTGGACTGGATGTTATTAGGGAAAATGTTATTTACAGTTTAGATGTATTTTGAACAATTATTCTGAACTGAACAATATCATGGGGGGGTGGCTTGGGGGTTAGCACGGTGGCTTGGTGGTTAGCACGGTTACCTCACACCTCCAGGGTTGGGGGTTAGCTTCCCACCTCCGCCGTGTTTGTGTGTATTTTGCATGTTCTCCCTGTGCCTCGGGGGTTTCCTCTGGGTACTCGGTTTCCTCGCCTGGTGCAAAGACATGCATTGTAGGTTGATTGGCATCTCTAAATTGTCCGTAGAGAATGTGTGTGTGCCCTGCGATGGGTTGGCACTCCATCCAGGGTGTATCCTGCCTTGATGCCTGAGATAGGCATAGGCTCCCCGTGACCCAAGAATAGATCAGATAAGTGGTAGACAATGAATGAATGAACAATATTATCAAGTCAAGAAGCTTTTATTGTCATTTCACCTGTATAGCTGTTACAGTACATGTATAGCTGGTGTATCGTGGGTGCAGTACACAGTAAAACTAAACAAGGTTCCTCCAGGATCATGGAGGTACATTAAATGCAGAGCTACATAAAACAACACAGAACTAAAAACTAAGTACATTAACACAGTTTTCCAGAAATTGCATATGTGCAAAACGTGCAAGAGAGAAGACAGTGCAAGACAGACTGTTACATTACAATACAGCAGTGTACACAGAGCAGTGCAACTATACAGTTCTGTAGTTGAGTAAGGTGCAAGTAATAATGCTATGGTTAAGTTATGGTTAACTTAAAGGACTAGTAGCAGCAGGATAAAAAGTTTAGCTTGTTATGTGCAAAAAATTGCAGCGGGCAAGTAGACATGTGTTAGTCCAGTCTCTGAGAATCAAGGATTCTGATGGCTTGGGGGAAGAAACCTTTACACAGTCTGGTTGTGAGGGCCTGAATGCTCTGGTACGTTTTCCCAGATGGCAGGAGGGTAGAGTGTGTAAGAGGGGTGTGTGGGGTCGTCCACAATGTTGTTGGCTTTGCGGATGTTGTGTGTGTTGTAAATGTCTATGATGGAGGGAAGAGAGACTTCGATGACCTTCTCAGCTGTCCTTACTACCCACTACAGGGTCTTGCGGTCTGAGGCAGTGTAATTTCCAAACCAGGCACTGATGCAGCTGTTCAGGATGCTTTTGATAGTCCCTCTGTAAAACATGGTCAGGATGGGGCATGGGAGATGGGCTTTAATCACAGAAAGTAGAAACACTGCTGGGTGCTGAGGTACCATATGAGGATCTCCACAGAGATGTTGATGTTGAGTGGAGAATGGTTGCTCTGTGCTCTCCTGAAGTCAACAACTGTCTCTTTTTTTACGTTTAGATGCAGGTTGTTGGCTTTAAGATGTTGGAACTCCTTTCTATATATTAACTCATCGTTCTTGCTGTTGTGCCATTGGCGACCCTGACAATGTGGCTTGAGCTGTGCATTATTGCACAGTCGTGAGTCAGCAGGGTGAACAGCAGTAGACTTGGCACACATCTGTGAGGGTCTCCAGTGCTCAATGTAGAGGTGTTGGACATGCTGCTTCCATTCTGGTCTGGTTCTGGATCCAGTTTCAAAGGAAGGTGTTCAGGCCCAGCAGGCTCAGCTTTTCAATCAGGTGATGGGGAATGACTGTGTTGAATCAGTATTCAACTGAAGTCTATGAACAGCATTCATACATATGTGTATTTTTTGTCCAGCTGTGGATGTGTGAGCAGAAATAGCTGCATGATAGGACATCATATGACAGAATATAGGTGAGAAAAGACAAATTTTTATATTATATTTTTATTTTTACTTCATTACATTTTTATATTAATTTCCTTTAATAATATCAATTCAATTAAAGAGCAGCACTTTTTGTTTTAGCAATTATATTCCAATTTATTTATCTGCTTTTAACTTACACTGTTTTTACAATTTACACACAGCAGAGTCAAAGAATGTGTTCATCTTTTTTTGCATTTTATTGCACACAACAGTGTAGCTGATGATTCACACTGAATCTAAACCCAGTAGTTTTTTTTTTTTTTCATTTACACTTTTAATGTCAAAGATTCATCACAATTGAGGAACAATGAGGAAATGAGCAGGAATTTTTACTATCTACTATTTGTTTGGATCACAAAACCTCACAGATCCTCAATAAACCCAAAACCCAACATAAAGAGGTTGAGTGAATGTGGTGTGGACTCTGTTGATGAGCCGCATTGAGTCAAAGACACTGTAGAAGGACAGACTTCCTGCACTGTGATCCACATACACTCCTATTCTGAAGGATGACGGAACTCTGAGCTCAGTTTTCATATCATTGTGATAGAACGAGAGAGAGGAAGAAGAACGGCACAAACTCCAGGACTGACTGTTTCATCCAAACCAACTCTCTTTACCCGATCCATTTCTCCTGATCTCTTTATATGAGACTGAGATGGACACACCTCCAACACCGCTCCACTCCACCTCCCAGTAACAGCGTCCACACACACTCTCCTGACACAACACCTGACGACAAGCATCAAATCTCTCTGGATGATCAGAGTACAAGTTTCTCATACACCATTTCACCTCTCTTTTCTTCTCAGACAGACAATTTTCAATTGTTTTTTTAGATCTAAGATAGAATTCCTTACTCTATCAAATGAGAGATTTTAATGGACAGTGATGTTGAGTGAATCCTTGTGGTCAGAAGTGACACAGGAGACTGGAAACTCTAAAGAGAGAGCAGGAGGAGGTAAGGAATGAGAGAGGAACCAATTATCTATGAATAAATTAGACCAAGGAAACACTGTGGGTGAAATAATCTGCTTACAAAAGCAGGATGCAATTAAAAATAATCTTTAAAATAATGTGTTTGTTTGCTGAACTGTAAATAGGACTCATTACTACAGTGAGTGTTATTTGGCGGAAGTGGGTGTTATTGTGTGTGTGAAAGCTGTTTTCAGATTTCTATTTCTCACCTGTTTCTCAGTGCTCTCTGCTGAAACTGATACAGTGTCATGACCTTTGTGATTTTCCAACATGCACAAAGAACAAATACACACTTGGTCAGTACGACAGTAGATCTCAAACAGTTTGTCATGCTGAAAGCAGATCTTCTCTTGGAGTTTTGAGGAGGCTTCGATTAAGGTGTGCTTTTTCAAAGCAGGAAGTTTAAGATGAGGTTCAAGATGAGTTTCACAAAAGGAGATCAGACACATCAGACAGGACTTTACGGCTTTGTGTTTTCTCCGGGTGCAGAAATCACACTCCACATCTCCAGGTCCAGCGGCAGGAGAAGCAGCTTGGACTTCAGTTATCTTCAGTTTCTCCACCACTTCAGCCAGCATGTTGTTTCTGCATAACACAGGCCTCGGAGTGAAAGTGTCTCTGCACTGAGGACAGCTGTAGATACCCTTCTCATCCTCCTGATCCCAGCAGCCATTAATACACACTTTACAGTAACTGTGACCACAGTGAGCAGTCACCGGATCCTTCAGGAGATCTAGAGACACTGGACAGCTGAACTGATCCACTGAAAAGTGATCTACTGAAATACGGGCCACTGCCATTTTGCTGCACTCACACACTGAGAAATAGTAAGCAACAGTGAATGATCAAATTTGCTTTCTCTGAAATCAGTATAGAGATAGGGGGTTTAGAAATAGAGAGAGAGAGAGAGAGAGAGAGAGAGAGAGAGAGAGAGAGAGAGAGAGAGCCAAAGACAAAGACAGGGAGGAAAGTCTCTGGGTGAAAACGTTATACATGTTGATTCAATGAATGTACATCTTTAACTACAATTTATTTATATTTAAATGCTACAGAAACAGTTCAGGGTTGGGTTTTCTGATAATGATGAATCATAATGAATAATGAACAACTTAATGAAGGAACACATTTTATGTATGAGTCTCTTTTGCAATTGTTTGCCAAAAAGTAGTCTTTGTTGGGTCTGCTCAGCTAGAGAAAGGAGAAAAGGCACACGAGTCAAGAATCAAAAATAAATTCAAAGTCAGGATGTAAATTTAAGTCAGATACTTAAACAGCAAACACTGCAACACTGAAACGATGGAGTGCCTATTTTTCCTTTGTTGCAGTGAGCATGAGTGTGATAAAAGTGAGAAAGACGAGAGCCAGAGAGAGAGCTGAGCTTACAGAGTCTTGTGTGTAAATGTGTGTGTGTGCATTTAAATAGTACCACTGAAAAGCAAAAGTAAAAATAAAGCACATTCTTGAGTTCACAAGCCTGCCGTGAATTTCTAATTTTATTTAATTATCTAAGTTAATTATCTATTTTATTTGCTAAGGGACTTTTGAGTTCACACAGTGAGTCAGGGATGTCGACTATGAAGTGAGGTGAACCGGGAGAGTGGCAGAACGGGGCAACTCTACCACCTCAGCCGGCTTACACCATGGAGAGAAGTGGTCATCGTGGCACTGGTGATGGTTGTTGACGCATAACCAATGCCATGTATTGGTGAACTGCTTGATCGGTTAGGTACGGCAAAAATAATGGCAGATTCCCTTGACTCCAATATCCTGCAAAAAGTAATCTTTTCTATCTGATTTTACACCAGTTTGTAACGGTTTTGGTTTGTTTGGAACGTTCCAATCCCCTTCACGCATGCTGCATATGCTGCTGCTTATTTAGATGATCTTATGCAGCATCTGATTGCTGAACTGAGATTGCTGAGATGGGCGGGACTAACATCAAACCCAAAGAACTGTGTATTTGGACGGGTGGAACTACGGTATCTGGACTTCCACTTGGGCCACTGCCAAACCTCCACTCTATCTCCCCTTCCTCTGTAGCTTCCTGCACTTTTCCATCTCTTCCTGACATTGTCTCCTTTTTTCCCTATTCTTAGACTCAGCCACAGATACTTTCCTATCCTTTTTTACTCAACCATGGAACCTCTTCTGCCCTCTGTCCACTAAGCTCCTTGGATGTCAGATGTGCTGTGCAGCAACTGGAGAGAAAGCACAACTCAACACATATCTCACTGCTTACCGTGCACTCCTGTCCAAATTCTCTTGGGACATGACTTCTGCCAAGACTGCCTCCTACACGGAAAAGCTTGAAGTTTTGCACAAGATCCTCATAAGCTCCACAACATCTTATCTTTACTACTGAACCCCCTAGGTCCACCTGCTTCATCCTCTCTGACTGCTGAAGATTTTGCCTTCTTGTACAATGAGAAGGTTGAGAAAATCTGCCAGACCTTCACTTCTGCCCCGACAATACCTACAGTACACAGTGAGGATTCCCCTAGTCTATTATTGACACATTTTTCAAACATAGAAGCAGAAGAGATTTCACAAGTCATACAGTCTGGCAATCCTACCACTTGCCCACAGGATTCAATCCCTTCCACTATGCTCCAGAACATCTTGAAAGACCTTCTGTCCTTCATCACCACAGTCATCGATGGATCCATAGCATCTGGTCAACTACCTTCAAGAGAACAAGGGTTATTCCTATCCTGAAGAACCCTGCTCTGAATCCCTCAGGCATCGGTGACTACAGACCTGTACTTCTCTTTTCTTTCTAAAATTTTTGTTATCTTTAATTAACTGTCTGCCTATCTCTTGCAGAACAACCTCCAAGATCCCAACCAGAGACTGACCTTCAGGCTGTCACTGAGAAACTATATGCTGCTAGATCAGCCAAGCTGTCATCTGTCCTGTGGATGAGCATGAGAATGGTTTGCTTTCTAACAGGAAGGACTGAGATCTACTCCAAGCCAACTCTCCACTGGTGTCCCACAAGGCTCAGTACTTGGTCTTCTTATTTTCTCCCTTTATACTCACTCTCTTGGCGAAGTTATATCCTCACATGAGTTCCTTACCACTGCTGTGCTGATGACACTCAACTTATCGTCTCCTTCCCTCCCTCAGATACCATGGCTTATGTTCAGATCTCAGCATGTCTGGCAAACATATCATGGAATGAAGGTTTTTATCATATGAAACTCAATCCTAGCAAAATTGAACTTCTGGTCATCTCAGGTATTTCATCCCCAGGTCAGGATCTTGCAATATTCCTACAAAATTCTCTGATCTTCCCTTCAGCCACTGCTTGCAACCTTGGGGTAACCATGGACAATCAACTGTCTTTTTCTTCTCATGATACTAATGTGATATACTCAGTTTCTTCTGTATAACATCAGAAGGATTTGGCCATTTTTATCTATCAGCAACTCTCTGCTGGCAGGTCTACCTCTGAATGCATTTTGTCCTCTGCAAATGATCCAAAATGCAGCTGTGCAACTTGTTTTCAACCTTCCTAAGGTTCCACACCACCCTATTGCTGTGCTCCCTCCACTGGCATCAGATTCAAAATTCTGATGCTTGCCTACAAAGCCCAAAATGGACCAGCACCCTCCTACCTCAAATCTCTTATCACTCCTTGCATTGCACCATGCTCCCTCTGATCTTCTAGCACTGCTCAACTGGTCCCATCACCTCTCAGGGTTAGAGGTAGGTATACATCAAGACTCTTTTCTGCTCTGGCACCGAGGTGGTGGAATGAACTTCACTTAGATGTCTTGGCTATCTGTCATCTTCAAACAGCGGGTGAAGACCTACCTCTTCCTGAAATACTTAAACTAGTGCTTATTTTTCCCTGTTTGATTTATGTACTTATTTATTTTTTAAAAATTGCGTTATAATTCTTCCCAATAAAGTTGTAGGCTGATGGTATCCTAAGTCTGTAATCTAGTGAACCAGTGTTGATGTTATTCCTTGATAGAGACTTCAAAGAACTTTTGTACGCCACTCTGTATAAGGAAGTCTGCCAAATGCTGTAAATGTAAATGTCAATATAGAAGAGCAGTATTACAATTTAAAACTTAATTTTACAACTGGTAGAAAGTGCTGTGTGTTCCCAGAGTTCTTTGTGTTCCCAGAGTTCTTTAAGCATGTGGCATAGGAGTTGCTGGAGGAGGAACGGGCTCTGCCACTGGTCACCCAGGTGCTACTGCCATAGATGCAACTACTGCCATGCTGAGTAGCTAACAGCATGGATGCAGCTTCCACCGTAGACGCAAGTGAAGTATTCCAGCATAAAGAAGGTGTTCCTGCAGCATGTCGGACCCTTGAGGAGAACTGCCATCATTGGTGGAGGTTGGCCACCCCTTTTGTGCAGCATCTGAGGGGCTCCTGTTTCTGGTGGTTGGTGGCAGAGGATTGGGACACGGAAAATATTTATGAAATATTTTGCTGACAAAATAGCATCAGTGACACAGGTCCCTGAGAGCACCGAGGCTCCTCGGTTAGCCAGTGCTCAGCTGTTTTTGAATATTTCGATCCGGTTTCACTCTCTAATCTTTCTGACATTGTTTTATCTTTAAGGCCAACATCATCTCATCTAGATGTAGTACCGACCAGACTACTAAAAGAGGTTTTTTGTTGCGTGGGTACTTGCCTTGTAGCCTTTTTTAATGATTGTCTCTGTTTAGCTAATTTCAGACCTATTTCACACTTGCTGTTCCTCTCAAAAATATTAGAGAAGCTTGTATTTTACCAATTACAACAATTTTTAAATGAAAATTCAATTGTGAAGAAATTTCAGTCCGGTTTTAGAACACGTCACAGCACTGAGTCTGCCCTATTAAAGATTCACAATGATTTAATGCTAGCTGCCCAGTTGTGTTGATCCTTTTAGACCTCACGGCAGCCTTAGACACCATAGATCACAAGTGTCATGTCTGGACACCCCCACCCTGTGCGCCGGACCTCCGTGATTGTGCATGCATGCGCCTGCATGCCGTGGAATAAGACCCATACACAGGATTCATTTATTAACATAAACACAAATACATGGGGAAGACAATGAAACCTGATGCACCAAAACCTAAAACATGAAACAAAGAACAATGACCCACAAGAACAGGTACACAGGGATCACTATATATAGGGGTAAACATCACGGCTAATAGGGAACAGGTGAAACAATGGGAACAAGAACAATGGGAAAGGCGTGACACAAAATACAAACAATAAAGCAGGCTCCATGAAGTCACCTGCCAGCACCCCCGCCAGCCCTGGCAGGGAACTGTCCAGCGGTTCCTGACATAGTCCCCCCTCCAAAGTGCGGCTCCCGAAGCGCCTCAAACATTGACCGAAGCCGTAGTCCAAGAGGGGAGATACTGGGCATGGCATAGTTCATAATTGCAGTCCACAGTGATGCCCCAGTTCCTAGAGATGGGGGGGGCGCCCTCCACCTGGAGTGCCGAGCGACGTCTCGACCTGGAACAGAGACGAAGGCACCTCCCTGGGAAAACAGGGAAGGAAGACCACCTGCCCGAACATCCTCCGAGGAAGGTGGTTGGTCGGATGTCATCTGTCGGGGTCCTCGCTCGTGGACTTGCAAAACCTGGGCATGGACAGGAACTCGCTGGGAATCCCACTGGGTCTTCAGAATGGTGGATCATTCTGTCACGTCCGGGCACCCCTACCCTGTGCGGGGCTCAAACCCGGACCTCCGTGATTGCGCATGCATGCGTCTGCACACCGTGGAATAGGACCCATATGCAGGATTCAGCGGAGCACTGTTTTATTAACATAAACACAAATACATGGGGAAGACAAACCTAATGCTAGAACATGACACTAATAAACAAAACCTGATTCACCAAAACCTAAGACATGAAACAAAACAATGACCCACAAAGACAGGTACACAGGGATATATATAGGGGTAAACATCAAGGCTAATAGGGAACAGGTGAAACAACGGGAATGAGAACAATGGGAAAGGCGGGACACAAAATAGAAATGATAAAGCAGGCTCCATGAAGTCACCTGCCAGCACCCCCTCCAGGCCTGGCAGGGAACTGTCCAGCGGTTCCTGACAACAAGATTCTCATCTCTCGGCTAAAAAACCTGGTTGGAATCCGTGGTACAGTGCTTGATTGTTTCACATCTTACATGTCAAACTGAAGTTTTTCTTTGAGATGGGGTGACATCTTGTCTTCAAGTGTACCTCAACTCTATGGTGTACCACAGGGATCGATACTTGGCCCAGTGTTGTTCTCCCTATATGCTACCTTTGGGTAATATCATCAGAAAATACAATATTTCATTTCACTTCTCTGCCGATGACATCCAATTATATGTTCCTTTAAAACCAGATTCACTTCATGCACCCCAGTCCTTGTACAGCTGTTTATCTGACATTAAACATTGGCTGGCTAGTAATTTTCTAAGTTTTAATGAGAATATGTGTGAATGCATATTATTTTGTTCGCAGGAGCAGCCTAATTTTAAACTTAGGGGTCTCGCACCAAATTTTAAAAATGAGCTTCGAAACCTAGGCGTCATATTTGACAACAATTAGCCTGCAGCACGGCTTTTAACCGGTACCAATAAGCATGCACACATTACCCCGGTCCTTTCTTCTCTCCACTGGCTTCCGGTACCTTACAGAATTCAATATAAAAACTTATTATTTGTTTTTAAATCTCTGTCTGGTATGGCCCCAACATGAACTTATCCAACTGCGCACCCATAGCCGAACTCTGAGGTCCTCTAATCATGTACTGCTCCAAGTGCCCAGAACAAGATATAAATCATGGGGCGACTGTGCTTTCTCAGTGGCTGCTCCTAAGCTTTTGAATTCCCTCCCTCCTGATCTCACTTCTGGAAGGGAATTCTCTACCTTCAAAGCTAAACTAAAGACATATTTATTCAACAAAGCCTTGGTTTTGTTGTAGAGGGTCTGCTTAGTCTCCTGTCTCCTGCTTTTTAGTACTTTTATGTTAACTCTAATTTTATTATGATAATTTGCACTTTGCATTTTGCACTTAGTTCAGCACCTAGGTTCTATGTGGTAGTTGTTAGGTACAATATAAATAAAGTTATTTATTTATCCAATTATATGTTCCTTTAGACACAAGCTGCGCAATTTGCCACATCTCCGTATTAGGCTTACATTTACGTCTGCTACTGCAGAAAGATTTACCAATAGTCTCCCAGAATTATCAAATATGATTGGTTCACCGTCTGACCCCACAGAACTTGATCAGGAGACTGATTACCTGGAGTCGGTGTTTCGCAACACGCTAGATAATGTAGCTCCACTCAAAAGGAAAATAATTAAAGAGAAGAAACTAGCACCCTGGTACAATGACCACACACAAGCTTTAAAACAATCAGCTAGGAAACTAGAACTAACAAAAACAATCCTAAATTTTTATTTAGTACTGTAGCAAAACTAACTAGGAGTAAAACCACTGTAGAAAAGCGCACACCTTCTTTATGCAGCAACAATGACTTCATGAATTTTTTCAATGGAAAGATTGATAATATCAGGCAAAAAATTCAGACTATTCATTTAAAACCAAATTATTCGATCGATAATCCTTTAGATAATATATTTCTGATCAGAGCTTATCATGCTTTACTCCCCTTCAAGAGCCTGATCTAGTGTCACTAATTTCATCTTCAAAACTTTCAACCTGCATTCTAGATCCTTTACCCACGTCTTTCCTTAAACAGATATTACCAGTAGCTACTGAACCTCTTCTTAAAATGATAAATTCTTCCCTTAGCACTGGCTATGTGCCTAAGTCATTTAAGCTAGCAGTTATCAAACCCCTGATTAAAAAACCTGACCTTGACCCCTGTCTGCTGTCCAACTATAGGCCAATATCAAACCTGCCCTTTATCTCCAAGATCCTAGAAAAGGCTGTAGCACAGCAGTTATGTTCATACCTACATAGGAATAACATTCATGAAATGTATCAGTCAGGATTTAGGGCTCATCATAGTACAGAGACAGCACTGGTTAAAGTTGTAAATGACCTGTTACTGGCTTCTGATCAGGGTTGTGTCGCCATACTGGTGTTTCTCGATCTCAGTGCAGTCTTTTGACACCATTGACCACGCTACTTGATAGGTTAGAACATGCTGTTGATGTTAAAGGAACAGCCCTCTCCTGGCTCAGGTCTTATTTGACGGATCGTTATCAGTTTGTAGATCTAAATGGTGACTTCTCTATGCATACTAAGGTTATGTTTGGTGTTCCACAAGGTGCTGTCTTAGGCCCACTGCTTTTCTCCTTATATATGCTACCCCTTGGTGCAATTATTCGTAAACATGGTATTAGCTTCCACTGTTATGTGGATGACACACAGCTGTATGTTTCAGCTAGGTCATATGAGAGACACCAGCTTATTAAGATTGAAGAATGTATAAAGGACATTAGACAGTGGATGCTTACTAACTTCCTCCTGCTTAACTCTGACAAGACAGAGGTGCTTGTATTAGGACCACATGCAGCTAGAAGTAAGCTTTCTGATTACAGAATAACTGTGGATGGTCTTTCTGTTTCATCTCATATGGCAGTAAAAGATCTTGGTGTGATTATTGACTCTTGTCTTTCGTTTGAAGCTCATGTAGATAATATCACTAGAGTAGCCTTCTTTCATCTTAGAAATATTGGTAAGATAAGAAATATGATGTCAATTCATGATGCAGAAAAACTAGTTCATGCTTTTGTTACCTCTAGGTTGGATTATTGTAATGTCTTACTGTCTGGATGTTCCAGTAGGAGCGTGAATAAGCTCCTAGAGTCCTAACTAGAACCAGAAGATATGAACACATCACTCCTATCTTAGCCACACTACGCTGGCTCTCAGTCATATTTCGCATCAATTATAAAATACTGTTACTGACCTATAAAGCACTAAATGGTCTCGTGCCACAGTACCCGAGTGACCTTTTGGTTGTTTATTATCCGCCACGCCTACTCAGATCAAAGGGTGCAGGTTATTTGGTAGTACCTCAAGTAGCAAAGGCTACAGCAGGGGGCAGAGCTTTTTCTTACAAAGCCCCATAGTTATGGAATAGCCTTCCAATTAGTGTTCGGGATTCAGACACAGTCTCAATGTTTAAGTCTAGGTTGAAGACACATTTGTTTAGTTTATAGGGAGCCTTCAATGTATAGCTTTTCTTAGGTAAAGGAGCAGATCTGGAAGGTTCATGGGCATAGTGTTTGGTGTACTGGGATGTTTGAATGCTGTCGCCTCACCACTCTCGCAAGTCGCTCAGGTTTGCTGACTGTGAAGTGGTTGGACGCTTTATGTCCTGGGAAGCCTTCATGTCTGTCACCTTCTGGCTCTCCCTTTCAGTTATGCTGTCATAGCTAGTTCTGCTGGAGTCCCTGCCTGCACTTTACACATAATCTACATGGTCTTTAAACATCACATGATCACAATCATACTTAATATCTCTCTCTCTCTCTCTCTCTCTCTCTCTCTCTCTCTCTCTCTCTCTATCTCTCTCTCTATCTCTGTCTGTCTTTCTCTGTCGAGCTATACGTCCCACTCCTGAGCTCACAGTGTTCAGAGTTTCCAGCGGGACCACTTGCTCTACCCCTGGTCGTAGTCTCATCGCTTGGTGGTGCTCACTGATGCTGTGGATGGATCTGTGTGGAAAACCTGTGACCATGGAGACAGCCGTGGACAGAGCCACTTTGGGACTATAACACCATCACAGATCTGCTGTTACATCTGTCAGCTTTGACAGCAAGGAGTTAGTGTCTATAATGAACTCAGTAACTACATTGACCTAATAGTTCTTCATGGGCCTTTGGTTGCTGTTGTAGAAAGGACACTATTTACATTTACATTATTTACTGTCTAGTGTCACCCAAATGAAGATGGGTTCCCTTCTGAGTCTGGTTCCTCTCAATGTTTCTTCCTCATATCATCACAGGGAGGTTTTCCTTGCCACCGTTGCCGCAGGATTGCTCATTAGGGATAAATAGGGATAAAATAGTTTAATAATTTAATGATTCTTTTTTTCCCTCTACTTTCTGTTTGTCTATTTTTGTAAAGCTGCTTTGAGACAATGTCCACTGTAAAAGGTGCTATACAAATAAATTGAATTGAATTTAATTAAAGTTTGAATTGAATTGAATTGAATTGAATTGAATTGAATTGAATTGAATTGAATTGAATGAAACTATTCAAAAACTGTTGTGGCAGTAGGCCATTCTTCTGTTTCTTCTTAAATCTTAATCTTAAGAGATTAAACTGCCTATGCCAATGTTCAACTCTACTTCTGTCATTATGTCACCTCTTCTATTTAGAAAAGCTGCTCAAAATGTTACAATGGTACAATTAAAGTGTAATTGGTATTTCATTGAAATGAAATTTTTGATTTAATGAAAAGATAAAAGCAGTTGTGAAACACAGTTATTTTCCTATTTTGTTCTTTTATTTTCTGCAAGCAGTTAAGTTAAATTAAATGAAATTAAATTGCGATGATTTTTTCTTATTGTCACTTCCCGCCTCAGCTCTGAACACCGGAGGGAGCCCTCTCCCGAGATTTGAATCTATCATGTGACTTAATTAATTGTTTCACACGGACATATAAGCTGCACACACACATAGGTGCATGCGAAGTACCTTACAGAGCAAATTCTCTGTGAAATTCTGATTGATTTATGCCTACTGACCTTGCCTGCTTCCTCCGACCTCCGAGTTTAGCCCGATTTTTAACATTGTTTGCCATGTTTGATGCTGCCTGTTTTCTGACCCTGATTCTGCCTGCTACTTCCTGGTTTTGTTTGTTTGCTTTTGGTTTTCTGGCTTTTGACCCTCACCTATTTGTACCACGAGTTTTCCTGTCATGCTAATAAATCTGCATTATGGACTCTCCTCCCCCTGCCTCGAGTGATATGTTACAGAACATCTCATTGAGGTTATTTCAGCCAATGGGGGAAACACTCGCTATTAGGGCATTGGGTGTCCTAACTTTTTTTACACTTATGATGTATTAAGATGCTGTACTTATCTGATCTGAAATGTTAGGCACTGCTTAATGCATTGCTACAAAACTTCTGTTGTTGCTTTGAAGTTAAGCCTATAGAATTTCCTGAAATTTACTTTTTTATCCACTGTAGCTGTGGCAACATTCGTGTGCATGATTGCAGGCATGCATGTATCCACTCAGAGTAATTCATCATGCTCTTTTCTGCTTGAGTGATCAGGAGGCAGGTGATGTGTCCCTGGCAAGGAATACAGTCTAAGACAGAAAAACCTGTTTATTTTCTGCTTGTAGTATTGGGTTCACAGTTGTACTTAACAATACTTGTTTTCTCAGACATCTGTACAGATGGAAAGAAGTACTGAATCACTTGTTAAGATCAGAATTTACAGTAAACATTCATTCATTGCCTACCGCTTATCCGAACTATTCTCGGCCTATCTCAGGCGTCATTGGGCATCAAGGCAGGATACACCTTGGACGGAGTGCCAACCCATCGCAGGGCACACACACACACACACTCATTTAGAGATGCCAATCAACCTACCATGCATGTCTTTGGATTGGGGGAGGAAACCGGAGTACCCAGAGGAAACCCTCAAGAACATGGAAGAACATGCAAACTCCACACACACACACGGCAGAGGCGGGAATCGAACCCCCAACCCTGGAGGTGTGAGGCAAACGTGCTAACCACTAAGCCACTAAGCCACCATGCCCCCCTTACAGTAAAAATCCAGTATTAAATATGAACCTACTTTCCCAGTGTGCTGTTAGGGCTTACAACTAATACTAAACGCTTCCAACGCTTACTAAAATATTCTTCATTGAATGTGAAAAATGACGTGTAAATACTTCAGTCTCAAGACAGATTATAATTCATATTTGAATATCAGACTGTTGTTTATAAAATGAGACATATGTATATGAAACATGTGAATAATCACTTAAGAGCAGGGGTTCACTAACTTTTTAGATGAACCAAACACTAAATTAGACACATTAAAACTTGATCACCCTACAGCATTGAAAATTCCAGATTTATAATTTTGGACTTCTGTAACATTTAAACATTTTATCATGTCTCACAATTTACAAATTGTACTAATTTACTAGTCTAGATCACCAGTCTTGATCATGTACTAGTCTCTTGACAACCTTAAGACTTCTAGGCCAGTTTGGTTCACAAAATGGGCGTGTAGATTTTCACAAAACTAGAGTCTGCTGGCTTAGGTAATGCAAATGCTGATTGCTAAATCAAATTCACTCGGTTATACTCAGGCAATGGATGCCAATGCCTCAACCCCAGCCACTGGATGCAGTGCCGGTCCCAAGCCCGGAAAAATGGGAGGGTTGCAGCAGGAAGGGCATCCGGCGTAAAAAAACCTGTGCCAAGTTGTTGTGCGGACCAGTCGGTCCGCTGTGGCGACCCCGAACAGGGAGCAGCCGAAAGCAACTTCTATACTCAGGCAATGGATGGGATGTTGTAGCTTAGTGGATGTGGAGGCTTAGTGGTTAAGGTATTGGACTACTGATTGGAAGGTTCTGAGTTTGAGTCCCAGGTCCACCATGCTGAGTAAGACCCTTAAACCTTAATTGCATATAAATTTAATTCGTATAAAATGAGATAAATTGTAAGTTGATCTGGATAAGGGTGTCTTTCCAAATGCCGGAAATGTAAATGCAATGGTATGCACAGAACAGTGTACACAAACACAAGTGATGACACCAAAGTGAACGTGGCACATTTCTGGTTATGGCTCTGATAAGCATGATGTTGAAGAGTGTGTAGAGAGCACAAATGCTTGCTTACGAAAGCACATGTGCCCTGTTCAAGATCAGGCTGAAGAGATAGTGAGTAGACTTTCTGGAAAGGCAAGGAATGTTGTCAAGTTCAGCCTGCACAGTAATGGTATGCACAATGTCAGACAGAACCCTGAGTTAATTCATGGAATTCTTATACCATATTTCAGTGAAGCACCCTCTTGTCTGCCACTAGCAGAAAAAAATTACATAGCAGGATTAATGATTACTAGAGAGAATTTAGGAGCACTGTAAATACTAATGTGATGGAGCCACGTGACTGCAGTGAACAGCAGTGATGTATGACTGCTCCAAGATGGACCCGCCTGCTGTTGCAATACAATCATTTGGTTCTTTACCTGATGCTCAGGTACACTGCCAGCCAGAGCCTTCATCAGCACCCATTCAGGCACAGCTTCAACCATGCCAATCCTCCTGCCCATTTCCACAAGAAAATTCACAATACACAAAAGGCTGACAGTCAGTTGCTCACTCATAAGATGGACTTGATGGTGCAGCTCATGGTGAAGGTGCAATTTCGTCATGTTTCCAACCAAACACATGGCTCTAGACTGCAGCACAATTTTGTACAAACTGTGTTTTGCATGTTTCTCTCCATGGCACACAACAAAGGAATGTCCCAAACATGAGGGAAATTAGTAGACCTGTATTTGGAAGGAAGCAGTAGAAGTCCTCAATGTCACTCCCAAGCCATTGATGAATGTCAGTCTGAGAGTATAAATTCCTTTATACACCTCAATCATCATTCAATCTTGTCATGGAAATGTATGGTATAAAGATGGTAGTACATACTTTATTAGTTTCAGGACAACATGATGAACTGATACTTGGGACTAATGTTATTAATCACATTCTTAGATACTTGTGATTGTGTGATGGATTTTGGCAAGCCGTGCCTAGTCCAACTTCAGCAGACCCTGAGTGGGAAAGTTTCTGTTATCAAAGTTTGCTGGATTGAACCTGGGAACCTGAGGAGATACCTAGGAAGATAGGAACAGTCAAGTACAATTCAGCTGTCTATCTTGAGCTGGGCTGTGAGTACTTAGTATGGGGAAACTTAGTGTAACTTACCCAAACTTACAAAACAAGTACAAACTGAAAAAGAGGTGAGACCCCCTCTTGAATCCTAGAGATCAAGTCTGTTGCTACCTGAGAAAACCCCATTTTCTGCAAAGAACTCAGCCCCAGATACATCAGCACCTTTAGAATCTGTTGCAAGTCACTTATCAAAAAGTGACCTACAAGCTGGACCTCCTATTTGCCATGGCTGCCTTATGCCTTATCTACCAACTTTCTGGCCAACACTCCATCTGCTCCCCTCAACATTGAGGGCCACCTGGTCAAGTCCATCTTGAGCTCCTACACTGAGTAGCTCACCCTAAGTGTTGTATATTATTTCAGTTCCTGAGAATATGTGGAACAATGGCAAAAGATCTCCTGTGTAGTCTATATAGTCTCACTATGTATATGGGTGGGTGAAGGCGTGTGTGTGTGTGTGTGTGTGTGTGTGTGGTGTGTATAAAACAATTACACCATGCAAAATGCAAAATCTTACACTGTACATTTTGTTTGGTAAGTTTGTATGATATGATATTTATGATGTCACCAAAGTGTATTCCAGGAAATTCTCTGAGAGACAAACATTGTCTGATTTTAGTAACATTTACATTTCTGGCGTTTGGCAGCTGCCCTTATTCAGAGCGATGTAAAAAAGATGACCGGATTTGTTCCACATGCTCTATCTGTGTCACGGTTGGCAAAGTTCCCCGTTGGGCCACTAGGGGGCTTTCAGTAGGGGTTTGGTTTTTGTTTGTTTTGTTTGTGCCATGTGTTTGTTTTAGCCCCGCCTGATCCTTAATGTGTTCCCGCCTCTGTTCACCTGTTCCCCATGTCCCATTGATTATGCCTCTTATTTATAGTGGTTTCTGTGCTTGTGTTCTTGGCTAGTCCTCGTCATTATTGTCTTTGCCTTTGTTCTGTGTTTGGTCTTCTTCCTCCATGTTCCCGTGTATGAATGTTATTATTTTGAATAACCCCCTGTTTGACGTCTATCCCCGCGTTTGGGTCTGCTCCATCGTGCCAGGAACTACCGGCCCGTGACAGAAGGACTAGCCATAACAGTACAGATCCAGCGGGATAACCTAGGCGAGGACCCACAGAATTTTTTTTGTACTTTTCTTGGTTTGCTGGGGACATCGCTCCGCTTCTGTTCCTGTGGGGGACGTCGCTCCACTTCCGGTTTTCCGTGGAGTACGCTGCCTCACTTCTCATCGGTGGAGGATGTTCCCAGCCTGATTTGTTTTGCCGGTACTTGCTCCGCTCTGTTCCTGTGGGGGACGTCGCTCCACTTCCAGTTTTCCGTGGAGGACACCGCCTCACTACTCGTTGGCGGAGGATGTTACCGTCCACTCCTGTGTCGTAGAAATATTTGTTTTTGTTCTCCCATGGACCTTTGCCTGCTCCTGAGGGGATGCAGCTTGATTTTTTTTTCTCCGGTACTCGCTCCGCTTCTGTTCCTGTTGGGGATGTCGCTCCACTTCCGGTTCTCCATGGAGGACGCCGCCTCACCACTTGTCGGCGGAGGAGGTTACCGGCCGCACCTGTTTCCCTCCCTCAATTCTGGGGTTTTCTGCCCCAGCTGGGCTGAGGTCGTCGCTCGGCACTTCTGCTCGTCAGTGGACATCGCTCAGCTCTGCTGCTTGTCAGTGGATGTTGCTTGGCTCTGCTGCTCTTAGGTGGACGTCGCTCGGCTCTGCTGCTCGGCGGTGGACGTCGCTTGGCTCTTCTGCTTGGCTGTAGACGTCACTCGGCTCTTCTGCTCAGCTGTGGACGTCGCTTGGGACCCTCTGGCCTTGCCGCTGTGCCCCTCGCTCCCCCCACTTGCCTCGCCGTGCTCCTCGCTCCCTCCACTTGCCTCGCCATGCTCCTCGCTCCCCCACTTGCCTTGCCGTGCTCCTCACTTCCCCCACTGGCCTCGCTGTGCTCCTCGCTCCCCCCACTTGCCTCGCTGTGCTCCTGGCTCCCCCCTCCACTTGACTCGCTGGGGTCTGGTACTGTCACGGTTGGCAAAGTTCCCCGTTGGGCCACTAGGGGGCTTTCAGTAGGGGTTTGGTTTTTGTTGGTTTTGTTTGTGCCATGTGTTTGTTTTAGCCCCACCTGATCCTTAATGTGTTCCCGCCTCTGTTCACCTGTTCCCCATGTCCCATTGATTATGCCTCTTATTTATAGTGGTTTCTGTGCTTGTGTTCTTGGCTAGTCCTCGTCATTATTGTCTTTGCCTTTGTTCTGTGTTTGGTCTTCTTCCTCCATGTTCCCGTGTATGAATGTTATTATTTTGAATAAACCCCTGTTTGACGTCTATCCCCATGTTTGGGTCTGCTCCGTCGTGCCAGGAACTACCGGCCCGTGACAATCTGACCCATATTTCTGATAATTTTATTCTGAACAGTCCAGCATCATCTGTCACAATTTATAAATCTACTACATATTATTACGCAATAATTATAATAATAAAGAAAATGCGATTTTCTAAAATTTGATTATTGTTTATGTGCAAATATTTTTATTTTTATTTTTTTATAATAAAGACAATTTATCTTCAATATTTTTTCTATTATAAATATCATGGAATAATTTTATTTGCAGAATGCAATGCGGTTATGTGCAGTAAGACTGTTTGACCAGCAGATAGGTGACGTTTAAACATGCTGTTTTGCTAGAGTAAGAAATTACAACATCAGTAATTACTACTGAACTACAACATCCTTAAAAATCGTAGTGTACAGTTTGCGTTCACCGTAGTACCTCTTTATTTTGCTTTTAATGTATCTATGTTAGAGCCTAGTCTGTAAAAAATTAGACATCATAAAGTATTACTCTAACAAAGCCAAAATCAATCTACACTCACCGTCCACTTTATTAGGAACATATCTGCTAATTTCTTGCAGTTATCTAATGAGCTGTACATGTGGAAGCGGTGCAATGCTGATAAATCATGCAGATAATTCTTTATTTGTCTGACAGTGGGCAAATTTGCATAGTTACAGCGGCAAAGGGTTAGCAGCTAAAGAAAAATAAAGAAAAAGATAATATCAAGGCAAGGTGACTTGAAATTATGAGAGATATAGAAAGTTAACATAGAGATACTAAAAAGACTTAAAAAAGATAACCAACTATATAAAAAATACACAGAATATACAAAGTATATAAATATACAGTATCTGGAATTTTTTCCCAGGCAGGAGAGAAGAAATTGCGTAAAGCATGGGTGGAGTCACCTACAATGCTGCATGTTTTGCTGGCAAGGTGGGTTTTGTAGATGTCTAGGAGAGAAGGGAGAGGGACACTAAAGGTTTTCCTGTTGGAGGTGTAACCATTCCATTCCCACACCATGATGCAGCTGGACAGTGCTTACATCACTAAGCTCACTTACGTCACTGCACCACTGTTCATATTGTTTATATTGTTTTAATGTTATTTTGGCTTCAATCTATTATTATTTAATGCCTCATTGTCTTTCTAATATTAGGCATCTAAAGAGCTGTTAATCACATTTTGATGTTTTGTACCACTGTGTACACACAATAAAGTTCATTAATTCATTAATTCATTCATTCGTTCATTCATTCATTCATTCATTCATTCATTCATTCATTCATTCATTCATTCATATACTTGCATTTAAAAAGTGATACTGAAAAGCTGAAAAAACTACAAACGAAGCAGATTTACAGCCTCCCATATCCTCTTTCCCGAACTTCCAGAACTGTCTACAGTGAGCATTACCTGAAGCTCTTGACCTGTTTCTGCATAATTTTTTGTATTGCACTGCAGCTACATGATTAGATAATTTATGAACATGCAGGTCTTCCTAACATATTGGAAAATATAATTTTATAATTGTAATTTAGGGGGCACGGTGGCTTGGTGTCTTGGTGGTTAGCACGCTTGCTTCACATCTCCAGGGTTGGGGGTTAGAGTCCCGCCTCCACCGTGTTTGTGGAGTTTGCATGTTCTCCTCGTGCCTCGGGGGTTTCCTCCGGGTACTCCGGTTTCCTCCCCCGGTCGAAAGACATGCATTGTAGGTTGATTGGCGTCTAAATAGTCCCGTAGTGTGTGATTGCGTGAGTGAATGAGAGTGTGTGTGCCCTGCGATGGTTTGGCACTCTGTCCAGGGTGTATCCTGCCTTGATACCCGATGAAGCCTGGCACAGGCTCCCCGTGACCCGAGAATAGATCGGATAAGCGGTAGACAGTGAATGAATGAATTGTAATTCAAGGTTTACAAAAACGTGACGAGTATAGTGCGCCATCGCCTGGTAAAACAATGCTACTGCATACAACCGAAAATAACAAGAAAATTTTGCAGTTGTAAAGTACTCTAAACCATCAACTAAAACATTATGTATATAAATGATATGTGGAAAATAACATTAACTCCACCCCGTAGATGGGTTTTCCATTTCCATATACAGTGTTTCCATATACCTTACATAGACTAAAAGTCTCAGGCTATTTTGTAACATGCTTGAATTTGATTCTAATAGATCACAGTTCACTTCACCGCTGAACAGTAAGAATAGCTTTATAGCTATAGCAGTGTTGCTCTTATTCTTCTTTTAGCTGCCCTTTGGGACAAGTACATTTCCCACAATAATTAAACAAAAATAAAATCTATTTTGCATCATGAGGAAAGTGCAGAGTTGTCAGTAATGCTTTCTTTTACAGACATAGACACAGGAAGTGAAACAGCATTGTGGTATTGTGGGTAACAGTCAATCAAAGTGAAAATACATTATGTCAGAATACTTCAAATCTTTGAATGCTCGACTGGTGAGAGTCGGGGTGTTGAAACTCTGAGATCAGGGCTTGCAACCTGAAAAGAGATATTATTTTATCGTTATTAAAAATCCCTTTAGAAAATAACATGCGCTACACTACCTGATGGAGAAGTTGAATGCATGGATACATCCATGCAATGTTATCTGTTCATGAAAGTATGTATGAGTCAGACTCACCTTTTATTACTGAAGATGAAGTGAGCAGTCTGATCCTTGTTCATATCACTTCCTTTGTACCTGTGTGCAGTTATTGCAGCTTTATACAACGTCTACTGTTCATTAAAGTCAGAACAATTGTGATGTCTTTTTGGAAAGTTACTCACTCTGTGTTTGACACGTGATTTCCCATCATGCATTTCTCACGCCTCACACATACACAGCTGGAAATGTCATGAAGTATCTGATAAACAGAAAGTTTAAAGATGCTAAGATGCTCAAAAACTTAAACATTATTTCATCTTTCTTTCTTTCTTTCTTTCTTTCTTTCTTTCTTTCTTTCTTTCTTTCTTTCTTTCTTTCTTTCTTTCTTTCTTTCTTTCTTTCTTTCTTTCTTTCATCTGCTTTCCTTAATAGTGTATCAGAGAAAATTAATCTCTGATACACTAATTCATAATGTGATCACACATGAAAGATGTGTGAAGGTTTATTTCAGGATGAAATCACCCCATGCAGTCAGTCAATAATAGCATGTACCTTTATCTAATTAAAAACTAATTAAATGATTGTTTTTCCTGCTGTCTTCTCTGCTGTTCACAATAATTTAACTCGAGTTCTCTTTGCACTGTGTGTAACTGATGTACTCGAACTTATTCATGCAATTTTCAAGATCTATCTATCTATCTATCTATCTATCTATCTATCTATCTATCTATCTATCTATCTATCTATCTATCTATCTATCTATCTATCTACTATCTATTCTATCTATCTATCTATCTATCTATCTATCTATCTATCTATCTATCTATCTATCTATCTATCTATTTTGCAGAACACTAAAACAGAATGTGTTAAATTCATCAGCCAGCCACAATCTGGGAACCCTCCATACTTGAACATGGTGAAGGACTTCAAAATAAAAGAGAGCCATGTGGGTTTATGATACAAACGAAACAACAGAATTTTTGAAATAAAACATTTGGTGTATTTGTTTAATCGTTTTAATGTCAGTATTTTAACAAGTTTCACTATTTTTCATGTTCTTTATTCCGTCAAGTAACAAAGTAAAGTTGTGTAGCTGAGAACACTAGAGCAGCAGGTGAATATTTCACATTATGTATTTAAAGTACTCACATTATGTATTTAAAGTAAAAATACTCGGCTCTTACCAAGTAATCGAGTCTGTCTGTTCTTTCTGTCTCTTATGACGACTGAGAAAATACAATGTGAATGTGAGAAAGGAAGTGACTAACTGGCTACTGTTGCATGTTGTTGATATCTGCAAATCACATGATGATGACGCACACACAAACAACCCACCCACACACACACACACACACACACACACACGCACTTTCCTTATTTGGCATTAACACACTAACCGGTCATGAAAAAAAATCCCTACATTTGCACTTTGTTAAAAATGTTCCTAATGGAATAATCACATGACATTTACCCCTTTTTCAATGTACATGTTTCTACATTTTCTCACACAGAGCATGTTTTCATTTTAAACTGTGATCCTACCTATTTAAACGTGATCTATTTTTTCGGGCAATTCATTCAGACTGTTATTTATTTATTTATTTATTTATTTATTTATTTATTTATTTATTTATTTAAAAAACATATTTTATATGTAGAATGTTTGATTGTATTTGCTCATCATTTGCAATTTCGAGGGCATTTTGTTGAAATGCACCTTCACATGTTTCAGATGAAATCACAAATCACTCACGTGATCACACGTGAATCACGGTTTATTTATGTAGGCCATGTAAGTAATGGCAGGTAATGAAACAAAAATAATTCACCTCTGAGAACAAGAAACACAATCTGAAAATTTCTCTTCACTTACATTACAACCCCTACATGTTTGTTTGTTTGTTTGTTTATGCATTTATTTTTTTTTTAAGTCATTTTAATTAACCAGTGGTCAGCTGATAATAACCAGTAGCTTTCATAATACATGCTTGCAAAAAAATAAACAAAATGAAACTGACCTCGAAAACCGGCTGTTGTTGCTGTGTTGCATCACTCATGCATGACGCAACTTAAGACAATGTAATTCATTCACAGTACAAATAAAGTCATATATTCTCAGAGTACAATTCATCTTAATGCATACTAAAACTGGTATAGTAAGCATACCAGGTTGCCAGAGTATGATGAAATTTTGACCACTTGGACTACTTGATTTCTACAGTTAAAATTGATGAACATGATCAACATGATCACATGATTACTACATGATTCATGCAAAAAAGAACAGAAACCAGTTTTACTGCATACTTACTCAGGGTGTGTTTTGATACAAATGTCACCATCAAACACACCCACACCCACACACACCCACCCACCCACCCACACACACACACACACACACACACACACACACACACACACACACACACACACACACACAGACAAACACACACACACATTGTACCTGGGAAGGTCACTAGAATTTGTGACTGTGGAGATTGGCAAGTCTTAATGGACCTCCTTGAGATGATGGAGAAGGTTTCAGCTGGTCCACTTACATGCACTGAAAGAAAAACTTAATAGTTCTGCATACTAAGAGTCTAGACAATTGTGCGTTTCTATCTTTGTGTCTTTGTGGCAACAACTTGGGCAAGAACTACATATTTGGTCTTATAATAGAATCGTATTATTCGTCTGTAATCAAGTTCAGCATATTTGATCAGTCAGCGCATGCCTACACACACACACACACACACACACACACACACACACACACACACAGTTTATAATGTTTATAAAGATAGTGCTTCCCCATGTTTTTGAATTTCTATGAATATCTAAACAGTCTAGACGAAAGCTTTGCGTATAAGAAACTGAAAATGTATTTCCTGTATTATGCAGTTAAAAAGCCTTCAGAATAGCAGTGATATAACAAAAATGATGTGTGTACGCGCGTGTGTGTGTGTGTGTGTGTGTGTGTGTGTGTGTGTGTGTGTGTGTGTGTGTGAGTGTGTGAGTGACAGAGACAGAGAGCTGGATAAGAATGGAAACTAAATAAGACCCAGTTATTTAAAATGTGACTTTGTCTAAGTGAACTCAATAAATATAGAGCCTCAGCAGTGGTGGAAGGATTGAACAGTGATTTATGCTGATGCCATAATGTTTTAACGGAAATCAGAACAACAGTAAACTTATATGGCCTCACAATTTATATCTAAATTGAAAGTAATAAGAACATGTCGATTTATAGCATAAAGGGAAAGGTTGAAGAAAGTGAGCTTGGTTAAAATGACATGAGATTACTGAACACTCAGTTATTTAAAATCAGACAACTGTAATGGGATACATGTCCATCTGTCCATCCATCCATCCATCCATCCATCCATCCATCCATCTATACACCCATTAGTTCTTCCAATCCAATACTTCAACCTATATCAAGCCAATCAATCCATTATTCTATCTATTTGTCCATTGAGTCTTCCAACCATCCATCAATACATGCATTAATACATTCATACCCCTGACATCTTATCCATCTACTCATCTATTTATAAATTTAACTTTCAAATCATCCTCACTTTTATTCCTCCATCCACTCATCCATGCCTCAGTGTCTCCCTAATTTAGTCCATCAAAGCATTCATCCAGACATGCGTCCATCCTTAAATTCATCTATCTACCCACGCATTCTTAATTTCATTCACCTCTATGCGACGTTGTTCTGTTCTTAAATAAGACAGATAAGAGAGGCAGATTACTTTCATCAGAATTAATTCTCTTATTTAATGATTTATTTATGACTGAGTTGTTTATTTACAGTCTGAACGATACAGCTATTATTTGAAGCTTAAGTACAGTTAATTAACAATTCAATTAAAAAAGCATTT
Source organism: Hemibagrus guttatus (assembly GCA_033459395.1). Taxonomy (NCBI): domain Eukaryota; kingdom Metazoa; phylum Chordata; class Actinopteri; order Siluriformes; family Bagridae; genus Hemibagrus; species Hemibagrus guttatus. Next base: position 4,591,955 of record JAUCMX010000025.1, on the reverse strand, counting down.
AAAGCATTTATATGAGGAAAGTTTGTCATATTCAGCATCATGTTATGCAGTTTTTATGCGTTCTTCAGTAAAATTGTAAATGGTATCTTTGAAAACAAATACTTCAGTTTGAAAAATCAGGGCTAGAAAATGTGGACTGAAGGAGGAAAAAGCAGTTTTCTTCAGTGTGAAAAGTATAATATGATTAAAAATAAGATTAAAAATAAATAATCCTCTCTTTCCTTATAGAGCAGTTATATAGTATCTGTTTGAGATAATTCCATAAGTACAAAGTCAATGTCTGGTCAGAAAAATAATAATTACTATAGATGCATATAAAAATCTAGTTTAGTGATAACTTTTAATAGTGCAAGCTTTCTTTTTAACATATTAAATATTAAAGGAAATTGAGTTATGTGTGAAGTGCGATATGTAAAGTATACATTGATTTCCTTTATGGGGATGGGTTTAGTAATAATGCTTTGGGAAATAGATGTTTGGCACGCTAGAAAAAAAGAGTTCTGCAGTTTTTCTGTTATTGTTTAGTTGCTATATTAAATAAATTTTATAGTTTCCAACCCATTAAAAAGAGAACCGTTTTTAGCTATTGCTGCAAGAAAAAAGTGCACAAGAAATCGCTTTTAACAAACATATTGCTTCTTATTGTTAGCTCAGCATCAACCTTTATCCAGCGTGATGTTGCAGTTTGTCTTCTGAGCCCTGCCTCTGGAAGAACAGAGAATTATAATACGTTTTAGAAAACTTTCATCTAATCAACTGCCTATACATCAAGCTAGTCCATCCATTATTCAACCTATTTATCCAATGAGCCATCCATCCATCTATCAATCTTTTCATTAACACATTCTCTAATCCAGAGGTTTTCAAACCCTGGGTCGGGACCCTCAGGTGGGTCTCAAGACCTAAAAAAATGGGTTGCCAATATGATTTAAGGAATATGTTCTAAAATTAATGAATGCAATTGTAATAATAATAATCAAACACACAACAACAAGACTAATACTAACTTTGAATAGAAACACTGTGATGATGCACAGGCTTTAGTAGACTTATATTAGTAGTTATATTTTATGTTGAATATGAGCAGACAGAAGTAAAAAAGTAGCATTTATGATTTTTTAACGAAAGTAAATTATCTTCGTTCTGGATTAGCCTCTCCACAAAGTATCCAATGCTGAGCAAAGCAAGCATTTCATTGCTACTGCCTTTTACAACTACCTATATGTGAGAAACTGGATTCTTAGTTTTAACCAAAATGAAGATGAAAGAACTAAACAAGTAGAATGCTTCTCTGGACATGTGTGTTGTGTGTTGTCCCGCGATCTGGCTTGGGACCAGATTATGCAGAATAAGCAGGCCCACGCTTCTCATTAAAGTAAGTTATGTACGTGCACGCATGCTTATATATATATATATATATATATATATATATATATATATATATATATATTTTTTTTAAAAATGTAAATTTGTAAACTGTGGTTGTATATATGTGAGTCACGTCAATTTAAAAAGGAAAAAAGTTTGAAAACCACTGCTCTAATCCATCAACCCATCCATTAGTCAATGCCTCCCTTCCTTAGGCCATCAAATCATTCATCCTGACATCCATCCATCCTTGAATCCATCTATCCACCCATCCATTCTTAATTGCATTCACCTCAATGCTATTCACTTCTGTTTTAAAATAAGACACTTTCAACAGAATTGATTTACTTGTCCTTGTTTTTTAAACATTTGGGCAATTGGGTATCCATATGTAATTCATGGCAAGCAGCAGTGGATCTGGTTAAACTATGTGTAGATTAATATATTAATATATTGGAACATGGAAAATTGTTAATGAAAAAAGAATAAAAGAATGACTATACTGAATTGTAAATTAACAAGTGTAGTCTAGAACTAGTAGTAAAGGTTGGTGTAGTGAATTAACAATGATGAAAAGTAATTACAATAAAGTCTGACTAGTCAATTATGTAACACTGAGATAATCACGTACTTGTGCAAAACAGCTTCTGCTTGAATTTGGCTGCATTCACAATTTCAGAAGACGCATGCATGAGGCTGCTTTAAATACCAGGGTTCTGAGGGAAAAGACCTCAGGCCAGGTGATCTGAAAGCATCATAGATATGTTATTGTTTTAAATTACTGTCATTTTTAAGATTCTCCTCAGCCTTCCAATCCTCACAAATTGCCCACGCTTTGTCATGTGCCTGATGTTTAGCTTCACTAGCCATTAATGATACATTAAAGGGACATAACTTGCCGGTTAATCCAGGGCTTGACTCCACTTGGCAAGGTTGATGGCAAAGTTACATGGCTTTTGAAGGTCAGATGCATGGCCAGTGGAGGTGCTGCAATCAATTCCTCAAACCTGAAATCATCATATAGTCATTACTGAAAACAAGAAAATTTACTAAAATGCATTAAAGTCACTAAACTGCATTTCTGTGTTTGCTTTTTCTATGTAGCCAATAAATTAAAGATACACTATAAATGTCATAACTATAAGCAAATACTCTTCAGGACTGTCAGTGAATCAACTTCAAATGTGCATAGTAATAAACCTCAGAAGTGTAGGCCAACAAACCTCAGAACTTTAGATAAATAAACCTAAGGAGTGAGACGTTAAGCTAATAAAGCTCAGAACTCTAGGCTAAGAAACCTTAAAACCGTATGCTATTAAACTGCAGAACTATAAACTAATAAATCTCTCTTGAGGTGATAAAATGAAAGAACCACACTTAAATCACAGAGAGGATTCAACCAAAAGATGATATCCCACCTTAGGGGAGAGTACTGGTGTCCATTTGAGACAATAGGACGTGATGGTGCAAATTCATGCCTGAGTCGCTGGTGCATGAGAAGTGGAAATCTGCCATTATCATACAGAATTATTAAAGTCATTCCCTTGACATACAAAGTATTGTGGTGTTTACAACATACATAACACAGTGTTAGTGTTATTAAGCAGCTGAATGCAAATCACCATTTCCTGATAATCCTCTGGAGCTAACAGAATCAACAGGACCAGAGTGTACCTGTCCCGCACATGCCATGGAGCTGTAATGGAGCCATTATCCATGTGCCAATTTCTACCCCCCCGTTAAGACACTACTTGGCACTGGCTACCAGTGAAGGCGGTTTCGACACACCTGGATCATGCATATCCCTCCATTTTCTCTTGCCCTTCCAATTTTTTCTGCATTTTGGCTCAGAAACTGCTCTCCTGCTGCTCTATACTTTTGGGCCTGTAGCTAAAAATTGCAGCATTCTGTCTCAGAATCATCCTAATCAGGCCACTAGCTGCAAATGTCCAGGCCCAGTGATTAGATAAAATTGGTAATTTTAGGGCTGAAGCCACACACTGTGGCTCACACTCATTAGTGCAGCCTTCTTGAATGCTTAGGTTTCTCTGTGATATCCTAGTCAGTTTGTTTGCTAATTGGGAAAACACTAGCTAAAGCTAAAAAAACCTTAAGTTTAAAACTGTAGGTAAATATATTTCAAAACTGTATCTGATAAAATAATAGAACAGTCTTTAACATGGTGGTGGAAATTGAACCAAAAGGAAATGGATGAAGGAGAATTTAAAACACTACTGAAACACAGCCAGTGAGTTCTGTATTGCTCTGTGATTCATGATGGAGATAAACAAATAGTGACATTCTGGTATGCTAAAATAGACAAATGGACAAATACAATATTACAAATATTTCTTTAGATTCTCCAGACTTTGCTGAAGACTCTAGCATTTCCTCAGAGTTTCTGATATAAATAGACTTGCGTAACTCATGGTTTATGGCAATGAGGAGTCATGATTTTGTGATGCTGGAATAATTCACTTTAATCACATTAACACATTTCATTTTTTTTAGGATGTAGATATTGGCATACGTATAAACGAGAAATGTGATACACAGTCATAGAAACAAGTTGGAGAACTCGAGGTCTCTCTGTGTTTAAGTGGTGATGATGATCACACAATTCTAGAAACCTCAAGATGAACATGTGACACTGGAGTATAAAAACTCACAGTAGAATTCTTTTCTCAACTTCTCTGGAGATTTTAAAGGATATGGACATCGACTTCATGAAGTTCATTTTTTCCAATCTGAAATAATGAGATAAAAATCATTCATTAAGACACTGAAACAATCATTGATTCTTTAAAAAGAAAAAACCCTCAACCTATTAACTTTAATCAATCAGTGTACTAGTCAACATCTGATGTTCTTCATTCATGTATAAAAACTCACCATATGTCACTTGTCTCAACTTCACTTACAAGAATACCTTTATGAATAATGGTGGTAAAATAAAACACGTAAGAAATTTGGTCCAGGATTTATGGGCTACTGTATGAATATATGCTAGCTCATACAGAAAGGCTCATACAGTATCTGCACAGTCTGGATAGATTCAAACACATGTAAACTACAGCTACTGTAATAATGTGATAATACTGTGATCTGTTTCTCTGGAAACTAGGAAAAGGCTTTTAAAATGATCTAATCTGTTAAATAAGGAGACTATTGTTGCCTATTTTAATTGTTGCCTCATTTCAGAGTATGTGATTTCCCCTTATGTTTACACCAGAAGGAAGTAGCACAAGCACACACACACACACACACACACACACAGACACACACACTCAGGCATGCACATACGCACACACACACAGACATACGTAAACACAAGCATATGTAAACACAGATACCCAAGTTTTCAATGCATCATCATGCAATTGTACACTATATGTGTATCTGAGTTTTTCCACCATGAATCGTGTAACTGATACCTGCTCCTGCTTGCCTAAATTTTATTATTGTTACTGCTCTCCTTTGCTGCACTTCCTTCATGTTACTTCTTTATCCTTGTTTCATCATTCCCTTTCTTTGCCTCTTTATAGGCAACAAACAAGCACAGTTAAAGTAATAAGAAGCACCTTCGACACCCACCACAACCACCACCATTTTTCATGAGGTCATTTTAACTACGTGACGGAATCCAAATATTAAACCCTTAAGTATTATTAGCTAATGTGAACAAATCTATTTTATCTAAATGCACTCAACTGAATTAGCTCAAAAACGACTTAAACACTTGTACTTTACAACATAAAGATCTATTATTTGATATATACTGTACCTTTTTATGGCTGGTCTTACCTAATGACTCTGTTTTGTTTTATTGCTTTGGTTTTTTTTTTATTTGTTTTTAGTTTCACTTTTTGTTTGATTTGGCTCATATATATGCCAGATCCTCTGAAATCCCACATATTTTGATCTTTGCAATATTTTTTCTTTTTCTGAAAATTAAAAACAAGTCTGAAAGGGAAATTATTCACAGTGTGTGTGTGTTTGTGCAGGTTCATTGTCACAGTGCATTTGTTCCTGATGCTTCCCTGTAGATCCCTAAGTACTTCCATGTGATTAACACTCTGTCCCACAGGAAACAAATTCTCCACTACACCACCATTAACCACTAAGTCACCATGCGCTCTATATACCTAACATAAACCCCAATACATTTTTTAGGCATTTTTTGTATGCTTAGAAAACCACACATACACTGGATACAAAAGGTCCACATATTCCTGTTAAAAAAGGAGGTTTCTATGATGTAAAACAACAACAACAAAAAAAGAAAACGAAACCAAGATAAATCATGTCTGAATTTTTTTCAACCTCAGCGTGAAATAAAAGGAATAAAAATGTAGAAAAATGTATGAAGAAGAAAAAAAAGAGAGAGAAAGTTACAATAACCTGCATAAGCAGGTGTACAGGTGTTCTTATTAAAGTGGGCAGTGAGTGTATATACTGTATAGAGTGAGAGGGTTGTTGATAGAAGTGTGCATTTTTTATTTTAGCCAATAAAGACACTACTTTCAAGCGTCCTCTGAGGTTCAAGAATTGAATGGATCATTACTGTATGTGATATATTTAATATATTTAATATCTTTTAGACTAGCCACTAATTAGAATCCTGATACTTTCCATGAAAATCACTTACACTCTGCTAGTTTTACAGAAGAAAACACTATATGCTACATGTCATCCAATTGGACAGTCACAGGGAAGCAGAGCAAAGCAATAAAGAAAGAAAGAAAGAAAGAAAGAAGAAAGAAAGAAAGAAAGAAAAAGAAAGAAAGAAAGAAAGAAAGAAAGAAAGAAAGAAAGAAAGAAAGAAAGAAAGAAAGAAAGAGTAGGGGAGCACGGTGGCTTGGTGGTTAGCACGTTTGCCTCACACCTCCAGGGTTGGAGGTTTGATTCCTGCCTCCGCCATGTGTGTGTGGAGTTTGCAAGTTCTCCCCGTGCCTCGGGGTTTCCTCTGGGTACTCTGGTTTCCTCCCCCAATCCAAAGACATGCATTGTAGGTTGATTGGCATCTCTAAATTGTCCATAGTGTGTGATTTCGTGAGTGAATGAGAGTGTGTGTGCCCTGCGATGGGTTGGCACTCCGTCCAGGGTGTATCCTGCCTTGATGCCCAATGACACCTGAGATAGGCACAGGCTCCCCGTGACCCGAGTATAGATCGGATAAGCAGCAGACAATCAATGAATTAATAAACAAAAAGTCACACAGATTAAGAGCTTCTGATCAAACATTTTTCACGATCAAGCATTTTTTTCTAATCTTCAACTGACAAGAACAAACGTTATGGGTGAATGAAGGATCAGAGCCAAGAAGTTTAGCATATAATGACCTCTAATGGGGCAGTGTACAGTTATTCACAAATGATTAAAACTGCTTATAATGTTTGAACGTTAAAGATTCTTCATGATATTCTTCCGAGGCATGATATCAAGTGTAAGGTGAATGTGTAATATTTATACCATTCCAGAGCAGATGTCCTTCTGATAGGCCAGATTTATCAGGATCATATGATCAGCTTCAGTCCCCAAAGTAGTAATGTTCTAATGATCTGGGCTGGAGGACGCAAGCTGTTAGAGTCTATTTATTCTGTAGGTATGTTAATTTTCCCTTTATTGACCTTTTTTTTTTTTTTTTACATACCATTAACCGTTTCACTCTGAATGAGAGAGAGCTGTAAAATAATTATGCAATAAAATGGATGTAGCAAGTTTGAGACTTCTTTGCAAATTATTTATAGATTCTTTGATTAATTGATTGATTGCTCAGTAAATTCAGTCATTAAATCGGATGATCAAAGAATCTGTTAAATGATCATAGAATGAGTCTCAAAAAGTTATTTATTGACTGTAAGGATCTAACTGTTCAATATATGTCAGTCAGTGGATACACACACAGACACACACACACACACACACACACTTGGCTTGTCATGTTCAGAGAGATATTGCTCTTGCGGTTTTTGAATTTCTATGAATATCTAAACAGTCTGAATGACAAACCCGCATATATGTTAATTTAAGGCTGCAGTTCCAGTGTCAAACACTAGAGGCCGCTAACGCCTGCAGAATATCATGGATATGCGTAAATGCATTCACTAACATAAATGAGAGAGAGGAGAGAGAGAGAGAGAGAGAGAGAGAGAGAGAGAGAGAGAGAGAGAGAGAGAGAGAGACAGAAAGAGAGAGAGACAGAGAGAGAGACAGAGAGAGAGAGAGACAGAGAGAGAGAGAGAGAGAGAGAGAGAGAGAGAAATCGAAACTGACGGTTCACTCCTACAAAAGTTATTAATTAAAATGTGACTTGCTCTATGTGAATGCAGTAAACATGATGCCTTAGCAGCAGTGTGGGAATTACATGGTTGATTTATGCAAATAGGATCATTATTACCAGTAATCAGTGATAAACTTGTATGGCCTCAAAAAAAATAAATTGAAATTGAAAATAATAGGTCTGTGTTGATTTCTAGCTAGAAAGTAATACATGTAATGAGACGTTGTTAACTGCAGAGCAGAACAACACTTTTTAGAGGTGTGGAGGAGAAAGTGAGCAATGTTAATGCTCCCGGAGTTTACTAAACGCAACAAAATCCTGGGGACACACACACACACACAATATTTATAATGTAAAGCTTAAAATAATGTTTTATTGCATAACCACTTATTTTTATAAGTTTTTATTTTTACTACTTATAATTCCAACACTGCTGCTAAGGCATCATGTTTACTGCATTCACATAGAGCAAGTCACATTTTAATTAATGATTTTTAGGAGCGAACCGTCAGTTTCAATTTCTCTCTCTCTCTCTCTCTCTCTCTCTCTCTCTCTCTCTCTCTCTCTCTCTCTCTCTCTTTAAAGCAGACACAGAAAATCTGTCCTTTCCTCCACCCATTAGTCCATTCATTTATTTTTCAATCCACCTATCCATTCACCCATCATTTAATCATCAACCAGTGTATCCAACCATTTACCTGCCTGTGAAAACATCCACCCAGCCGTTATTCTATACATCGTACAATTCATAATCAAATCCTATCAGTACATCCTTTCTTTAATCTACCATCCACATATTAAAACATCCACCCGTCCATCTATAAACCCATCCCTTCATGTACGGCATTTGGCAGACACCCTTATCCACCTTACTTTTATCTCATTTACACATCTGAGCAATTAAGGGTCTTGCTCAAGGGCCCAGCTGTGGCAGCTTGGTGGTCATGGGATTCAAACTCACAACCTTCTGATCAGTTGTCCAACACCTGGACCACTGAGTGACCACTTCCTTTGTGCTCTGTCATCCATCCACTCACCTGCATATCCTTTCTATAATCTATACAGTTAATCATCTCCCCCTCCATCCACTCACCCGCCCCTCCATCCACTCATCTGCTTCAACATTCATTCGTCTAGTGTACAATGTACAATGTCTTCATTTGGCTAAAACAAATGATGACCGCTCATCATACTGAGAGCACAGTCCTCACTGTGAAGCATGGTGATGGTAGCATCATTGCCTTAAGATGCTACTTAAATGCTTCTCTGACTAATATTCTTTAGTGACAACTGGACAATCAGGTAAAGGTTGACCTTCTTCTTGAATTTGCATTGCTGCACAAAATTTAAAGATTTACACAGGAGCCAGATTTTATATTTGGGACTTTTTTGGTGTAAATAATGTAAGAAAGGCAAGAAAGGCAAGAAAGCATTAATAAGGATGGAATGACTAAAGAGAATGATTCCAGAAGGTGAAAAGAAATGAAAGGTTATATTAGAAATTGACTGGGAATAAGTTTAATTAGTTATCGGAAGGAATGTAGATCTTTACAGGAATTAAAGGACACTGATGATAAAGTGGAGACTGGTTAAAGCCGATTTAGTAATGTTGATTTTGTAATGGAAAGGTCAGGTGTGTTGGCTTATTGGGATGAACAAATGTCGGGGACAATTTGGGGAAAATGAAGCCTTATAGAGTTTAAAGTGTTCTTGTGTGTGTGTGTGTGTGTGTGTGTGTGTGTGTGTGTGTGTGTGTGTGTGTGTGTGCTTGACATTTTAGATTCTCTCGGTGAAAATCTCATGTGAATCACATGGAGTGTTTCTATTCTGAAGAGTTTTGAGTGCATGACCTTCTCTATACTATAGCATTTAATATATATTGCATTTAATATAATATAATTTTTTAGCTGAATCATAGGGACCCAACTGCCTGCAATTGAGGAAATTCAGAAGAAGCGTTGTCTACGTCGTGCTCACAGCATTCTCAAAGACTCTTCCCACCCTGCCCACAGCCGGAGGGCGATTCAGGAGCCTCCGGACCAAAACCAGACTAAGCAGACTAAGGAACACCTTTTTTCCTACAGCTGTTTCCCTAGTGAATTCTGTCCCTCGTTGAACCCCTTTGTCTTCCCTCACCACAACACTCTCCTCATCCCTCCTTCTGATTGACTGTATTACTTCATCTAACCATGTCACTTCCATGTAAGCAATGCATCTAGCACACATTCACATGCTATATATAACTGTTCATAGTCTCTATAATACTCCTATCTGGACATCTGCCCTTATCTGTACATATTGTATTATATTACATAATCCATAGCAGCTATCTGGACATCTGCCCTTATCTGTACATATTGTATTACCTATACATAATTCATAGTATTCTGTATATCATGTCCATAGCACATATGCGTATCTACATATGATGTTGATAATACTGTATATACACAACTGTAATTTATCTCCATAGTACTGCATCTATACATATGTACTTATCTGCATATATTAGTGTATCTACACTTCTGTATATAAAGCACTTGCTGCTCATCGCACTTCTGGTTTGATGCTAAACTGCATTTCGTTGCCTTGTACTTGTACATGTGTAATGACAATAAAGTTGAATCTAATCTAATCTAATCTAATCTAATCTAATCTAATCTAATCTAATATTGATATTTTATATACAAGAGATGCATCACTATTGTTATTTTTTCGAGACAGAGTGTGAGTGTATATTTTTGTTACTCATCAATATCAATACTGATACTGATATAGAACAAAAGGGACCAACTACTACTACTACTACTGTAGTTAATTAATTAATTAATTAATTTAATTGATCAGAGGTATCATGGACAGATAGATTTAGCTCTGTCTATGTTGGGTGCTGCTGCATGCTGCATACAATAAACTTTTTGTGATGAGTTTTATATTGAAGATGTTATTATAGTGAAAGCTTATCTTTAGAGTGATGAAGGCCAACCTGAGCGTGTACAGCAATATCATCAAGTCTGGCCAGTAAAAATGAGCACACTCAAACCTCAATCAATGTATCTATGAAGTGAATTTTTTAGTGTACAGTATGTGAAAGCATCACAATTTCTTTGCACTCTCATGATTAGCAAAGAGTGCATGCAGTTCACAGAACCTTGTGCTCATATTTAATGAGCAGGTCAGGTTACCTGTATTGTTGGATGATGCTAATTCCTCCTCTTGGTATTTTTGCAGAGCAAAGCTTGCAGATTGTTTTAATGTATGTGAAATAATAATCGTGAAATACGTCCAGATGGCTGTCATTTCATGTCATCTGTTCATTAGCATGGTACTAGGCTTACGTCACATAGTACAGTGGTGTATCGTGGTATTGGATGTTGGTATCAGAGCAGAAGTAAATAAGAATTGTGTCAGACGGACACGGTATCATTATCGACATATCCTTTATGTATAGTATATATGCTTTATATAATAATAGAAAGGCACCAAAAGTTTAATAACCACTGAACACCTTTATTAAGGATTATTTATAGATGTTCTATAGAAATGAATGGATTTATTCTGTAAGACAATTTTTTGTGTCTATTTTGATTGTTTTAAAACCAAATCTAAACATGAATATGGGAGACGGTCCTCATCACCACTTAATAAACCTGCATAATGACGGACATGGTGAAGTTTCCTGTAAAGACTCAAATGGCACAAGTCACTGAAAAAGTAAACAAACAAACAAAAAAAGACTTCGACTGTAACCTTTTTCAGGGGAACTGAAATTTGTAGCCACTGAAACAAGTTGGTAATATATCTAATATGAATGAGCATCTGAAATGCTGAGAAGTACTGTTGGTTTTTCATTTAGACTGTTTAAATAACATTTCTGTGGCAAAAGTAAAATCTTTATGAATAATTAACAAATCTACTTGATTCATTTAAAACCTCATTCATGAAAATCTTTTTTTTTTCTTTTCCAAAAGCGGAATTTATTGAGAACTGATTAAATATTTGTATACTTTATATTTTTCTGATAATAAAAATCAGAAATATATAATAATAATAATAATAATAATAATAATAATAATAATAATAATAATAATAATAAACATGTATTTTTTATTATCTTTTCTATATCTATTTTTTCTATCTCTATTTTTGTAATAATATTTCTAAAAAAAAATTAAACACAAAATAAGCAATTAAAGGGCGATGGTGCGTGTGTGTGTGTGTGTGTGTGTGTGTGTGTGTGTTTTGTGTGTGTGAGAGAGAGAGAGAGAGAGAGAGAGAGAGAGAGAGAGAGATAGATTGAGGTTTCACCTGAATTATTTACTTACAGTTTCAAGGAATTTCTAAGAGAAGAGATGTGTCACTTTTGCACACTTAAAATAGAGTCAGTAAAGGGCATTGCTGATGTAATTAGCTTTATTCTTAGTGCAGTGAATGGTACAGAAGTTTCTAGAACACTGAACCGTTTCCTTAGGCGTTTTTATACCTGTCTCTCTCTCTCTCTCTCTCTCTCTCTCTCTCTCTCTCTCTCTCTCTCTCTCTCTCTCTCTCTCTCTCTCTGGAAAGGACCAAATTAGATCAGCAGAGCAGATTTACTTCAAAGAAAGAATTAATTAAAGTCACACACAGATGTGTCATGATCACACACACACACACACACACACACACACACACACACACGCACACACACACACACACACACACACGCACACACACACACACACACACACACACACAAAGCTGTCCTGGATTTCAAGGTGATTTTTATGGAATCTCTTGTTTGTATGTGATCACTTCATCACACCGACAAACAATGAGATTTGATAGAATTGATATGATTGTTTATGATTTCTTAATCACATTATATGCCATTAGTGCAATATTTCAAACTGCACTTTATAACGCAGTTCAACTCTCAAATTAGAAGTGTTTATTTCTTATAGTAGCAGCGGTAACTGTATGTTACTGTAGGTAATATAACATTCTATAATTGTGAGATGATATAATCTATATAATCCTCTTTTACATGTTGTATTCTAATGGGAATATTAATATTTGTTCAGGGAAATGATGTTATCTTTATAGGTCAAGATCAAGACAAGCCAGAGTAAAGTTTCACCCAAGTTTATGACAAGACGAGACCATTGATTTGTGGTCTCAAGATCAGTCTCAAGAACACGACCTCTCTCGAGTCTCAAGTACCACAAAACCAGTACAGGCTGAGACACGGGGACTTGTACAGCGGACACTCCTCAGTCTAAGTCTAATAACAAACACTTAGCTGTCATCATCCAGCTAGTTGCCACCATGAATCCTGCACACACTCTTCACCTTTGCACTTTAAACATAAGAAAGATCATGAAAGAAAAATATGTTATTTCTGAGCTCTAGCATAACCTGCAAACCTCAGAAAACACAAAGGCTGCCTGATGATAATGTAGTGTTTAATCTGAGATTTATATCAGATCTTTTCATACATTCAGCCTTGAATAACGTGCTCTAACACTGTAGCTAGAATTGTGAATAAATGTTAATTCTAAACACAGAATCACATAATGAACTAAGGTTTTTTTTTTTTTATTCACAGGATAGAAAAAACATCTATGCGCACAAAAGAACTGATATCAAATGCAAAAGCCAGCAAAGAAATGAAGCAAACCATCAGTAATTTTCAAACAATCACCCCAAAAGCTGTCATTAAAGAAAACAAAACATCGTCCACTTACTAACAGCAGCAACACAAATGGGGAATTACTTCAAGGCAAGATTCCTGTGTGGAACATTTCAAAACAAAAAGCTTAAAGCCAGAATAGCACACATAACAAGGGCAAACAGACACACACATCCTGTTTAGTGAGAGCTGTCGGCTGTGACTGAAACAGCAGGGCTCTCCATCATCCCCTTTCTAACTTACACTACACTGTAGGGTGCCTTTGTTCTCCAAATGAAACACATTCAACTGTGTAAAAATCCCTCCAACAGTAATATTTGTCATTCCACATTATTAGCTTTGCTAAAATAAGTTTAATTTTATTTTGAAAGAAGAAACTCTGAATTATAGTGATTGAACAACTTTAGCCTCAGTATTTAGAATCCAGGAAGTGAATCTTATTTAATGGTTAAACAGCGAAGACGCTGCTCCCAGATCAGCACCATAGACAGCTGCCCCAAAAGAGACATGTCTGACCTATACTCAGTCAGGAGACTGCACAGTGATTACAGGAGTCTGAACAGTACAGGTCAGTAATTTAAACAGTGCAGCTCAAGAGTGCTCTCAGCTCAGGAGTCTGACCAATGCAAATGAACAGTCTGAACACTGCATCTTAGGGGTATGTAAACATCAGTTCAGATAATCTGGACACTGTAACTCAGATCAAGATATCTGAGAGCTCAGATATCTTGATCTGATATTTTAAATTACATCAAGTCAGGAGTCTGAACATCTCAGATCAGATAAAGAGTCTAAACATTGCAACAGAAATCAGGAGTTTGAACACTGAGCTCCATTTCTGAACACTGCAGATTTTGGTCAGCCACTCAAAATTAGGAGTCTGAACACTGCAACATGAGATTTTAAACACATAAGATTTTGATCAGGACTGAATCGATCTGAACACTGAACACTACAAATCAGCTAAGTAGTCTGAATATTTCCAATGCTACTTACAAGTCAGAACACTGCAAATCAGAAGTCTGAACACTGCAGATCAGATCAAGGGGTCTGAACGATATTTTATGAATCTGAAAGTCTGAAAGCTGCAATTCAGCTGTTAGCTGGAGGATCAGGAGTCTGAAATCTGCAATTCATGAGTCTGAAAACTGCAACTCATATCAGGAGTCTGCACACCTAACACTGTAGCTTAGTTCAGGAGTCTGAACACTGAACACTGCAGCCTAGTACAGGAGTCTGAACACTGTGTCTCAGGAGTCTAAACACTGCACATCAGGAGTCTGAACACTGCACATCAGGAGTCTAAACACTGCACATCAGGAGTCTAAACACTGCACATCAGGAGTCTAAACACTGTATCTCAGGAATCTGAACACTGTGTCTCAGGAGTCTGAACCCTTCAACTGAGATCAGTAGTCTAAACACTGCAGATCCGAATTCTGAACACCATGTCTTAGGAGTCTGAACATCATATCTCAAAGGAAAAGGGGCTGAACATCATATCTCAGGAGTCTGAACATCATATCTCAGGGGTCTGAACATTGTATCTCAGCAATCTGAACACCATGTCTCAGGAGTCTGAACATCATATCTCAGGAGTCTGAACATCATATCTCAGGGGTCTGAACATTGTATCTCAGCAATCTGAACACCGTTTCTCAGGAGTCTGAACACTGCACATCAGGAGTCTGAACACTGTATCTCAGGAGTCTAAACACTGCACATCAGGAGTCTGAACATCATATGATGATGCTGATGTATCATATGATGATGCTGATGTATCTCAGCAATCTGAACACCCGTTTCTCAGGAGTCTGAATACTGCACATCAGGAGTCTAAACACTGCACATCAGGAGTCTAAACACTGTATCTCAGGAATCTGAACACTGTGTCTCAGGAGTCTGAACCCTTCAACTGAGATCAGTAGTCTAAACACTGCAGATCCGAAGTTTGAACACCATGTCTCAGGAGTCTGAACATCATATCTCAGGAGTCTGAACATCATATCTCAGGGGTCTGAACATCGTATCTCAGCAATCTGAACACCGTTTCTCAGGAGTCTGAATGCTGCACATCAGGAGTCTGAACACTGCACATCAGGAGTCTGAACACTGTATCTCAGGAGTCTGAACACCGTGTCTCAGGAGTCTGAACCCTTCAACTGAGATCAGTAGTCTAAACACTGCAGATCCGAAGTCTGAACACCATGTCTCAGGAGTCTGAACATTGTATCTCAGGAGTCTGAACATTGTATCTCAGGAGTCTGAACACCATATCTCAGGAGTCTGAACACTGTGTCTCAGGAGACTGAACCCTTCAACTGAGATCAGTAGTCTAAACACTGCAGATCCGGAGCCTGAACATCATATCTCAGGAGTCTGAACACCATATCTCAGGAGTCTGAACACTGTATCTCAGGAGTCTGAACATCATATCTCAGGAGTCTGAACATCATATCTCAGGAGTCTGAACACTGTATCTCAGGAGTCTGAACATCGTATCTCAGGAGTCTGAACATCATATCTCAGGAGTCTGAACACTGTATCTCAGGAGTCTGAACATCGTATCTCAGGAGTCTGAACCCTTCAACTGAGATCAGGAGTCTGAATACTGATGACAGATAATTATCCCAAATGCTGTAGCTTGGATTTTCTTGCTTTTTTTTCTTTATACTCATCATACTTTTCTGACCATTCTACTCTTCTTGAAGTCCTTGCTCTTTTAGTTTTTCTTTTCTCATTCTTATTGCATTCCTTTCTCTCCTCTCTCTTCTTGCTCATTATATTGTTCTGCTCTCACACCTTGATCTTCTTACTCTCGTCACTATTCGTGTTCTCCTTGATTTTTTTTTTCAAAACTATCTTTGCTTTTCACACTCCCCTCATTCATTTTGTTCTTTATGCTCCTCTTATTTTTATCACCATCTTTCCAGTTCTAAAACTTCTAGCTGTCTTCATTCTCTGTGTTCTTCATACTCTGTGTTCTTTTCTCAAGCTTTTCTCATCCTCCTCTCTTTATTCTCAGAGCCTGAAAAGAGAGGAGAGGAGGAAGACCAAGGAATGCCTTGGTCTTCCTCCTCTCCTCTCTTTTCAGGCTCTGAAATGTCTTTTTTTCTCTATATATACTTTTACTTCTCTCAAACCTTGGTGTTCCCTTGTCCTGCTTGCTCTTCATACTCCATGTAGATTTCTTTCTTTCTTTTTTTTTTTTTGCTCTTCTCTTATTGCTCATCTCTCTCACTATTCTTCTTAGGTCTTAGGTCTTCTGACCTTCCTTGCTCTTTGTATTCTCCTCACTTTCCCTGTTCCTCTCTCTTTCTTTGCTCTTCTTGTTAAGATGCTTCATCATTCTTCAGGATGAGTGAAGCGTTCGTCCTCGCACTCGTCCTGATAGACAGATCTCTTTTATTTCTGGAGCACATTAGAGATGGTCTAACATTCTGAAGGTCAGACGTCAAAGTTCGTCCACCGCCTGCGAATATCAGTCATACTGCGGCTCAATTTATCAGACTCACCTGTCACATCGATCATCACTCACTCACTCAGAGGAGAAAGAGCGAGCGATTGAGAGAGAAGAAAGAAAACAGAGGCTCAGGGGCCGAGAGAGGCAGAAGAGTTGAGCAGTGTGATTACAATACATTCAGGTACCGTGAAAAAACATCTGCAAATGGTGTTGATGTCACGACCAGGAAACATGAATGAACAATGAAATGATTTATGGTGATTAACTGCTTCTTCTGAGTGTGTGTGTGTGTGTGTGTGTGTGTGTGTGTGTGTGTGTGGTGTGTGTGTGTGAGAGAGAGAGAGAGAGAGAGACAGAGAGAGAGAGAGAGAGAGAGAGAGAGAGAGAGAGAGAGACAGACAGAGAGAGAGAGACAGAGAGAGAGAGAGAGAGAGAGAGAGAGAGAGAGAGAGAGACAGAGAGAGAGAGAGAGAGAGAGAGAGAGAGAGAAAGAGAGAGAGAGAGAGAGAGGGAAGTTTGTACCATGCAAGCCTGCAGCTATTTTCATTTTCATTAAAATATCGTTTTTAGTTTTCATTAAGTAAAGAGAATGTGGAGCCTCGAGGGGGTTCCCCAGTTCCACTTATCAAAAAGAAGTGCATGATGGGATTCGCAGAACCTCTGGCACAGATTTATGTTCTTGCTTTTATATTTAAATGTCACTTGTTCTCAGACTGTGGAGAATTTAAATGCAAGTGACCGACTCACAAAGTTTATACGTATCCCTACGAATATGGCAATAATTTCCCCCTAAAAATGGCGGCGCATGATGGAAGACAGTGTGAGACATCTGTAAGACATTGTGGGACAGAGACAGATTGTGGGGCACTGTGGGGCAAACTAAGTGTTAAATGTGGGACAGTTGAAAGTGTTAGCTGTTAAATGAGGGTGCAGGTAAAAGTGTTAAGTGTGGGATAGATGAGAGTTATAAGTGTGGGACAAAATGCGCTACCTGTTGATTCTGTGTGAGATAAACTGAGCATGTCAAGTGTTAAGTGTGGCATAAGAGAGACTGGCAGATGTGAAGTGCGGTGTAGATGAGAATTTGGTGTTAAGTGCACAAGATAACAATAAGCGTGGGATGATAATTAGCCAGATTTTACTTTGATGATCCTTCATTATTATTTACCACAATTTCATGTGTGTGTGTGTGTGTGTGTGTGTGTGTGTGTGTGTGTGTTGTGAGTCTTTTAAACACTTTTTTACTGCATCCCTGATTGTAATCATAAAAATATATAATAGCCATCATATGCCACACACACACACACACACACACACACTGTACTGTTCTCATGATGACCTTGCATTAACATTTTAAATTAACATTAACAAAGCATTAACAAAGATAATTCATGCTGTGCTATATATAACCTTTTTTGTTCATTTTTTGTTCAAGTTTTGAACTGCAATTAACATTGCAGTTTTTGTAATTAAATAAAGCAGTTCTATGCACAGGGACCAGCCAGATGTCCCCATGAGGTAAAAATTTGGTCCCCACCAAGTTATAAACACACACACACACACACACACACACACACAGCAGAGTTTGTTTGTCCTTGAACACTGAAGGCCGTTCAGAAATGACTCTGAAACTAAAATTAACGCCGTAAAATTAACAGCGTGTGAAAAACACAAACAGAGGTGTAATAAATTAGCAACAGCGTCTCGAGCGATGAGGCATTTAAAGAGGTTTAAAACACACTGCGGTGGATCAAAACACCTCAAGACAAAACGGTTACTGTACAAAACACACTGACACTTTATTAAAGAGGAGAAACTGGCTCTGAGATATGAGGAGGGTGTGTGTGTGTGTGTGTGTGTGTGTGTGGTATGTATATGTATTTATAGAAATGTCAAAATATTGTCTGTCAGTTCTCACACAAAAACATTCTCTCATCCAAAGCACACTGAGTCACACTCTGGTGTGTTGAAGAACTGCATGCGGCGAGAGAAGTGACAGGTAAACAACAGTGAACTAAATCTAGTAAACAGTCAAAAAGTCAAATTAACATGAGCACTGAAAACTTTTAGCTTCTTATAGATACTTACAGAAACTGTTTGATTTTTAGTGCTTGACACAAAACCTGAAAATAATCTGAATTACAGAAAAATTCGAAAAACAAATAATAACATGCAGTCATCATGTCCTTTTCAAAACACCTTTAAGTTTCTAAGCATCGCCTTTTTTTTTTCTTTAAGACTTCACCTTAACTGTCAGGTTCTCTTTTTCTCTCTCCGTTACAGGCCGGGGGTTCTGGACTCCACTGCCGTGCACAGTGGGAATTGTTTTTCATACTATTGAGACACTTGATCCTTCTCGGAAGTGCTGAAGATATGAGCTGAACAGCAGGGAATTACATAAAAAAAAAAAAAAAACAACTATGGAAGTTCTACATTTTGTAGGCCATACACGTCATTCTAGATATGCATTACTATGATATGCATTACTATGATATGCATTACTATGATATGCATTACTATGATATGCATTACTATGATATGCATTACTATGATATGCATTACTATGATACTATGATATCATGTCAACAATATGTGATAGCGTGTGAAGGAAAATGAATCATGTAAGAATATCACTGATGAGCTCCACCTTTAAAGGGATGGAGGGGTCTTGGAGAGAGAGTGGGTAGTATAATGATTGAATGTACACTTGTTTTGTGATTAACGTTGCTCTATTTATATATCATATGTGTTGCAGTGAGCTGATACACATGAAGAGAGAGTCTGTGTTGCCAAGCGGAAACAAGATAATACGACAGAATCCTGCTGAGCTTTTGTGTGGGCTGTTTTCAGTTTGTTTTTTAAGCTACATGTGCTTTAGCTGAGAAGACTGAAAAGTAAGGAGAAACAAAAGAAGCCTAAAATAACTATAGCACTGCTCTCTCTAACAACACCTCTCCCAATTTAAGATGGATATGCTGTAATGTCTGTGATTATAAAGCCCCCTGCCAGCCCATCAGCAGACCGTCCTGGACCAAGCAAGGACAATGCTTCAAGGGCTTCGTGGTGGAGCAGACACTCCAAAGCCAAATGCAGCCTACCAGAACTGTAGCTAACCTAAGCGTTTGTGCGGCCTAACTCACAGTGTGCTGTTCGACTACTGCCTCTGATTCCAAGGGAAAATCTGATCTGCTGACAGCTGAACAACGGAACTAAAGTGACAATATCAACAGAAGCAGGATGACCCTTTGTGTTTACAAGCAACTTCAGGATGACTGTCACAGGTGGCTGCTTACTGAGGGGCATGACATCAACAGCACTGTGGACTAGGTAGAGCTGAAACAGACTCGATTGCAGGCAGGAACAGCAGAAACGACCAGAGACATTAGATGAGGGGATTCACCTGGCAGAGGACCATCTGGTGGCGTATCCAGAGCCAGGAAGTCTCTCTCTCTTTCTCTCTCTCCAACCTTTATTTCATGCTTCTCCCATTCCAGGTCCTCGAACGTTTTCCTTAAACCTAGTTTTCCTAAATGTCCGGACAGTGTCCATGCTCAGATCCAACCCTCTTCTTCCACAACCCCTCCTCCCGCTCCTACTTCCTCTCCACAGGTGTACACTAACTCGATTCACAGCTGGGGCTCGACCAGGTCCGTGCTTTCACAATCAAATTCAAGAGCACATATATAGCACTACATTTGAAAAAAGATAAATGAAAAATAAATGAAACATGTAAAAATAAATGAAACATGTAAAAATCATATGTAAACTAATATTGTATAAAATTTCCTGCAGAAAATCAAGAGAAAGTCTAGCTGTTAAGGTCCCTGAGGCTCTCTGGACAGGAAATTGGGATATTTCTGGCTGTGACAGACCACCTGCTCTGCTCTCTTTTATTTTAATTATCACCACAGCTTTTGTGTGTGTGTGTGTGTGTGTGTGTGTGTGTGTGTGTGCGTGTGTGTGTGTGTGTGTGTCTGTGTAGGTGTGTGTGTTGGATATTAACTAACAGGTCACACATACACACCATATGTATATTTATATTTCATTGCAGCTCAATACTGTGTCCTTAGTGTGAGGGGCGTGTTGACTTTCGTGTCCTAGTTTGTGCAAAGCGACAGATACGGCTGTCTGAACTGATCTGTACACACACACACACACACTCACACACACACACACACACACACACACACACAGTTATTTTAAACCTCATCAGTCAGACCATGTTTCATGTTGGAGTCCATACACACCTTCTGTACAATTCTATATCAAATCCACAGGGATTCCTGAGAGTGACTGACACACACACACACACACACAAACACACAAACACACACATACAGTTTTGATGTGTTTGCACTTCTGACCCACTGTCAGATTTTTTATTGTATTTTTCTCACCTTTAGCCCTTTCTCATTCTGCTTATCCCATCCTACTGATTCTGTTTATCAGCTCACACACACACACACACACACACACACACACACACACATGCACACACACACACACAAACACACACACACACCAGGTGCCCACACGTTCAACTTGAAACGCTCCGACAGGATCGTGACCCATAACTCAAGAGCCATTAGGTCACTTCCACACAGTACTTCCTCTTTAATAGTGAAACTGCTTTTAATTACAAATACATTTACCTTTTTATATTTCTAATTGTACTAATTATTAGAATTAACACACATTCGCTATGTTTAAAATGTGAGATATGTGCACACTGGCTCTGAAGCAGCAATTTAAAGCCACTCACCGTCTAGACATGTTGACGTGGCAACAAATTTCCAGAGTCAGCAGATTAATGTTAAACATTCGCTATTTATTCTGTGACACTTTCATTAATTTCACTAATGCTTACAATATGTTTAATTCTGTTTATTATAATTAAATGCAAAAAAAATGGCAGAATATAACTTTTACTGCCTATTACAGCTTATTGCAGTTCAATATAAATGATAACAGTTTAATACAGTTTAAAATAGCTTGTAGTTTTTATTTTGAAGTATCTTATTACTGCTAGAAATGACTGCAGTTATAGAACTTATTGTAGTTAATATTTCTATGTAGTTTTAATGTAGCTTATTACTGATTACTGTTTTTCACAGTGTATTACAGATTGCTACTACGTATTAGTTTGATATAGCTTCACATTTACGCTATTTGGCAAATGCTCTTATATAGACAGATGTGCGAATGCCGGAAGTAGGAATGCTTTCAAAAATATCTATTTAAATTGCTTATTTTTATCAATTTACAAAGTGCAAACTGAGTGAACTGAAGAAAAAGCTAAATTAAATCAATATTTCATGTGACTACTCTTTGGCTTCAAACTAGCATCTTGCACACTTTGTACGCTTGCACAAAGTCAGGGATTTTGTAGGGTCAGTGTCAGGTGTATGATTAACCAGTTATACCAAGCAGGTGCTAATGATCATCAGTTTCATATTTAGGTTGAAACACAGTCATTATCTGAAACAGAAACAGATATGTAGGGGTTTAAAGGCTGAGAAACAGCCAAACCCTGCTACTAAGGGGAGGTTGTGTCACAGGTCAAACACCAGGGCAAGACTGAGCATAGCAACAAGACACAAGGTAGTTCTACTGCATCAGCAAGGTCTCTTCCAGGCAAAGATTTCAAATCAGACTGGGGTTTCAAGATGTGCTGTTTTTGAGGAAGCACAAAGCACAATGCTGAGGACTGTAGATGCGGTGGTCAGCCAAGGCTACAACCAAGGCAACTTAATGCAGCAGATGCACCCAGATACACCCCTCTACTGTCTGGTCTTCATTGAAGAATTGTGGCTAAACAGCCAGACCTCATGGAAACAAGGCTAAGCGACTCACCTATGCACAAAAACATAGGAACTCATAGGAAAACATAGGCAGAAAAATGGCAGCAGATGCTCTGAACTGATGAGTCAAAAAATTTGAAATATTAACACTTTTAATTTTGAAAGCATTCTTACTTTACTGCATTTTTTTCACACCTGTCTAAAACCTTTGCATAGCATTGTCTATCTATCTATCTATCTATCTATCTATCTATCTATCTATCTATCTATCTATCTATCTATCTATCTATCTATCTATCTATATCTATCTATCTATCTATCTATCTATCTATCTATCTATCTATATCTATCTATCTATCTATCTATCTATCTATCTATCTATCTATCTATCTATCTATCTATCTATATCTATCTATCTATCTATCTATCTATCTATCTATCTATCTATCTATCTATCTATCTATCTACGCGCTATTTGAAGTCAGTCAGTGACTCAGCTGTTCAGATGTCTAGGGGAAGTTCATTCTACCACCTCGGTGCCAAAACAGAGAACTGTCTCGATGAGTACCTACCTTAGAGACAGTCGAGCAGTGCTAGTAGATTGAAGGGAGCGTGGTGCAGTGTGAGAAGTGATGAGAGCTTTGAGGTAAGATGATGCTGGTCCATTCTTGGCTTTGTAGGCAAGCATCAGTGTTTTGAATCTGATGCGTGCAGCTACCTCCAGTGTCCTGGGTTCGAGTCTCGCTCCCGTTCACTGTGTGTGTGGAGTTTGCATGTTCTCCCCGTGCTTGGTGGGTTTCCTCCGGGTGCTCCGGTTTCCTCCCACAGCCTAAAGACATGCTTCTAGGCTGATTAGAGTCTCTAAATTGCCCGTAGTGTGTGATTGCGTGAGTGAATGTGTGTGTGTGTGTGCGCCCTGCGATGGGTTGGCACTTCGTCCAGGGTGTATCCTGCCTTGACCAGTGAGTGATGCCTGTACAGAGTGGAAAGTGTGTTTTTGTGTTATTTTAGTGTTAGTTATTGATGCAGGACAGATGTGTTCATTGTGGGGCAGGTCTGTAAAATAGACAGAGTGTTAGGAGTGTAGTGCTTGTTGTTAAATAGGATTTTGTGAAATCGTTGGCAATTATTCTCTCTCTCTCTCTCTCTCTCTCTCTCTCTCCCTCTCTCTCTCTCTCTCTCTCTCTCTCTCTGTGTGTGTGTTTGTGTGTGTGTGCACACTGCTGGCATTTTTCCTGGACTTTTTCAGAAAGTGACAAAACATCATTACAGCACAAACATTATCCTAAAAATTATAATTTAAAATTATCCGCTTTGACACCCGGGTCAGGCCTGACACGTTGCAGCTCCACAAAGCAAGCACACACACACACACACACACACACACACACACACACACACACACACACACACACACACACACAGAGGATATGTGTACAAGATTTAATTAGGAATTAGAACAAATATTTTATTTCCCTTTACACAGTCAGTGCAATGTAATACATTTGTATGTATAGTTATAACTAGGTCCTGCTAGATAAATTCCAGACGAACCTATATGTGTACCAGGAGACATTATTGGCTAAATACAATTACACTGAGTTGTTTGACAGAGGGTGGGGGGTGGGGGTGCGTTACGGTGGCTTGGTGGTTAGCACGTTTGCCTCACACCTCCAGGCTTCAAGGTTTGATTCCTGCCTCTGCCATATGTGTGTGGAGTTTGCATGTTCTTCCTGTGCCTTGGGGGTTTCCTCCGGGTACTCCGGTTTCCTCCCCTGGTCCAAAGACATGCATTATAGGTTGATTGGCATATCTAAATTGTCTGTAGTGTGTGATTGCATGAGTGAATGAGAGAGTGTGTGTGTGCCCTGCGATGGGTTGGCACTCTGTCCAGGGTGTATCCTGCCTTGATGCCCAATGACGCCTGAGATAGGCACAGGCTCCCCGTGACCTGAGTATAGATCGGATAAGCGGTAGACAATGAATGAATGTTTGACAGAGCCGTTTATGCAATTTCTACAATCTGAAGGTGCACTGATTTATAGAGATTCATAAGGATTCGTCACCTAAATGATGTGTGTTAAAAATGGCAAGAAATGTCAGTAAATGAAAACAAATTGCGAACTAAAGTTGTGAATGAGGAGCTACCACAGAAGCCATAGTATTGGTACAAGGAATTGTTTGTATTTTTGTCACTTTACTGCATACTGTCACTTGTTTCACACACACAAATCATGTAGAGTTCATGTGACTCATGTGAGCCATGCAAACACGGGACCAACAAGCCATCTCGAAGTCAAGAAATAACCAGAACTTGTCTCAGAATTTACATGAATTCTGTAGTCAGAAAAGTAAGACTTATAGGAATTGTGAAGAAGAAACTGTCCAGATCTGGTGGTTGACGTGATCGAAGAAGCTGAGCTTGTCATCTAGAATCATACTAAATTTTTTGTGCAGTGTGTCAGCATAGGCTAGTTTTTAAGTTTTCAAAGCATGATGGATCTTTGTTGGGGGAAAAAATGACAGAGTGACAGTCCGAGATCTTCTGTGAGACTTGCTGTGGATGTAGAAGAAAAAAAAGAAGCAGTGGTGAAGTGAGTCATGTGATCCGATCACCGAGCCCTCTGATTTTATGTGTAAGCTGAATAAAATTGAACCGAGAACTGACCCATATGGACCTCCTGTAGCTGAAACAAAAACTCCATGGTGCATGGGAGGATGGCTCTGGTGAATATTTTTAATAAAAATGCATTACTAACATCTCCCTTGGACACTATTGCAACATCTCATATTAGAGAAAAAATAGATCTATTCCATGGTAGAGCAAATAACCAAACCTCTCAACAGTGTGACCAAAAATGAGCGTAATGACGCACAATATGGAAATATAGCACACATTGCATCATATTACTGGAGGACTGCTGGAAAACATAATATTGTACATGATTTACTGTACGTGTGTGTGTGTGTCACTTTGAATTTCGATACACACTTGCACATTCCTCGTTAACACACTGATACATTCCTCAGACTCCTGCTGCAGGTGAGAATTTTTATTTATGTTCACGTCTGATCCTCAGCCAGATAAGAATGCAGGAATTTTAATAGGTTTAATCTGATATGTTGAAATTCACACTTCTCACATATTATCACACACACACACACACACACACACACACACACACACACACACACACACACACACACACTGAGCAAGGGTAATTGTTTGCTACACGTGCAGCTGGAGTGCGATGAAAAGGTTTTAAACAATTAAACAACATATCAGGCGCTTCTGCGGCTCAGAAAGGTGTCAGATATTGAATCCGTTTACAGGAACAGCTGAAGTTGAATTCTCAAATCTGATTGGCCAGAAGTTGTTGATTTATTTTTTTTTTTTATAACAGTAATACAAATGCAACTCGCATGTTTATACAGTAACAAAGCTCCATTTCCAACTAATAACTCATTGGTTTATAACATCTTGTTGCTGCATAAAGTAAACTGTAGAATCTTTCTGAAGTTTTCTCTTTATATAACATTCATGGAATGAGTCTCCGGTGTCAAAATTACCCCAAAAAAAGTCTTGTACGTTTTCCAAAACATCTACAGGATGCTGTGGTTTCTCAGAAGCATTAAAATCAGCATTTTCTATTCTTCTTCATTAGAGAGAAACAAGAGAGACTGGTGACAGAACGAATGTCTATAGCTGCTATAACGTGACTGGTCAAAGAGGCTAGGTTTGTTTAATTTGTGGTGAACATGAATAATATAAGACTATGGGATGTGCAGTTATAGGAAAATAATCAACATCTGCTTCATCAAACCACCATGTTGTGGATTATTTTATTATAAAAGTATGTTCTTGACAGTTTTGTTCCACTTTTACCAGCAATGACAATATTTATTTATTCACGAATGACATTTATATATCTGCTTATTAATTTAATATCTGTGAAACCTGTTAGAATTAAGAAAGCACTGCACTGGAGATTCTTTCTGTAAATGTTGCATGGACATATAAACGGTTGCACAATTGTTTTTTCTGCTTTTCGGAGTGTTTCTTTTTTTAATCATTTCTATGGTTAACATGTTAGAATAAGTGCACTCATATAAACCCTGGATTTGTAACTGCAACTCTGTCAGAGCTGCTGTTAAAGAAACTCTAACCAACAAAAGTTTTGCCTTGCATCAGTCAATAGAGATAGAGTTAGTCTGAGACAAGGCTTCAATCAGTCACGCCGATGTTAAAGAAAAAATAAAAAGCGGTGTTTGATAGTTCACATCCAGAGCCAGGCTGCTAAAAATCTATGAACTCCCAGTGAGATGTGTACAGGTCTACTGTTTATAGCACAAAATACATACATTTCACCCGTAATCAGTCTCTGCCTGCATGCACACCTACGGCAAAGCAGCATCAAGGACGTTTAAGCTGTAGTGTTAGAAGCAGTGCTGTGCTTAAATTGCATTAACCTTAATGAACACTAGGAAACACATACCTCTGTTCTTCATATTTCCCCTGCAGCTGTGTGACAGTGGCTGTGTAATGGTGTGTAAATCCTGCTGCTAGTGTATGAAATTTCATGTTCAGGGTGATGATATACTTTTGTTGTGTATTTATAACCGTCAAAAATGTGAACCTGCCACTAAAAAGAAAGAACAGTCATGGAAATAAATTCTCTTCTGGAGAAATAACATTTTTTTAATGTGAATCAGCATGCCCACTTATTTCTGCTGACTCTGCCCACATTACATACGCTCGTTACTAACACTCAATGTGGAGATTGTGTGAGTTTTGAATGTAGCTGTTATGTTGTCAAATGTCGTGTATTTATTACAATGAATTAAGTTTAAATATGTTCAGCCTTTTCAAAAACAGATATATTCATGAAACATAATAATATAACAGTGCATTTGGAATCTCTTTATCGGCGCTATATATCTGTATGTACAGCCGAGCATGCTCAGAAACCCAGAGCTTTGACCGGGCACACTAATAAATCTGCTACAAAGAGGTGATGAAGAACGACTGAACGATGGTAGATGATGACGATGGATGGCAGACTAAAGGATTTCATGTTGTTATGGGAGATGGATGTGATTTTTGCCAGGCCCGGTGGGTTCATTTATCTTCTGCCATAATAACACAAGAAACAAAACACTTTTCAATTAGAAATCAATACAGTAGAAATCAACACGCTGCTGTGAGACTGAAGACTGAAAACCACAATACATCTGTAATCAGTCTTCCGCTGTTTATTCCTCTATTCACCACATACTACAGCACAAGCTCCTGGGTCCCTCCATTAATTGGCTTACCAAAGATTGTCCAGTTTTCTCAAGTGTTTTCTGGGATGTCTGTCATAACTGTGGATTTTAGGCACAGTGTAAAAGCCCAATGGGAACTTTTCTAGCTGTGTTAAAGCAAAAAAAAAAAAAAAAAAAACACCCATTTAAAATCATTCTCAATCACACCCAGATGCCAATCTGGGCTCCTGTGCCCTAATCCTTACCCATAATCCCTATTGCAATAATCCTCTAATCTCCCTACCTCCACTTTCAACTCTAAATCCCAATCCAAACTTCTACTTTTAATCCCAACTCTAATCTTTAAAGCCTATTCTTGCTTGCAATCCTGACTCCTAAATGCTAATCCTCATCCAAACCACCACTTCTTAACCATAATAACTAATCCAAGCTGTGTCATAAATGCTACTCATACCCCCAGCTCAAACCCTACTTTTGACCCTCATTCATACACCTTAATTTTAACCCTGGCCAATCCAAATCACAGTAATATTTGATAAACTCACATCCCTTATCCCAACCCTATTCCCTAAGTCCTAATTGTACCTTTGTGCCTAAAATTTTATTCTGCATGAGGTTGGAAATCGAGGTCTGAAGTTGGGTAAAATGTCTGAGTTCCTCATTCTTGGACATTGAAGATTGCAGAAATGCGAGAAATGCAGGGCTAGTGTCATTTAAAAGCTCGTGAAGAGATCTTTGTAACTGTTATAATGTGGCTGTGTAACTATAGAACCTATAATCCATGTCGGTCATTGTGCTGCAGAGCTATCAGGCCCAGAGTGCTTATCTTAGCTCAGTGACTTTCCCACTGTCCCAAACTCTCTCATCTGTCTGTCTCTCCCTCTGTCTCTTTTTATTTGTCTCACTCTCCTCTGTGTCTATTCAAATGCAAATGTTTTTGCATTAGATGAAAATTCCTTTGTTTAATAATGGAGTCATTTAACGATGGAGTGTTGATCTGCCACTAACCTTTTTTTTTAAAAATTATTTGTTAATAAAGGTGAAGACAAATGCTGTGATATTTGTCTTTTCTGCTCTTGGTTTAATAATAAAGAATGAGCTGCTTGAATGGCACAGCAATATTTCAACACACTAGTGATTTAACACCTGAATGTGTTTGTCTTATTTTTTCTATGCAAGAATTTAGGACTCAATTAGCAGTAAGTTAGAGTGGAAACTTTTTTTATACCTGGGTTGCTAATTAGCCAGATGCACACAGCAGCGCAATTAGGAAGGCACCAATGTGTCAGTGAAAGTATCAACCTTATAGTGATGATTTTCTTGATGTAAGTGTACCTTTGCAAGCTCACCACCCCCGATACCCCAACACCTCTTATCTAAGTCATTTTCTCCAAAGCTTTTAGCACATCACTCTTATTCAAAGCCATTGCAAGCCTTGTTCACAGGTGCAAACACATCCATGCAACACGATGCAAACTGCATCGTATGTTCTGGACACTGAAAGTACCAGTAGGTTATAAAGAAAACTGACATATTCGACACCTTTGCCATTTAATCTTTACTTCAAATTCTAGCACTCACAAAACTTGAATCCAAAAATAAAACACAGCAACAACAGCTGCTCTGACTTCTGCTAATTTTTATTCCTTTTTTGCCACATCTTACCCAACCAGGCAAGAAGGGGCAGATCAGTTCTGCTGAAATTGTTCATTATTCAGCAGCAATACATGTAAATGTTATGCAATCACCAACCAATTTGCAATAACATAGACAGTGCTGGATCAGTGGTTTTGGGCTACTAGTCAGAAGGTTGTGAGCTTAAACTTTCACTTAGCACGGCCTTTAGCCCTCAGCTGCTTTGGATAAAAGTGACAGTCATACACAAGTCTGTGCTGATATACCTCTGGAGTATAAGCTTATGATATGTTGAACCGTCAGGAAATGCTTTCCAATTCTGACTTCATCATGGAATGTAGCTTTGACAGTTTGAGTTTTATTTCTCATTAAGATCCAATAGAGTGTCATGGAGCTTTGACAGTTCCTAATCTCACTTGTTCATAATCTTACCTAGAGATGTGTGCAGTGCTGTTATTTTTTTTTTTAATCTATTTCTTTATTTCTTTAAAAAACCATCTGTGCAGTTATTATGCAAGCAGTATAGTTCCAAAAAAATGGACAAACAAGAAGCCTAATTTCATTTGACCAGCTGGATACTATGTAAATGCATTATGCAGCTATTTCATATGTTTATAAACAGTAAACATTCTTTCTTCCACAAGCTTTACATATGACTAATTATTTCTGCATTAAAATACAAGAAATCCCGTTCACGGTTCTAATGGTGCATCACGATGCATATCTCTAGTCTCGACCAAATGGCTTGTGAACTTATGTGAATTTATTAGGGATAAATAGAGATAAAATAGTTTAATAATTTAATGATTCTTTTTTTCCTCTCATTTCTTTTTCTCTATTTTTGTAAAGCTGCTTTGAGACAATGTCCATTGTAAAAGGCGCTATACAAATGAATTGAATTGAATTGAATTGAGCCTTTCTGGTGTATTCAGTAACAGCGCTACATGGAAATCACAACCGCTGACAAGTCCTCCAGTCGCAATGGTCTCCATCAATGCTATACTGATGA
Source organism: Hemibagrus guttatus (assembly GCA_033459395.1). Taxonomy (NCBI): domain Eukaryota; kingdom Metazoa; phylum Chordata; class Actinopteri; order Siluriformes; family Bagridae; genus Hemibagrus; species Hemibagrus guttatus. Next base: position 4,561,463 of record JAUCMX010000025.1, on the reverse strand, counting down.
TTCTAGCTGTCAAGAGGGTGCCTCAGCCTTAGTCCCTGTTTTTCTCTGCCTGGATGAAAGATTGCCACCTTCAGTAGAGCATCTCATCAACCCGGCAGGTCATACAATCCAATACAACATCACCGCCGAGCTCAGCCCATCAACTGATATTACTCTCTCAGAAATAAAGAGGGTACTATGGTTATTGGGTACCATACAGTTTCCTTGCAACTGGTTTGGTACCATCAAGGATATTTTTTTGTATTATCACTAGGCATATTTTAGCTTGTGAGGTAAAGAGAGTAAAGTTTTAAAAGTTGAACCTTAAGGTGAAAGATACACACTAATGCTACAGAAGATCAAAAGACACAATGACAAGGAAAAGAATCATTTGGTCCTTTATTTCTGAGAGCATGTTATCAGGGTCTGCCCGAAAAGTTTGGGTAACCATCAACAACTAGCTTGCCTTTCCAAACCATATCACAAAAATCTCCCAGTCTTCCAGGTTCACTCTGTATAACATTTGGACCATACCTGTTGAATAAGCAAGAATGCAGCAGTGTGTCTGGGCTTCAGTAAACCACAATTGTGCACCAGAAGCCTACACCCTGAGGCTGAGTTCACTTAAATGATGTCAGTGGGATCCTGGGAATGTGACATCACTTTGCAGTATATTAAGTCTAGAAAATGTTTTCACTCATGCTTGATTCCAGGATGGTGGAATCTTGCAGAGTCACACAAAACCAGAAAAACGGAAACTCTTGTTTTTTCCTGGAATAATAGAAGGACTGTGTGTGTGTGTGTGTGTGTGTGTGTGTGTGTTATTACACTATACATTATAATAACAATATTAGTGTTATTAGTGTTTATTAAGTATGATGACTGCCAGAGTCTAACAATAGACACATGGTGCCATCATTGTTATGTACAAACAATTTCAGTACACACAAAGTTTCAGTACACACTTTCAGTACACACACAGTTTCAGTACACACACAGTTTCAGTACACACACAGTTTCAGAACACACACAGTTTCAGTACACACACAGTTTCAGAACACACACAGTTCTGTTATAAAAACAGTTGTTTAATCCACAGACTGCTGTCTGTTCTGTCTAAACACACACACACACACACACACACACACACACACACACACACACACACACACACACCACACACAAACCCTGCTATTTCAATACACACATACTGCTGTTGTTTCCTTGGCGACAAGCTTGACAGCAAGTGATGTGTGAGCAGATGTGTGTATTTTCTCTTGTGTCAGTGGTGTTTAGTTTCATCATTACACTCTGTCAGTGCAGAAGTGCCAAATCTCACACACTCTGCTCACATGGAAATAACTAGCAGTGCACACAAACACACACACACACACACACAAACACACACACACACACACACACACACACACACACACACACACACACACACACACAATCTGAAATGTCTTTGTACACTGTTTAATTAAATTTGTATTTAAACCTACACACAATACCGGACCCCCCAACTAACCACACATACCCTTGCACCAGCCCTGACCCCTCTCTGCCCCACCCCTTTCCTAACCTCCTCACCTCACAATAACCAACCATTATTCTAACTTTATTCCTTACTCAACCCTTACCTTATTCCCTCCTGGTCTACTAACCCCACCAATCTTATTAACCACATCAATCACCACCTCCCATTCTAATCTTACTAATCCCACCCTCATTCCAATCTCTTTAACCCTGCCGTTATTCTAATTTCTCTAACCCCATTTTCATACCGATCTCTTTAACTGAACCTTCATTGATTTCTTGAACTAAGCCCTCACTGTAATTTTTAACCACACCCTCATTCTAATCTCTCGAACCCCACCCTCTTTGGTTATCTCCTAGCCCCAACCTCATTCATATCTCTATAATCCTGCCCTCATTTTAATTTCTTTCACCCCACCCACATTCTAATCTCTCTAATCCCACCCTCACTGTAACCTTTCTAACTCCACCCTCATTCTAATCTTGCTAACCCCACCCTCATTCTCTGTAATGCTTCCCTAGTCAAGTTTAATCTCTGCAAGCCAACCCCATTCTTATCTCTCAAACCCTGCTCCAGAATAATCTCTCTAACCGCACCCACATTTTAATTTCTCTAACCCCACCCTCATTCTAATCTCTTTAACCCCAACCCATTTTAGTCTCTCAAACCTGTCACCTCTGTTTACACACATGTTGAAGCAGCAACAGTTTTTACCTTCTATTTCTCTCTGATCTTGTTCCTTTTTTCTCATTATGATTCAGAGACAGCTGTGTGTATGTGTGTGTGTGTGTGTGTGTGTGTGTGTGTGTGTGTGTGTGTGTGTGTGTGTGTGTGTGTGTGTTTTTCTCCATTAGGCCTCAGTGCTGTGATTAATGGCTCTGTGTGTTAGGGGTTTTTCATCATCTGCCTCTTTTTCTTGCAGTGCTCTGTGTGTGTGTGTGTGTGTGTGTGTGTATGTGTGTGTGTGTGTGTGTGTATGTGGGGTGGATGGGTGTGTTTCTGTTTTTTTTTCTCACATTATGAAATATTAGTGTAACATTTACAGTCTGTCTTCTATAAAGGCACAACTGCACAGGCGGCCTAATCAGGCACACACACACACACACACACACACACACACACACACACACACACACACAACTACATACATCTACAGACCCAACAGTGCCCACAGTATTGGGAGGTGTTTGTAATGTCAGCTATATAAGCTTAAACGTGTCTACAAGTATATGATTCTTTAAAAAATTAAAATTGAAGATTTGTGTTTTAATTCTCAGAGGAACTTTTTCAGAGGTGGATGGTGAGCAAAAAAATCCTACACAAAACTTAAAAATATCTCATTTGATATTGAAATGTGTGTTTCACAGCCTCCGGTCTGCCTCACAGCATGAACCACTGAGCTCAGGACTATTTTAACTAAAAAGCCAGTGAAGGCAATATTTCACTCTTCACAGATAGTACAGAATAATCTGTGTGCAGTCTTTATTAGACATCTTCTGTGGCTAAATGGTGTTTCAATGGATATCTGTTAGACCCTGCGTAGGATGAAAATGCTAGATTATATTCAGTTAAGTGCAAATAATGATGATGTAATACTGTTTATTTAATGATTTCATGTGCGCATCAGTATTCAAACCTCAAATGTAACTACTGTGAAGTTACATGAGAGTTAGACATACGGGGTGGAGTCAAACAGTAAAACAGGGACGTGTCTCAGTTGTGCACGATTTGGACCTTGAGCTTTAATAGATCTGTACATCAGGTAACATAACTGTGATAGGTTGTGCTGAAATTTATGTTTGAGGCTGTAAATACAGGTGAGATACTACTAATGAATTACTAGTTCTTTACAGGCGAGTACATTTTTGTAACAAAAAACACTCACAATTTCATGACTTATTATGGCAGTAAGTTGGGTGCACAGTTATGTCATAATAATAAATAATAAAATGGAGAATATTACAATGTGCTGGATCAAGTGCTATTCTATAAGCTAACAATTAATGATTATTGAAGTGGTATCTTTAAATGAAATCAATGATTAATGTCATCATGTAGAACTATTCATGTGGTAATATACTAGACTCTAGTTGCATTTATACCAATGTGCACCATCTCCTCATTCATATATCATTCTATTAGCCTTAGTTTTTTGCATGAGTCATTGTATTATTCTTCATTATTAAAGTGTCTCTTGCTTTTATGCCACATGGTATAACATTCAACAGCAGAGAACAAAGCGCTATCGCCTTCTTCAGTTCGCATTTTATCTCCTGAGAGTTTTTTCAATGTTTAATACTGGTAGAAAACAACTCAAGCTCTCCTACTCAGGAAAAATCTGGCAATCCCAGAGATGTAAACTGTACACAGGAGATTTTAATAATCTGTCTAGGGATCGATCAATCTGTGTATCCCATATGTTTTGAATTCAAGTTGCTGACTAAATATATAAGGCTGGTGTGACCTGGAGGGCTGGTGTCCTCAGTGTCCTTGGTGTTCTCGGTGTCCTCAGTATGTTGCCGAGAGATAAACACTCATCGATGCTGGGCTGCAGATGAAAGTAACACATTCGTCTTCTTCTTTACCAATTCCCCCAGGCGAGCAGCTCTTTTGTCTGCCCCTGATTGAGCTGCCAACCTTTGGCTGTTACTGTTTAATTATCACCCTCCTGCCTTAAACAAGTTCCTATTTAATACTGTATCTTAAAATCGACCCCAAATCAGTCAGGTGCTGACCTCTTAGATCTCCTTAAGCTCTAGGAATGATTTTATGAATTTCTTACCTGGCTGAATTGATGTAATTAAGGGGAGAAAATCAAGGTTTTTCCTTGCTTATCCCACTATCTGTGGAAGGAGTAAGGGAAAGGCAGAGAGAGAGAGAGAGAGAGAGAGAGAGAGAGAGAGAGAGAGAGAGAGAGAGAGAGTTGTTAACATCCTTTAATCCACTCAGTATGAAAGCACTCACCTCTTTTAAAGTCAGCTTGTGTTCTCAATGCCTTTTCAACATCCTTATATTACAGAAAATGATTGCTTAGCTTTAGCATTTTCTATGCGTTAAAGATGGTAGATATTAAAAATTAAAATTATACAATTTTAAAATAAATTATAAGATTTTACAATCTGTCTTTATTCTGTTTACTTTTTATTTCTTTTACTTAATTTGTTTTTCTTTAATTTCACTGTCACACTCCAACTGCAGGACTTTCTCTCTCTCGGTCTCTCTCTCTCATATATATATATATATATATATATATATATATATATATATATATATATATATATATATATATATATATATACATTGAGAGCTGTCATGTAACAAAAAGCATATGTTAAAAACAAATTCACATAAAACTGAAATGAATCATAAGGGATTACATAAAAATAAATAAATAATCTGAGAATAATTATACGTGTAAAATAGAAAAAATCAAATATGAATAATTAGTTGCGAAGAACTACATGTAGAATTAAATGAATCATGAATAAAATTACATATAAAAATCAATTACTCATGTGAGGGAAAAAGTTACGTGAGAAACTGCATGTGCAAAGGAATGAATCATGTGGAAAACATTCACAGGCAAAAAAGAATCATATGAGGGAAGATTCTTCGAAAAATAAATTGATCATTTGAAATGGATAGTAAAATGGTCATATGGAAATAAACGAATCATGAATCATGTAAAAACCAATGAATCATGTTGGGGGAAAAATTTCATGAAGGTGAGTCATATTGTGTGTGAATCAGACATGAAAAGAAAAAGCATATGAATCAAAATATGTGAAAGATAAGGTGAAATGTCTATAAACCACATGCAAATTTCTCATATGAATTATGTGATTATGCACAAGTGATGCTCATGTAACACTCATGTATATAAGAGGTATAAAATACAGACGTGTGCCTTCTTGGAAAACCTTTGTGTCAAGTGTGTGCTTCAGTCTGGAAAAGAAGAGCAGAACTCCACAGCAGATGAAGAAAAAGAAGGAAAAGACGTCGAATGCGATGGCTTCCTGTAACACTATGTAAATTTTGTACAAAAATAAGCACACACATTGGCGACATCATTATCCTCAGCGGTGAGAGTAAATTAGTTCAGCTGAGTGAAGATTACTGAGGATAACGCTGTGAGAAACACGATCAGAGCTCTTGTATAAACTCCGAGCGAGCGAGAATGTGGGTGTCTGCGTTTGCACTTTTCAGGCTCGGGTGTTTTCTTTCTTCTTTTTTTTTTTCTTTGACAGCAGCTTCATTTTCTCATCGTGATGGAAATCATGAGCCAGAGTAATCCCAGCGTCGCATTGCTACATGTTCAGAGTTGAGCCGCCGTTTCTGAGTTTCTGTATCAAAACAGTGTGATAATGCAGTTATTATGAAGATTTCCTTTAGATCAACAGCGAATTCTGTCGATGAGGAATATCTGATGAACAATAGGAAAAACTAAACATGCAAGGAACAAAGCAATAATTAAACCGAATTTGTATGACATGTTGCCCAAGATTTTTTGAGCTTACTCTGAAATTCTTACTTTGAATTTGCATCCATTTATGGAGCTGGTGAAGAGCACACGCAAATCAAAAGGTCCCTCAGAGGTCTATGGATAGCTGGGTCTGTAACTTCACAGAGAAAAATCACCCACATTTCACACGTAGAATTTAATGAAAATTAATTAACAAAACATGAAGGTGTATTTCAACTTGTGAGGATCTGAAATTGCATCTGTGAACTCATATTTTTGACAGGCTGTGTTCAAAAAAACCTGTGTAAAAGAAAGAACAATAGAAAGAGTAGAAAAAATTAATTTGTAATTAAATCATGAATTAAATAAAAATAATGTGAAAATGATCGAATCGTCAAAAATTCAAAGGTGAAAAAATTTATACAAGTATAAAATGTAACGTGACATTTAAAAAAAAAACACTTTTCTTTTGCATGTTTTTATTCTTTTTCTGAATTTCTCCTCAGATGATTCTCTGTCAGTACAATTCAGCATCACATGTAGAAAAACATCACAATCGTGTTATTTGTGATGTTTTTCTACATGTGATGCTGTCATTTTTCTGTAACGGTTTTGGCAGGCTGTCTGTCAAACGAGTGGGTGGGCCAGCAAGCAGGAAGTGGAAAATTGGACGACGGGTTACTGACACGCCCGAGCGATGATGTCACTCCTCACACTCAGAGTTAAGAAGGTCATGGTGATCAGAATGAAGAGTGAAATGAAGCGACCAATCAGAGTCAAGAGTTTAAATCTCTATTAAAATAAGAATAATTGATTGGCTGCCCTCTGGATTTGCATATAAATTAAATTTCTTTATCAGTCGGTCCACTCGTTTCCCTTCTGAGAGATTTCACTCATCCGTCTCATGCACACTAGAGAACGACAGAGAGACAGAGAGACAGAGAGACAATTCACTTCCTCTTTAATTAAACAATTTTAAAATGAATGTCAATCTTTTCTTACAATAATGACAGAGACATTTATCACTAGCTATAGATAAATCCATGAAAGTTACAACACAAAGTTGATTATTTATGCCTGACTGTCAATCCTGTCCCTGTCTGTCAATCATATTCTGTACACTATACCCTGTCTGGCCTTTTCTGCCCTCTGTTTTCCTTTTATGGTCGATGTTTCCTGTTTTCTGTCTGTCTGTTGCTGTGTGTTTACACCTGTTGATTGTTCTCCTGCTTTAGTCTCAGTTAAGACTTAACAGATTTTTAACAGTTTCAATTCAGGCACTGGATTGTTGTGAGATTAAGAAGTGAGGGCATGAGGGCATGAAGCCTTTATTATCGCCACACATACATTACAGCATAGTGGAATTCTTTTCTTCGCATATCCCAGCTGAGGAAGCTGGGGTCAGAGCGCAGGGGCAGCTATGATACAGCGCCCCTGGAGCAGAGAGGGTTAAGGGCCTTGCTCAATTGCCCAACAGTGGAGCTTGGTGGTGCTGGGGCTTGAACCCCCGATCCTCCGATCAACGACCCAGAGCCTTAACCACTTGAGCCACCACTGCCCCCACTAATTAACCACTAATCCATGCTTTTTCAATGTCAGATTTTTTTTCTAGTGTTGTATTAAAGCATTATTAAACTTCTCAAACTTTCTGGGTATATAAATGTCATGTTTTCTGAAGTCATATTTTATCATGGCATTAAAATGTTGCCACCCCAGACTACACATTGCAATCTTTCCAGAACTGATCTCACTGGTGAATTTGGATGATTCTTACATGAAGTAAATGCAAATTATGAATAATGTTCAAAACATTCCCAGGTAAAATAATGAATTATTCAGGTCCACACCATACTCTCACATGGCTATGTAACAGTAATGTTAATAGATATCCTTCACTCCCTTTAAACACTGCAGATTTTACAGATGTGTGTGTGTGTGTGTGTGTGTTGGGGTGTGTGTGTGTGTGTGTGTGTGTGTGTGTGTGTGTGTGTGTGTGTGAAAAAGAGAGAGAGAGAGTTCACTGTTCACTTGGCACTGTAACACTAATTGACCATAATTTCCTCATAATCACTTCTACAGTAGCCTTAATAATCATCCTAATGATCTCAGTGACCTCCATTATGGTCATAATGAGTTTCATAATAAATTCAGTGACCTCCAGTATGACTTCCATGAACTTTATAATTACCTCCATGATGACCTTTCAGTGACCTTCACAATGACCTCCACTGGATAACCTTATATTTACCTGCAACATGACCTCATAGTGACTGCCCTAATCAAATTCATTGTAACCTCACTGACCTCCATTACAACCTTTTCACCTACATAGTGATATAAGTGACCTCCATAATGACCTCTATGAACTTTAAAATGACCTCCGTATTGACATCACATTGACCTTCACAATGACCTCTATGAACTTTATTATCACCTCTACAATGGCCTCATAGTGACCACTATAGTCATCTCCATGGTGACCTCAATGACCACTATAATGACCACTATGTATTTTATAATTAATTCCATAATGACCTCATAATGACATCAATATTCACCAAACATATTAACCTCAACTACCTCTTTAATTAATGTGGTGATCTTTATAATGACATCATAGTCACCTCCTTAATGGCCTCAATGACCTCCATACAGACTGTTTCATGACCCAGATAACTTGATAATGACCTGCATAATGACCTGAGCATTATATTAGCTCATAGTGACTTTCACAATGACTGACAAGAAATTTAACAAGGAGTTCCAACAGTAATCGATGAACTCCATGATGATAATAATCCTTTATATTGACGTTATTGTGGAGGTCATTATGAGGTCACTATTAAGGCTATTATACAGGTCAGGTAGTGATTATGAAGGTCAAACATGAGGTGATTATTGAGGTCTTTGAGGTCATTTTTGAAGTCAGTATGAATCATTATGATGCTCACTGATATAATTATGGAGGCCATACAGGACATTATTGAGGTCATTGTTGCCACAGTTGCCTCCAAAATCTCCATAATGACCTCATTGACCTCAATAATCACCTTGTGCATGACCTTCATAATACTTAATGGCCTGTATACTAGCCTTAATAGTGACCTCATACAGACCTCCACAGTAAACTCAATGACCTTCATTAGAACCTTCATGACTTCTATAATGGCTTCAAAAATGCACTAATAAGGTACATTTATTTGAATCACACATTCTCATTATTATTATTATTATTATTATTATTATTAATATTATTATTATTATTATTATTATTATTATTAACATATGTTTTTTAACTTTTAATCAAAGAGATTTGTGTGTGTGTGTGTGTGTGTGTTTGTGTGTGTGTGTGTGATACAGAGGTTAATGGCATACTGTGTGTTTCTTCTGCTGCAGTGGCACCTTCCAGATGGTGTGAGTCAGACAGCAGAGCCAGAAGAGCCAGCAGACACACACACACAAACACACAAACACACACACACACACACAACACACACACACACACACCCATACATACAAATCTACATTGGGGTTACAGAGACCATCTGGCTGACACACATTCTCATGAGCACACACACAAAGGGACAATACTGACATTCAGGTTGATGTTTGACCTGCTGGGAGTTCCAGCAGAATTCCAGCATGTTCCCACTGCCAATAAGAACACAGCTTACTGCGTTATTATTTGGTTGATTTATTTAGCACATCTCTCATACCTTAATTCACTTTACAATTGAAAATAAATCTAAAAACATAAAAACAAAAAAGGAACACTAAGCACAGACAGGTTGCTTTCAAAAGCTGTTTGTGTGACTGAACGGCACAGCAGATTGACCTGGTCACAGCCCACACCATCTCCAACACCTCACAGCCAAATCCACAGAACCTCACAATACAACACATAAAACAAGCTCACGCACATCCTGGCCTCAGACATGCGCAAATAGAGTCAAAGGAGCAGAACAGAACAAACTTCCTCAGCAGCACTGAAAGAGATTAGACGCTGCACTCAATCCACATCCGCCGAACACGCACCAGAGCGAGGAGGATCAAGGTCAGAGGAATAATGCAGCTCAAGCTCCAGACAAAAAAAGGAAAAAAGAAGAACATGACGAAAAGCTAGAAGCAAAAAAAAAAAATTATAATGATTAAATAAATAAATGTATACATACACAAAAGCTCTTGGGAGACAGTGCAGCAAACATACACACACACAGTTGAGTAATTGTACTGTGTTTACTTTGTCTACCTCGATTAAATATTTCGATATTCTGGAGTAAACAAAGAGTTGTTTATAATTACAAATCAGGAAATAATTTTCCTCACTAGAAGACAAAGTCCATATAATAATTCAATTCAATTTCATTTATTTGCATAGCACTTTTAACAATGGACATTGTCTCAAAGCAGCCTTACAGAAGGAGTTTAAAAGTTGAAGTTAAAGTTACTATTTTATCCCTGTTTTCTCACTAGCCTGAGGCGAGACGGTGGCAAGGAAAAACTCCCTGAGATGATACGAGGAAGAAACCTTGAGAGAAACCAGACTCAGAAGGAAACCCATCCTCATTTGGGTGACACTGGACAGTAAGTAATGTAAATGTAACTAAATAATGTCCTATCTTCAACAGCAACCAAAGGCTTATGGGGAACTATTAGGTCAATATAGTTTCTGAGTTCATTATCGACACTAATTCTTTGCTGTCAGAAGCTGACAGATGTAACGGCAGATCCGTGACGGTGTGATAGTCTCCAAGTGGCTCTGTCCACGGCTTTCACCTGGTCAGAGGCTGTCCACACAGATCCATCCACAGGAACAGCAAGCACCACCAAGCGATGAGACTCCGACCAGGGGTAGAGCCAGAGCACATCATAGGCAAAACCATGGGGAGAAAAGATTTAACAATTTGCCTGCAGATCGGATAAGCGGTACAGACAATGGAAAATGGACAACGGAACCTGCCTATATGTAACTCAAGGTGCATCACAAATTGTTATTTTGGAGTATAAATAGTGTGCGCACTCACTCACAAATTCCACACTTGAAGTGCACTTCAAGTACCTGGATGATGCATTTACTCACGTGTGGAATGCTGCATGTGATGCAATTTTTTTCCTCCAAATGTCCAAATACAGTAAACAGAAACGTTTCATAAAACCTAAAAAAATGTCATCTGTCATTTTGTGTGATGTGAAATTGACTGGACAGCGTATGCTAATGTTTCCTGTCACATGCTATCATAAATACAAGGTTCCCACTAGGAAGTTGCATGTGAACGTACCCTCAAGTCATAATTCCGATTCAGAGACCCAGAGATAATGTTATATGTTTATACAATGCTGAATGACGGGCCTTTATTTATTTTTTAGAAATACAGCTAATTGTTAGCACGTGCTGTTTTGTTCATATATTTATTCATGTACAGTATTTCAGCAAGCCTTCTACACGTGGTTAACACCTTGAAAATTTGGATTTGACCAAAATGATATAATTATCAGCAAGTTAGAAGAAGTTGCTTTCGGCTGCTCCCTGTTCGGGGTCGCCACAGCAGACCGACTGGTCTGCACAACAACTTGGCACAGGTTTTACGCTGGATGCCCTTCCTGCCGCAACCCTCCCATTTTTTCCGGGCTTGGGACCGGCACTGCATCCAGTGGCTGGGGTTGAGGAATTGGCTGGAATCGAACCCGGGCCTTTCGCATGATAGGCGAGAAACCTACCACTGAGCCACCAATGCCTCCAATGCCTTCAATGCCTCCATGCCACCAATGCCACCAATGCCACCAATGCCACCAATTATCAGCAAGTTAGTTAAACTAAAAAATGTACTTAATTAAAAAGAAAAAAAAAGAAGTATCGAAATAAATCTGGTGTGGTCCAGGTTTCATGTTTTTTCTGACAACAAAGTATGTGAATGCGAGACATTTCTTATTAATTACCACTTCATTACTCCACATTTCATTTCTCCAAGGACATTTCGGAGTTTGTGTTCATTCCACCGCGGACTATATTTTATCACAGCTGATGCTTATGTTCCAGATGTGTCTGTAATTTTTAGCTAGAATGGTGGGGGCGTGTTATTCAGTGTAATCACCTGTAAGGACAGTCACTGATAAGCTGCAGGAAGCTACCGTATTCTGAGTGTGTGTGTATGTGTGTGTGTGTTTTAGCCGTGCCGAATACACTTAAAGTGTGTGTGTGTGTGAGAGAGACAGCAAATAAATTTAAAGTTTACAAACTTAACAGTAAGGTTTTGACTGGACGTGACCTTCTGCGTGTTATTGTGACTGGTTTTAATAAGAATTCAAAAGCATGTTTAGTCTGGCTGAATTTCACTTTAAACACACACACACACACAAACACACACACACACACACACACACACACACACACACACACACACACACACACACACACACACACACACACACACAAACGCGCTTTCTGTCTCTACACAGCAGAAAAAGCAATCTTTTGTCATGTAACCTTCCTTTAGGATTCCACAAAGCTGAACCTTGCCTGCTTTATAAAACACACACACACACACACACACACACACACACACACACACACACACATTCCTTCTCTCTGTCTCTGTGCTGCACTCTCTTTTCTTGTTAAAGGCCAGAAAAACACACTTTTGTCATATAACCTTTCTGCAGGATCCAAAAAGATTAACCATGTCTACTTTATACCGTACACACACACACACACACACACACACACACACACACACACACACACACACACACACACACACACACACACACACAACACACACACACTCACACTAAGCTGAGCAGTGTCAGTATTATAATGAAACGTTATTAAGCCACAGATTCTCATTGATGATGAGCAGATGGGCTTAATGACAGGTTCAGTGTGTGTGTGTGTGTGTGTGTGTGTGTGTGTGTGTGTGCTACACGCCTGGAATACTGAATACTGAATACTGAGCTGCTCACACAGGAATGTTTGAATTATGAGAACATTGGATTTAGAGATTATGATTATGAATTTCTTAACACAATCATTAGGGTAAATATTGGTATTCTAAACAGGTGTTACACAGGAGTCATGAATTTTGACAGTGAAATAAATCTACATGAAGGATTAAAACACTTTGCTAGTTGTGCTGCTATTAGGAAAAAGATTTTTAGCAACAGGTGTGCTGAGGCAGAGCTACTGTAACCTGTACTGCTAATTTTATTTCAACACTTAACCACTATGAACAGTCATTTTCTGAAGTTTCTCTTTCTTGAGGTGAATCAGACCCAGAAGCTACTGATTCTTACGTTACCTCAGTGTAAACTCCTTTGTCCTGAAGATGCGAGAAAGCTTAAAGTTACAGCTTTAAAACTGACTGTAAGTTCTTCCATACAAATATCTTCCCCGTTTCCTCACATGTCCGGGGTTGAGGGTTGTGTGTGTATGGAGTTTGCATGTTCTCCTTGTGCTTTGGTGGTTATTTCTAGGTTCTCCAGTTTCCTCCCTCAGTCCAAAGACATGCACTGAAGTCTGAATGGCATTTCTAAATGATCCATAGTGTGCAAATGTGTCCTGGGATGAGCTAGTACCCCATCCAGGGTGTTCCTAGCCTCCCTGTTACCCTGTGTAGGGTCAGTGGTTCCGAAAATGGATGGATAGATAGATAATGAACAGATTAATATTTACTTAATTACTGCGTCCTAAACCATAAATCAGAGCAAAGCATGGGTCGAAACACAAGTTATCTTAGGAAAATCCATAATAAACAAGAATAATGGCACAACAAACTGAAAATCCAACGCTCACGGCAAGACTTCATGAAGATACTAAGACCAGATATACGACAAACTAATAAGGGACTTAACTCAGAACAGGTGAACACATTAGGGCAAAAAATAATGACAGGAAAAGGAAAGGAAATGACAGGAAATTGTGCAACATAACGGTGAGAGCTGCTTTCATAGATTGTTAACACTTTCTGATTAATCAGATCATTCAGTATTCACTGATGTATAAGGCTAAATAAAAGACTTTTCACTTAGGCACACAGCTGTCACTGACCGAGGAGGCAGTTATTAATCTTCAGTCCTGCACTTTTACTGTTCACCATAACACATATTCGAGAGTAAATAATGTATATCAAATAAGACTTAGTATGTACGTGACTTGTAGGAAAATCTTTCTAGCTTTCTGCTGATGATCCACTTTCATACTGAACCACAGAGCATCGCTCGACAACTCAGATCAAAATCCGTTATTAATAACCCTGCGTTCACGCTAAGTACAACGTGACAAATTCATTTTCACTTGCTGGTGCGAAAGCAGGGCAAGACCTTCCACGCTTCGTTGCCCTTTGTGAATGTAAAATAAGTTTAAACTGAAAGTTAGGAATGGTAATCCTTAGGTCTCTGCTTCTATACACACATTTTCTTCGTGTCAGCATTCATCAGCAAGATAATTACACAGTTGTATGCTAATAAGGATTTTTTTCACTGTCTTTTGCTGTACATTAAAAAAAATCCCGCTTTCCCATCAGCTTTACTGCACCACAGGGACGTTATGTTTTGACAGCAATTTCAGACATTAACATGCAGAGAAACTAATTAGTGCTTTTATGACTAACGCCAGCCTTATGTAACATCTTTTTTATTGGAAATAAAAGTCTCTCATGTGAAAAGCTATAGATTTTAGTGAATCACTGGAGAACAAAAGTCAAAATCATTCATCAGATGTAAAAATTGATATATATCCAAACTAATCCAAGTGCTCACTTGTTCTTTCCCATCAATTTAATTGTCGTAATTATTTTCATCAGTACTATAATTTAGTCGCTGATCATCATCATCTGTGAGAAATGAAGCATCCTAGGATGTGCAGCTCTACAAAAACAATCAACTATGTGATGAGTTACTTTGTCCTTCATCATTACATAATCACAAGCATAACTAATATTCTCTCTCTCTCTCTCTCTCTCTCTCTTCTTCTCCTCTCTCTCTCTCTCTCTCTCTCTCTCTCTCTCTCTCTCTCTCTGTCAAGATGCACTACTCCCGAGCTCCCAGTGTTCCTGACTGCGTCTGCTCTCCGGACCGGGCCTGATCCTTCCTGATGCCCCACTTCTGGCTGGTGTCTCGTCACTTGGTGGTGCTGAGGATGGCCCACGTGGATGACCTGGAGATTTATGGGACTGCTGTGGATTGTACCACTTAGAGATCACGGTGGTTTTGCATTCTGGTCTCCTTCATTGCACATTTGATGGCTTTGGCAGGAAGAAATTCCTGTTAAATCTATAATGAATTCAGAAATTACGCCGAAGCTCACACTTTCTCAAAAGCTCCACTTGACTACATACAGTCGTAGAAAGTAAGTGATTTATAATCACACTCTCCGTGTCACCCAGATGAGGATGGCTTCCCCTGGGTCTGTTCAAGGTTGCTTCCTCATATCGTCTCAAGGAGTTTTTCCTTGTCATGTTGTGTGATTTATTTTTTTAGTTTTTAACACCTTAAAAATTGTTGAAATGAGATGAATGTTAGGGATTAACTTAATTTTAAACTTTAGAATGTTTATTCTCTGTTCCTATACTTAAGTAAAGCTGCTTTGAGACAATGTCCATTGTTAAAAGTGCTATACAAATAAATTGTATTCTGCTAAATTTAGAGGTGCTGCGTTACGCAAGTTTGACATCATTTGCTAACAACTGAGAAACGGATTATAATTCCAGTCATTAAAAACATTAGTGTTCCATTTGAGATGATGGTAGCATTCTAAAATTCACAGACTAGACGCTAGAGTATGGAGTGCGTAGTGTAAGTGTGTAGTGTGCATTACATCATTTGGGACGTAGTTTGGGGCAGGAAACTTGGCCTAAATATGAGAACCATAGAAGTCTAAAAAATCAATAGAAAGCAAACAAGCTACGACACACAGGAAACAAAAATCAAAAGAAACAAACTGACCTGCTACAATTTCAAAGTGGATGTGACGAGGTGCGCTTGAGCACAGTGTCAGTTTGAGATCTGCATTGATCAAATATCAAAGAAATTCTTCTCCATCATCATCCTCATCCTCATCATCATCATCATCATCATCATCATCATCATCAGCAGCAGCAGCAGCAGCTCTGCATGTTATCTATCAGCAATGTTTATATTCATTAATATTGTCTAATTCACTATCATCAAAATTCAATATCAGTAACAAAATCATTTAATTAAGTAGATATAAATAAACAGGTTCCTGCTGTGAGCAGGAAAATGACAAACCTGTGTCTCTAAAACAATCTATGTAACCGTGACAACACTGTGGAAGATCACCCCTTATACTTTACTTCTTAGTTGTTTTTTTTTAGCTAAAGTGCAATTTTGCTGACAGATGAGAAACTGTTTTATTTGCTTCTGGAGAATAACGGATGGTATTCCCCAGGGTTCCACACTAGGTGCTGTTTATTTTAAATGTGAACTTTAAGTAAGTAGAATGGAAAAAATGTGTTATTTTGTTACTTAGGTGCTTCCTGCAGCTACATATAAATGCTAGAAATTTGAGTAAAATGTAATCTTAGTTATGATGAAGCTATTTAAGAAATGAAGATATTTAAGGAAAAAAGGTTTATGCCATAATTATCTTTTATTTAACATTCATGGAAAGAGTCTCCAGTGTCAGATGTAAAGTGTTAAGTTTTCCAACATGGGGAAGTCTATGCTTTCTTATGCATTCTGGTTTTGATGTAACATGACAAGTTAAAGTAACTATCCTGTACACAAGACTAACAAGAGAACTTTTTTTAAAGCTGTTCCACACATTAAATATAGGAATAAAAATATAACCATACGACATGTTGTGACTTTTTACTTTTGGATGTGTAACAGTTTTTAAATCTCTGGACCTTATCGTGGTATTAGAGGAATAAAACATTTAATGATGTGCAGTTCTTGGAAAATGATCAATTCTGTGGATTCCGTATTTTCCTGTAATTTTCGGAAAACCATATTTTCTTTCACATGTATTCTTTCTAATGTGTGCTAAACTAATAAGTGTGTGAGTTGTTTTTAGTTGGCAATTGTGTAAAAGGTGTGTGCGAGTCCTAAATGGCATCAGCAGGTCATTAGAGGTGGCATAAGCATTGATCAGAGAAAATGGACATGGCTTCATTTAACAGCGTTGGCATTAATTAAAGCTTGTGTGTTTGTGAGTGTGTGTGTGTGTGTGTGTGATAGAGAGATCACCTTCAGCCCTCATTACATTCTCTCCTGATGGACTGAGAATTGACACGCACTACATAACAGCTCGCTGCATAATGTTGTTTAAGGAATAATGATGAACCATTTAATAAATTCAGCAAAAATTCTTCATAACTCGTTAATGTGGTTAATACATCTTAATTTGGATAGCACTTTCAAGAATAGACAATGGCACGAAAGTAGATTCACACAAACCCAGAGGTAGAGTTAGATCCCTAATGAACAAGTTAGAGAAGACAGATCTCTTGTGAGGAAAAAACTCCTGAGAAGAAACCTAGACTCAAAAGGGAAGCCATCGTCTTCAGGGTGACACCAGCTGGTGTGATAAATAATAACGAGAGAGACAGAGAGAGAGAGAGAGAGAGAGAGAGAGAGAGAGAGAGAGAGAGAGAGGGGAGAGAGAGAGAATGAAAACAGGTGAACAGCACCCCTTATGCATACCAATACTTTTGAAAACAGTATTAGTAGTTTTTTTCTGATGTTGGTGTTGGCATATTTTTACATTCTACTTTGACTATTGGTCATATTATTGCCACCTAATTGGCTGTACAATGTGTTTTGCAATTGTTTGTACTCAGAACTTGCATCCATCTACAGAGGACCTTGCCACCACCATGAGCTCCAAATCTCTAAATGTTGCTTATATATCAAGGGCATTGGCATGTTGAGAAATAGGACAACCATGTGGGGATCCACCATGAAAAAGATACATCTTCTACAACAACTTTCAAGTTCTTCAAGTGATGCTCATCATGTTGGGTTGAACTACAGCCCCTGACTACACCAATTACCCATGAGGCATGATTAGCTATAAAAAGGAGACGATGTCTGATTTTAATGGCAAGCAGAATGGAAGAAATAAAAAACAATCTGATGTACAGAGAAAAGAACCAGACTTTTGAAGGGTTCACTGATCTCTGGTCTTTACAAAACAAAGGGAACTACATATGTACCTGCTCCTTGGTTCTACTACCACTATTGGCTCAAAGTCTGTACTTATGTAGCAGACCTGGCTCTCTTTGTGTTGGTATGCATTCATTCATTGTCTACCACTTATCCGATCTATACTTGGGTCACGGGGAGCCTGTGCCTATCTCAGGCATCATTGGGCATCAAGGCAGGATACACCCTGGACGGAGTGCCAACCCATCGCAGGGTACACACACTCTCATTCACTCACACAATCACACACTATGGACAATTTAGAGATGCCAATCAACCTACAATGGATGTCTTTGGACCGGGGGAGGAAACCGGAGTACCCGGAGGAAACCCCCGAGGCATGGGGAGAACATGCAAACTCCACACACACATGGCAGAGGCAGGAATCGAACCCCCAACTCTGGAGGTGTGAGGCAAACGTGCTAACCACTAAGCCACCGTGCCCCCCTGTGTTGGTATGCACTGTATTTTTATTATTTATGTGAAATCTATGGAAAACTTCGGAAAGCACATTTGTGCCACTCTCGACTACGTGTTTAGGATTTCCCAGAGGACACCGATATCTGACGTGGCTTCTGGCAGACTGGGAATAAGGTCCTAGCATTTGAAGAGTATCAGATGGTGGCATGGTTGAGCAATTTGATAGATCTGGAGCACTAAGACAGCTTATCATATCTACAGTGAAGCATGGTGGTGGCAACATCATGCTGTGGGGCTGCTTCAGCTGCGACTGGGGCTCCAGTCAAGATAGAGGAAATCACAGATATCTCCAAATATCGAGCACAAAAAAAAGGAACTGCTTCAGAAGATGAAGATGAATTTGGAATTGGCCCAGCCAGAGTCAGGAGTTTAAATCCTATCAAAAACCTGGGGAATGCACTGAAGAGGGCTGTGCATGGGAGATCCCTCATAATCTGATAGATCTGGAGCAATTTTACAACAAAAAGTGGAATAAAATGTCAAATCAAGATGCCCTAAGTTGGTAGATCCAAAAAAAGAGAGTGCTGTAACAAGCAAAAGGTACGCAAAACTTATGCAACCTGCTTATTGTTATTTTTTTTTCACTCCCCTTAAAACATGTCTTTTAGTTTTCACTTGAATTTGTCGATAGCTATGTCACATTTAAAGGTGGAAAAGATTTCTTCCTTCAGTTTTAACTAGGGTGTGTAGACATATTCATATATATATATATATATATATATATATATATATATATATATATATATATATATATATATATATATATATATATATATATATATATTATGTCTGCTCTTGAGCTTTGTACTATAAACTGTAGCTTTATTCTTTATTCTAGCTTGTGAGTTGCATATGTAATATTAATTCACCCTAATTAATAATTCATGCTGCTGAGCTTATTGGCATCATGTCAAACGTCAGATGTGGCTTGAACTTCTCCTTGTACCACTTTTGTGTAGTTTTGAATTTTACACTTTAAAAGTTTCTGCCTGCATGTGGCCAGACATTCACCTCGTTCTGCTAATGAAGACAGAAAAGGCCAAGTGCACTTCATATTGAGAACGTGAACACCATTCAGACCCACAGCAAGACCTGAAATATTCAACACACTCAACTTACTCAAGACTGTTAACGAATAGAATGTGCTCTGTGAGCCATGTGAGTGAAACATTCCAAATGTATTAATAAGGTTAATGAGTGGTAATTAGCATTAGAGTTTAAAATTAAAGGCGATTTCACACACACACACACACACACACACACACACACACACACACACACACACACACACACACACACACACATACTGTACATACATATACACACACACTGTGATTAAATCTGACTGATTTCTAGCTTTGACAGCACAAAAGCTTTCAGAAAGGTTAGAGATGTTAATGCTGTTCAGAAACACTTCATCTGCTGAGGTTAAACCTATTTACTTAGCTTGTTCCAAAGTGAATACTATAAAGATTAAAAAGAAAGAAACAGGGTGAATGCAGGAGTTAAGAGTATCGATGGGGTGAAGTTAAGGTTAAGAAGTAAATAAATTCTTTACTAAGCATTTAACATTGGAGCTCAAGCAGAACACCATCAGTGCACTGTGTGCAGTTTAATGGCAAGTTTATTAAGAACTGTTCTCTGTACAGAGATGCCTGTTCAAATGCCATAGTATACAAAAGAAAAAGAGAAAATGGTTAATTCTGGATGAGAGGGGAAAAAATAAATGGTTAATATGGAAAATACACAAGTAAAAGTAAATGAATAGTATTAAATAAAATAGCATGTGAAAAGAGAGGTCGCGTCTCCATCAGCTCCATACTTCAGTAGTCATTGGGCTGATCAGGGATTCAGCCATTTTAAGGTCGGTCTTGATCTCAAAATCCATCTAGTGCAATGCACTTTTCTCCCTTAAAAATCCCACAATGCATGACAAAACTAGAGAGCATCAATGCTCATTACGCTCCATTGCTGGAAATAACATCATATAATATTTTTTAAAATGTTGTAACTCAAAAATACTTAAAAATGTGTTAGCAATTTTAACTTTATTTGACTTTCCAGTCTTCCTTGCAAACATGTTCCAGATCTAGTAAACTGTGAGGGGATCTCCTGACACAGGCCACTTGAAGTCACTCCACAGGTGTTTAATGGGATTTTGATCTTTGTACTGACCAATTTGGGACAATACCAAAAATCTTCTGAAGCCATGCATTTGTTGATGTGGATTTGTGCTCTTTCAGTGCTGGAGATATAAAGTGATCCATGAGTCCCTCTGTCTTGACTAGAGCCCCAGTCCCAGCTGAAAAGAAGCAGCTGCATGGCATGATGCTGCATCCACCATGCTTCACTGTGGGTTTGGTGTTCTTTGAGTGATAAGCTGTCTTGTTGTTTCACTAAACATATCTTTTAGAATTATAGCCCAAAATTTTCTACCTTGCCCTTATCAGACCATAACACATTTTGCCACATGGCTTGGGATATTTTTTTCTTAAGAAAGGGTGTCCTTTTAACCACACTAACCCGTAACCCAGACATGAACAGGAGAGATTGTTTCAGATTTTCCTGCAGCTCCTTTAATGTTCTTGTCAGCCTATGAAAAGTGTTTTTTATATTGTCTATTTGTCTATTTTTGAGGGACATCTTTTACTTGGTTATGTCACTATAGTGTACCATTTTCAGCATTGTTGATGATGGCCTTCACAGTGTTCCATGGTACATACAATGTTCATGAAATTCTTTTTTATTCTTCCTCTCCTGATCTATACCTTTCAACAACCTATACATGATCTGTAAGTACTTTGTGGACCATGGCTTAAGTAGTCAGATGAAACCTAGAAGATTTTTATTTGGGGTTAATCAGAATCAATGTTGAGTTGGAACGTGATTGGTTAAGTCTGAGAACAGTCATATGCCCCATTATAAAAGTGCACTTATGCAGCCAGGTATATTTCTTTTCTATTTTTTTTTTTTTCCCTAAAATGTTTTTTTGTCTTTGCTTGCTTGCTTGCTATAATATATTAAAGGTGGAAAATGTGACATGAGTAATCTTTTTACATCACAAAAAAATTCCATTTGAACAGGGTGTGTGTCAATTTTTTTTTAATATCTTCTGTATAAATAAATGACTAATGTTTAAACTACTTTAATATCTTTTAACTCCCGTAACATACATTATACAAGCAGGTGTACAAGTGTAAAACTATTGTTAATATTAGACCAAATCAATCAACACCTTTTGACCAATTGGTTTCCAGAATGCAAAACCGCTCTGATATAAATACTGATAATAATCCGATTGTCTCAAACAAGATCTTCATTAGTTTCTCAGCAATACAACAGTTCAGTAATCTAGTGATCAGTCCACCTAGCATGAGTCTCTGCTTTAAGCAGAGATGAAATTTCAGCAGAGTGTTGTTCTTTCTCCTGCTCTCGGGTACAAGCTTTGATTCTGAGCTCTGGTTACTGTCTACATAATTTTTCCAATGTTCTCCCTCTGTCTGTGTGGGCTTCGGCAAAATGCTCCAGTTTCCTCCCACCTAAAAATGGTGATGGGATGAGTCTAACAACTTGTCCAGAGAGTTCTCCCTAGAATAGGATCTGCATCCATTAAATCTTCCCATTCTCCCAACCATATTTTATGGGAAATAATAAGATCCATTAAATTTGATTGCATTGCGGATTTACCCTGTGTTCACAGTAGGTTCTATATGCTCTATGTGTTCTATGGGTTTCATGTACATAGATGTCACAGAACCCCGATTTTAGTGACAAGCAAATTTAGGCACAGTTTAAAGGAATGCTTCAAATGATACCTGAAGCATGGTGGCTGAGTGGTTAGCACATTAGCCGTGTACCTCTGGGGTTCAGAGGGGGTCAATGGGTTCAATTCTACTACCCTGTGTGCAAGGAATTCAATTCAATTTATTTGTATAGCGCTTTTGTCTCAAAGCAGCTTTACAGAACGTAAGAAACATATAATAAAAATTATAATAATAATAATAAGTTTAAAATTAAATTATCCCTAATAAGCAGGAAAACCACTGTGAGAGGAACCAGACTCAGAAGGAACCCCCCATCAATGATTCTTCCCCAATTTTTTTTTAAAAAGGGCCTTTCCTCCCGGGTTCGACTGGTTACCTCCCCCAATGGAATAGGGGACATTTTTCTAAATTTTTTCCACCCCCGAGCCGGTTTTTTTGGGGTTTTGTTTTAAAGTGGCGTCCGCCAATTTTCCCGGGTGTTTCCCTGCCTTTGTTTGCCCCTGAGTTTTTCCCCTTGGGCATTTAAGGCCAACAGGTTTCCCTCCCAGTAGGGGAATTTTTGGACAGAAAAGAAGGTT
This sequence comes from Hemibagrus guttatus, assembly GCA_033459395.1. Lineage (NCBI taxonomy): Eukaryota > Metazoa > Chordata > Actinopteri > Siluriformes > Bagridae > Hemibagrus > Hemibagrus guttatus. The sequence continues at coordinate 4,538,498 of JAUCMX010000025.1, read as the reverse complement.
TTACCCAAAAACCAAAAAAGGCCCAAATTCCCGGGTTAAATTTTCGGGCAGTTCCCCAAAATTTTAATGAATTTGGACAAAAATGGGGAAAAAATACAGCATTTATATCATGAAAAAACTTGGAACCATGGGAAATTTTTGGTTTTTTTTAAACCGGGCAGCTAAACCCTTTTGGTCCATTTGAATTTTACATTTTAAGGGGGGAAAAATTAAGAATTTCAAAAAATTAAAATAAACAACGTAGCATGACAAGAAAAAATCCAGTTCCCCAGGTGGGAAAATTAAAAAATGGAACCCCCAAATTTATTTGGCCGTCAAAGTCAGATTTAAAATTAACCTGTGAGGTATTTTAAATATTTAACGTAGAAACCCCAAACATAAAGGGTGAAAAATTTATTAAGGGGGAAAATTCCTTATAGAGAAATTTTACAAGGAAAGTCTTGAAGTTATTTAAACCTAACACATTTAGCTTGGCTTGCTCTTGCTAATTGTTGAAGTGAGAGGTATCACCATGGTGAGATCCAAAGAGCTCTCTGAGGCCTTCAGAAAGAAGATTGTTGATGCTTATGAGTCAATATGGTAATCGATATAAAAAGATCTCAAAAGAATTTGTAATCAGCCGTTCCACTGTCCAGAAAATCATTTACAAGTGAAGAACATTTAAAACAACTGCCCACATGGCCAGGTCAGGCCATCCAAGCAAATTCACCCCGAGAGAAGACCGCAAGATGCTTAAAGACGTCTCCAAAAACTATAAAATATCATCACGGGACCTACAGCAAGCTTTTTCTACAGTTTATGCCAAAGTGCATGAATCTACAATTAGAAAGAGACTACACAACTTTAATTATTATGGGATGTGTGCAAGAAGGAAACCTTTGCTGTCTCAAAAAAACTGGCAAGACTGTGTTACGGGGGCAAGTGCCCCCAATGGACCACTAGGGGGCCTTCAGCAGGGGTTTTGTTTATTTAGCCATGTGTTTGTTTTAGCCACGCCTTTCCCTAATGTGTTCATGCCTGTGTTCACCTGTTCCTAATGTGTCTGTGATTATGTTTCTTATTTATAGTGGCCGTCTGTCTGCATTACTTTGCCAGTCCTTGTCGTTGTGTTACGTCTGTGTGCTGCATGTTCTTTTGTTTAATAAAGCCCCTGTCCGCCGTCTATCTCCGCATTGGGTCTGATTCCTCTACACCGGCACGAACAGCGTGCTTCCGTCTCCGCAGCTCAGCAGTTTTGTGACAGACTGAAGTTTCCCAAAGAACACAGAGACAAAGGCCAAGACTTCCTGTATAATGTGCTTCGGTCAGATGAGTCTAAAATTTAATTATTTGGACACCATTACAGGGCATGTTTGGCGTAAACCAAATACAGCATTTCAGTAAATGAACCTCACACCAACTGTGAACCATGGAGGTGGAAGTGTTCTGGTTTGGAGATGCTTTGCTGCAGCAGGACCTGGCCAGTTCACCATCATAGAGTCCATTATGAATTCTACATTGTATCAGAGGGTGCTTGAGGAACATGTAAGACCATCTGTCAAAAAATTAAACTAAAGCGGAACCGTGCAGCATGACAATGACCCAAAACATACCAGTAAATCCACCAAGGACTGGCTGAAAATTAAAAAATGGAGAATTCTGGAATGGCCGAGTCAAAGTCCAGATCTAAATCCTATTGAGATCCTGTGAGGTGATTTGAAATGGACTGTGTGTGTGAGAAACCCCCCAAACATCACACAGCTGAAAGAATTCTGCATTGAGGAGTGAGGGAAACTTCCTTCCAGTCCATGTCAGAAACTGGTAGATGGCTACAAGGAACGTCTCACTGAAGTTATTTCAACCAATGGGGGAAACACTAGCTATTAGTGCATAGGGTGTCCTAACTTTTTCCTCAGGTGTTGATTTCTTTTTACATTTAATAAGTAAAAACAAAGTGATATTTTGTTGTTTACATGCAATTACATCACTTTCATCGACAGGTACAAATTAAAACAAAATCAGAAACTGACATGTTGACATTTATCAATAAAGCACTGAATATTCAATGGGATGTCCTAATTTTTTCACATGACTGTATATACAGTACAATCTCTGTTGAAGCCTCTGCTGAACAGATGTAGCTAATAAAGTTTGCTTGCATTTCTGAATAGACAACAAAGCTAGTCTGAGTTTATTAAAAGGACAGAACTGTAGATCTCCACCACCAACTCTAGTTCTTCCTCATGCTCCATTTTCAAAAACTGATTTTTCTTTATAAGTGTAGCAGCAAAACATGACAGTGTGGAAATGGGTATTAGAGGGGTTATTAGAGATGCTAATAAGTTCCAACTGAACCAATTTCTCATGCTGAAGCAAGCTTTGGGTATTTTAGTGACTTCTTGTTTTCTGTAATAGCGTTATGAGGAGAATTCAGAGTTGGAATGGAGTGTAGGACCTGTGAGACGAGATTAGATTGAGTGGAATGAAGGTCAGCGTGGGTTAATAAAGATAAGGTTTTGGGAATTAATTGTGAAGTTACTGTCTTGTCTGCAGAGAGTTTGTGGGGAAAAAGTGCAACACTTTTTCCTTTAATTTCTGCCACGTTTTTGTATGTTAAATATAATTCAGTTTAACTATAAATAAATAAATAAATAAATAAATAAATAAATAAATAAATAAATAAATAAATGAATAAATAAATAAATATGGGGGTTATACTTTCTGTTTCAGTGAAAAATATAAGAACAAGTATAATCATAAAAAATCCTTTCTGAACTTTTTACATGCCACTTTCATTTTTTTTAACATTTGTCTTTTTCTTTTTTGGAAAAGCATTTCTATTTAATTTAATTAAAGCAATTTGCCTCTTCTGCCAGAAGACCAATTTATCAAAAGGGTGAAAAGAAGAAAGAAAAAGAAAAAAAGGCAAAAAGAAAGGTAAATAAATGTAAACAAAACAAACTAAAACAAAGGGGTGGAGGGGTAAAGTATCTACGGTACCATCTACGGGTAAAAATATATAGATCACAGTTCCCTCTAACGGAGTATCGTATTTTTTCTTATTTTAAAAATGCTATAATTCGGTGGTCTGAAGGATTTTCAAAGAGGCAACAACCAGCGTCTGGCTTTTAAAGATGTCAAGGACTGAGTGTCAGATTACTTTGTGATGTTCCTAGCGAAATCCAACAGCAGACATTACATTTTTTTTTTGAAAGAATTGCAGACATATTCCCAAAGTAGTCACAGCAGAAATTATGTAGCATTGGACAGAGGAAAAACATGCAGCATAAATTACAAGGTGAGTAACGACATGTGTCACAAGTGTCACTAACACCGAGATAGAATTTGGCTAGGCAAAGTTTTGAAAAATGAACTCTGTACAGTTCTTTAAAATTGTATAAGACAGAGCCGGGAACATATTCAGCTTGTGTCTATACATCTTCAGTATTGAAGTCTCCCATTCTAATTATTTAAACCTCATTCCGACCTGCTGTTTTAATTCTTACAAGTGTGGATTTATCTAAAGGGAGGAGTTGATTATAAATTGTAGATATTAAAAGCTTGATTTAAAAGTAACGTGGCCTCTCAAGGCTTATTCGGTGGTATAAATGGACTCCTGTCACCTTTAATGGAGATTTATTTCATGTAATGACATCATATCCTAGCACTATTTTCAGTCAAATGAGTGAGCAGCTCCACATTTTCTGCTTTTGGAACTGCTTGTGTATTATTGTACAACAATCAATGAATATTATTTTCAAAAAGTACTAAACATTTACTGAGAAATTTGTTGTGTGTTTTAACATTTTCAATAAAAACTAAAATGTTCAGTGATGTCTCTGATTGCTTCTGATCAGCCTGGGACATCCTACTAGCTAAAAATATAAGAAAAAAAAATTTGAGCACATTTTGTGTTTTTTATTTTTATTTTTTGTTGACTGCTCAGTATACTTTGTTGTACAAACACATTACCACATAATTATTAACCAGATTAATCCATTTTTATATTATATTGAAAACTTCAATAATATTTCCCTTTGTAAACGTCTGAACATGAAAATGAAATACATTCATTCATTGTCTACCGCTTATCTGAACTATTCTCGGGTCACGGGGAGCCTGTGCCTATCTCAGGCATCATTGGGCATCAAGGCAGGATACACCCTGGACCAAGTGCCAACCCATCACAGGGCACACACACACACACACTCACACACTACGGACAATTTAGAGATGCCAATCAACCTACCATACATGTCTTTGGATTGGGGGAGGAAACCGGAGTAACCGGAGTACCCAGAGAAAACCCCCGAGGCACGGGGAGAACATGCAAACTCCACACACATGTGGCGGAGGTGGGAAACGAACCCCCAACCCTGGAGGTGTGATGCAAACGTGCTAACCACTAAGCCACCATGCCCCCCCCAAAATGAAATACAGAAAAACAAAAAAGTTAACAATACACTGCATTTATATGTACTAATGTTTATCTGTCTATGTTTATCTACTAATGTCATACAACACATGCTGAGACGGATACAATTGCAGTTACTGTTCTTTTAATGATCCGCAAATCCATAACGCTAGGCAGATTCAAGGTCACAAAAAACAGGCTTAAGTCAGGCGATTGGCAAACAGAACAACTAAACCATAAGACTGCACACAAAAATCAAGAAACCAGGCAGGCAACCAAACCAGTACAGTGTGCACAGAATAACTTAATAGACTTGATATTATCAGGTGCACAGGACGAGCTGAGTGAATACTGTTTGAAGCCCCATGACAGAAATGTGTGTGTGATTAAGCTATCAAATCTCTATGATATATAAATCTAAAATATTTTAGATGTTTGAGATTTTACAGAGACAGATGATACCAATGCTAGTGATCCAGTGCACCTCCTAGCTCATGTACACAACATACTGACTCCTGACTTCTTATATTCTGCCACCTGATACACGGTGACCGGACACTTCTGCCTCAAAAGGTGAAAAGAAAAACATGTTTTCTTTCTTTCTGTTCTGTATGTTGGTCAAACGGTTCAAGGACAAACGCCTCAGAGCTGCAGTCACCTCAATTAAACCCGGGCAGGGTCAAAAAGTTTTATTCTGACTCTGTTTCTTTGAGTTGAATGATCTTGTCGGCCTTTGGTGTGTTGAAGCAGGACATTAAATGAACATTTCACACACAGTTCACTGTGTGCAATTTGGTAAAATAATGGACAGTTCACAGAATAAAATTTGACAATTTAAAAACAAATGCAGGGGGGCATGGTGGCTTGGTGGCTTAGTGGCTTAGTGGTTAGCACATTTGCCTCACACCTTCAGGATTGGGGGTTCGATTCCCGCCTCTGCCGTGTGTGTGGAGTTTGCATGTTACTCGGGGGTTCTCTCCGGGTACTCCAGTTTCCTCCCTCAGTCCAAAAACATGTGTGGTAGGTTGATTGGCATCTCTAAATTGTCCGGTGTGTGTGTGTGTGTGTTCCCTGCAATGGGTTGGCACTCCGTCCAGGGTGTATCCTGCCTTGATGCCCAATGATGCCTGAGATAGGTACAGGCTCCCCATGACCCGAGAATGGTTCGGCTAAGCGGTAGACAATGAATCAATGAATGAAAAACAAATGCACAGTTTGTTTTAGTAAAAAATGGAAAGCTGAATAAAAAGAAAGAAAAAATACTTAAACAAAATGAACCATTCAGTACAACAAATAGATGTTGTAAATGGACAGTAAAGGGAATTCAGTGGGGAAAAAGTAAAATATCTAGAGTTAGAAAAACCAAAAAAGTTTTTTTTTTTTTTTTTTGCCAGTTTTGGTTTACAAAAAAGACAACTGAGTAAAATAATGGGGGAAAAAAGCAGACAGTTAAGCAATAAATAAATAAATAAATATGCAGTTACATGAAAATGTGAATAAAATGAAAAATGGTTTATTGATTGAAAAAACAAACAGTTTGGAGAGGTGGCAGAGTTTAGCCTTTCTTATTAGTATAAGTAGTAGTAACAGTAGTAGTATTATATTTAGTAGTAATTCAGAATGGAATTAGTGAAAATCAATTTTAGACATTTGTGACTTTGACCCTATTTGGGTCTAATCAGTTTGTCTGCTGGTTGCTATGGTAATTCCAGATAAAACCTCAAAGATTAAACCAGTCAATCTTGAGATATTGTGCTAAAGAATTTTTTTTAATGAGTTTTTTTAATGATATTCATTTCTGTGATTGCAAAATAATAAATAAAAAAATCCCAAAAAAACCTTTTTTTTATGATATTAGAGGAGCTTAATATTTTTCACAATTACCTACCAGTGTGGAACATGAGTACAGCTATCATAGAAAGTAATCACATGCATCCTCACTGGGAAAAGTTTAAAGGAAGAATCCTGTGCTTGTAATTTCATCAATACGAGTTGTTTTTCTGCCAAAAAAGCACAAAAAAGCTCCATTGCAATAAAGGAAAATTCTAAAACGATGCAAACAAAAAAAAAATCATTTTTTATTTCACTTTTTAATATTTCTGTACAGCATTGATTTCAGAGCTGTTAATATCGGACGCTACCGGCTACTGAAAACCTTGCAGTAAACAAGCCGAGATGCTGCATTTACCTAAATACGTATGTAAAATAGCAGAATCATCATGGCGATGTTATGGGTGGAGGCCCTGTGTTGGGCCACTAGGGGGGGGTTTCCGTCAGGGGGTTGTGTCATGCCTGTGTTTATGTTTACGTCTATGTCATGTGTCTTGCTTTAGCCCCGCCTAGTCCTATTGTTTCCTGATTGCTGTACACCTGTTCCTCATGTTGCTTGTGATTAGTCTTTGTATTTATAGTGGCCTTTTGCCAGGGCTCGGGGCTGGTTGTTGTCTTTATGTAGTGTCTATGTGTGGTGTTGGTCTTGTGCTTACGGTTGTTTGTTTTAAGGTAATAAAACCCCTGTCTTTTGTCTTTCTGTGCTGGGTCTGTTTCCTTCATGCTATGGACACCGGAAATGTGACAGGCGACATGCTTTAAGACGATCTGTCAGACAGGGTAAAAAATCTTTATTCAATACACTTTTTTTGTTCCATTTATTAAACACTAAACCTTGTATCAGCATTAATGTCAGTGTTAGTGATAGCACCGGTGTTACAAGTCTGCTGGGTTACAGAAAAAAATGACGACAATTTTGAATAAAGAAGCAGAAGAGAATCATCAGGCGCTCAAGGCCACTCGATTGTTAAGCACCTTTTATGACCATATTAAAGAGCAGGTATGCAGGAAGGGCACTTTAAAGGGACGACTGGATTCACTGCTCCTTTCACTGACAATCTGAATACTCACATATCTCTAGGTTTGATTAAAGTGCACTCGATGACACAAGGAGAAAGATTCCTCTCTGATATGCGCGCACACACACTTCCACCTGCCTGTCTTTTATGTCTTTATGTGAATGTTGCATTTGTGTATAATAAAAGCTGAAAAATGTGCTCTGAAATGCATTTCCTCCAGCCACAACATATGAGCAATGCTTTAGTTTTGTCTTAAAAACCAGCAGCCCAAACTTCACTACTCTCCACATTTTTTAATTCCATATTGAATTCTCAAATCTGATTGGTCTGAATGTGTGTGCTATTTTTGGGTTTCCAACTGTGCCTCAGACAATTTATATCAATGAGCTCACTGTAATACATTATAGTTTCCATAGCAACATCTAATATACATCAACCAGCTGTCTAATATTATGTCACCAAAACAGTTCTGCTTGATCAAGGCATGGAATCCACAAGACCTCTGAAGGTGTGTTGTTGCATCTGGCACCAAAACATCACCAGATCTTTTAAGCCCTGTAAATGAGTTGTGAGGTGAGGCCTCCATGGATTGGACTTGTATGTCCAACACATTCACACAATTTTTGCAGTGTATCAGGGAGCATTGGCCTCTGCTATTAGTTAATGTTGCCATTAAGGAGTGTACTTGGTGTGCCGCAATGTTTTTGTAGGTGGTATGTGTCAATAATTTCCACATCAATGCCAGTACCCAAGGTTTCCCAGCAGAACATTGCCCAGTGCATCACACCACCTCCTCTGGCTTGCCTTCTTCCCTTCCCACAGTACTTCCTGGTGCCATCTCTTCCTTAGGGAAGCAACACACACACGGCCATCAACATGCTCAGACCAGACCTCCTTCCACTACTCTATAGTTCAGTTCTGATGCTTACATTTTCATTGTAGTAGCTTTTGTTGGTATACCGGAGTCAGTATGGTCACTCTGACTGGTCTACAGCTACACATCCCCATACACAGCAAGTTCTGGCACTATTATATCAGAGCCAGCATGAGCATTTTCAGCAGGTTGTGCTACAGTAGCTCTTCTGTGGAATCAGACCAGACAGCCTAACCTTCTTTTCCTATGTCATCAATGAGCCTTGAGCATCTATTACCCTGTCCTCTATCCGTGGACCACTTTTTGTAGGTACTAACTGCTACATAATGGGAACACCCCACAAGACCTCCTGAGAACTGACTGTTCACTCGCTGCGTAATATACCCCACCTCTTAATAGGTGCCATTGTAATGAGATAATCAGTGTTATTCACTTCAGCTGTCATTTATACTGATATTATGACTGATGTGTGTGTCCATGGATCTGGATGGCAGACACTCTGCATAATCTAAGACACAGATAACAAAATTGTTATGAGATTTTTATTTAATATTCAGGTAAGGATCTTTGTTGTGAGTGTTTTGTCACAATCACAGTGCTTTGCGATGTTTCAGCACTTTACACTTTATGGTTTATTTACAAAAAGACAGCCTGTGTTTTTTGAATGTGTGAGAGAGAGAGAGAGAGAGAGAGAGAGAGAGTATGGCTGTTGAGTGACTATTTATTGTGGAGAGAGAAAAGGAAATAAATTTTCTTTTAGATGCTCCACAAATATTAAATTGATGTCCAAAGCAAGCATCTGGAGGCATTTGGCTTCTCACAATTGAAATAGTTACCCCTGTGTGATTGTAAACTCTGGGTAAACGGAAACCTGGGTGATCTTGTTTGACGTTTCACACTGCTCATACTTTACCTGGTGTTAACGCTGTACACTCCAACACAGCCATGATTGGATAAATACAGAGCACAACTACCTTAAATAACTTGTCTTATGCTTTCACATCAGAGAGAAAACACGTACTCGGCTGGTTTAAGCCTCCTGAAATGCACGAAGACCAGCAGACAAAAAGACAAAAGAAAGAAAACACAGAGGAGCAAATTATTTTGGGGAAAAATATTTCTTTTAAGTGTGGAGAGACTTGTGTTTACGCATCACTGTTTACTGCTCCATCGTCCTCTCAGAAATGGCATTTGGCATTTTATTGCTTTCTAATGACACAAACAACTTTTCAGGATTTTAGTGAATGCTTTAAGAGAACACATTAGCACCAATCTAACCTTCATAATTTGACTGTATTTTTAAAAAATGTTTCCCTAAAACTACTGTTTTTTACAAAAATGCAGGGTTTCTGTGTCTGTGCTAAGCACGTGATATGAGGCACATGCTGTTGAGTTTCTGACTGGGTGTCTGTTGCAAAGCTGTAACATCCTAACACCATGTCATTTCTGTTCCTCTACTCAGGTTTAAAAGCATGGTTAAGAACAACAACAATAACCCGGGGTTAAGCGCAGTCTGAAAAAGCTTTCTGAGTTCATGAGTGTGACTGATGTTGCTGCATGAATCAGTCTGGGCTAGAAAGATATCAGCCCCCAGCCCCACACAAACATATCTTGTTTATTTATTTATTTGATTTTTCCTTTCCACGTGTCTCTGAGAACAACAGTACGTTATTTGGTGCCATTAATGGTATTCCTTTCAAGTTACTAATGCAACACATTGTTCAGGAGGAAGTGGCATCACATGTTGTGTCACTCGAGCGTATCTCTCTCTTTCTGTCTGACAGTCATGTCACACAATTGTGTCACTTTATCCTTTAGTGTGTATTCCCAAAAAAGTAAATAAATCAAACAAGAAAAAAGAAAAAGAACACTTTAGTGCTGCTCTACAGCCTGGAGTAAACTTTCTGCTTTCCTTGATATACTTTTGTAAGAACAAAAAAAAGCACTTTTTCTGGCTTTGAGTAAACCTTTAGACAAGATGTTTCCTAAAGTGCTCGTCTTCTCAGACCCCCCCGAAACCCCGTGGATTGGCGGCAACTAATTAAAGGCAGTTGCTTTATTTATAAGGCAAGCAAGGAGACTCAGCATGCAGTCTGCAGTTACAAATTCTCTTTTCACACTCTGAACTCAGCTTCTGCTTTAGTGCCTTGCAAAGGGTTCGAATAATGCATGAATAAAAGATGCAAAGAGATGCACACAGATGATGGTGCGACTGTGCTTTTCAAAGCCCAACCTAAAACAGCTCTCATGCCGCTATCAATGACTTTCACGTATAATAATAAAATCAAACTTGTTTTTTTGTCGGGTTACATCAAAAGAAGTGTGTGTGTGTGTGAGCTGTTATCTGAGTTGATTAATATTAATATAAGATAAGAGATAGTGTTAGCTAGAAAAATGGCTAGGGTTACTGTATATTCAAGTGTCTGAACAGAAGACGAATGTTCGCTTAAACTTTGTGGTACTACGATGCACATTTCATGCTAATCTGCTAATCATGCCAAGCTAATTGCTTTTGGTTTTAAAATGGAATGAAACGAAAAGGTTCATTTATTTATCTATCTATATATATATATATATATATATACACACACACACGTTGAACATACTATAGCAGCTAGAAACAAAGATCATCACCTTTGTTCTGAAAACTTACAAAGCTACAGCTTCATGTCTGACAGTTACAAATCGCTGACACTGGAAACGCCTTCCATCGGTATTAAAGAAATGTCTCCTTACAGAAAACGTCACCATATCAACAGTTGCCTTTGATAAATAAGACAAATAATAAAGAATTAGATTCAGCACATGAAAATATTCATGTGACCATCAGAGCTGCTGTTTTCCTAGATGAATTTGAAAAATAAATAAATCTGGTTTTGAATGGCCAAGAAATATGAATATAACTCAAAACACTTAGATGTGGTATTTATTGGATTAGAATCTTCAATTTCATATATAAAAATATTTCTTGTACTGAAAGACTAATATCTGTTATTATAATATATGTGTTCACACTGTTAAAGATTTCATTTCAAAGTGTTGCGTCTTCTTGTCAGGAATGGAGGAGAGCCTGCAATTGCAGTCTGACAGGTTTTTATTACTCCAGGCAATCAAAACAAGAACAAGACTCATGGTCAGGGTCGAGACACAGATCGAGGATCAGGCGATCAACAAACTGCATACACTTCACGTATATGTGTGTGCAGCGAGTGCTTATATACTGTGAAGGGGGCTATTGAGTCTAGGAGTGTGCAATCAGTAATCAGGTGCAATCAGTAAACCTGAACGTGAGAGTGTTTGTGATGGCATTCGGGAAGCCATGTTTGCAGTCTGGGAGTTGTATTCTGGTTCAATGCAGACTCTGCACCCAGGACGCTGTGGATATAAAATAGGTTTAAAAAAAACCCAAAAGATTTAAAATGGGAACAATTGAAAAATAAAATCATGTAGACAAGAAAGGAACCCATATGAACCCAAATATAGTGTGCATTCCCATTTCACCACATAGAAACAATGCATCTTACACAGCTTTTATTGATAGCCTACTATTTATATTTTCCTTTCTGTTACTAAATACAGTAAATACAGGCTTTGGCTTTTTTTCCCCTAATTTCCTGCTTTGCTATTGCATCTGCCCCATCAAATAAAGCCTGAGATTGATATTTATGATCTGCGATGACAGTAATAAAACCATTTCTTTCTCCAGTTAGAGAGAAAGAGAGAGAGAGAGAGAGCGAGAGAGGGCGCGCGTGAGAGAGAGAGAGCAGTGAGAGGAATGCTTAAACTGAACCTTTTCGCAAACACTTACCTTAAATGATGAAGAAGTGACAGATCACTGAGGTTTTACATGCGACTCTTTAACAAGGAAACTTTTCCTCTTGAACAAGGAAAAGTTCTAGTTGCTGACAGTCTTATTTACAGTACTGAATAAACATGAAATGTATTGAGTGCAATGTTTTGCTCTGTATTTTATAAATAATTAAAGAACATTGAATTACCAATAGATTCTTTCGAAATAAACCTGCTTTTGTTGGGGTTAGTGTAAAAACTTTGAGTTCTGGTTGTGGTGGTAAGGGGCAAAATAACGATGTCTGTTTGGGGTGCACATGACCCATACCTTTCTGACATGGAGAATCCAGAATTTAAGTATTCTGAGCTGTACTGGTTAAGATTTGGGCTTTTCTACTTGCTTCTTTGAACCCAAGATGCTCAATGGCAAAGCTTTAGTCGAATACTTGAGTAACTCCAGATGGCTAACATGGTCAATGTGCCTGTGGTGTGCTGTAAAATGCTGTATCCAAAAAGGGGACAGAATAAGGCTGGACCCATTCATGATCTTCCTCAGCTCTGTACCTCATTCTGGTCAACCAGGTACTGGAATCCCTTGCTGGCCCACTGGGATCTCCGGCATCCACTGAAGGCAGTAGGGAGGTGAAAACTTTTACATAGGACACTTTCCAGAGGGAATATTTTAGCAGCAGATTAAAGCCATCAGATTGCGTGGTCTGTGAAACTCAAGGGATTCTACCACACCAGAAGTCATTACAGTAGTCCAGTAGTCCCAGTAGTAAGCCAGAGTTATCCAAGCTTATCTGCAAAGGGCTGGTGTGGGTGCAGGGTTTTTTTTTTTTATTCCATTTAACCAAGGCCCACACCTGGTTCCACCTGTTTAATCAGTCAGTTGTGGCTGACAATAGATTTAGGCCCTGTCCACACGAACGCGGGTATTTTTAAAACCTCAGCTTTTTTTATGCGGTTTGTCGGTTCGTCCACACGCAAACGCAGCATCAGGTCACTGAAACCGAACATTTTTAAAAACCCCTGCCAGGGTGAAGATTTTCAAAAACCCCGGTTGCTGTGTTATCGTGTAGACAGTGAAACCAGAGATTTTTGGCTTGTGATGCCGGCGTACGCGCTGTCGTCTCCTTTGTTTGATGTCAGATTGTGCGCCGCTATCTTCTTTTTTTTATTTTATTTTTTAATAAATACTATTATTATAATTTGACATTGAAGCATTCAGTATTCAAACAATTCAAACAAAATAAGGCACAGAACAGGTTTACAAAACAAGTACACTATAGCAGGGTGTGATTTGTTGAAAAAACAGAGAGGGATGTTTTGAAAATTAGCTGATCTGCTGTTCTGAGTTCTCTTCATTTTTCACTTATTTTGCAAGTTGCATTTTTCACGCTGACATTTGAGCGTTAGTCGGTGCTTGGTGACATTTCGAAAAGTCGTGCATGGAAGACCAGTGGAAGAGGATCGCGGTATTGTCCTAGACACGGAGCGGGAGCGTTGATAGTGAAAGTCCGTTTCTGGTTTTATTATTGTTTGCGCTAACAGCGTTTCACTTGGGTATATTTTTCAAATATTTGAATGTTTTATTTTTATGCATTTTATATAATCTATTTTTGAATAAGCATTAATGACTATGTTGGGGGGGGGGGGGGGTAAATCGCAACCTGCACTATAGTATCAATAGGATATCGTATGATCATGAACAAGTCAATCAACAGAGAGAAGGAGAGAACAATTAATATAAAAACAAAGCAAACAAAAAAGGGGGGGTGCTAGAGGGTCCATTTAATCTTTCTTAATAATGTTGAATTCACGGCATATCTTAAGAAGTTTTATTCCATTTTTTATACGTTAGTGAACGCTATCTCCTTTGTTTTCATGAAATAAGTGTGTGTTAGCCTAGCGGAACAGGTAATATCATTTTTCTCAGGCTTCTGATTGGCCAACATGGCTTTACGGTTGAGATTATATCGCCACCTTTTGGTGTGGAATGCTCTTGACAGCGCTTCAGACCGTGTTTTTGCATTTTCATGTGGACGGAGATTTTTTTGAAACCGTGCTTGTGTGGATGAGATTTTTTTTAAAAACAAAGGAGGAAAAACACGTTTTTAAAAATACCCGTCTTGTGTGTCTTACGTGTGGACTAGGCCTTAGTGTGGCTTCTGCTTGGTTGAAATAAAAACCTGCACCAGAACAGTGCTTTCTGGATAAAGTGGTGCCTCCACCAAGTGTATATTTACTCAGGGTTGCTGGCTGGAAAAATGGGGGTAGTTTCCCAACTTTCAAATCAAGCTCCAATTTAGAAAAAAAAATCAGAGTTAATTGAACCCCAATCCCAAACCACCTTTCTAAGGATTATAATGCTTATAATTGATTCTGATAGGTTTAATGAAATGTATCTAAATCCAAATGATCTTCAGGTATAGGATAGACTTGGTAGGCTTAGTCACTAGCAGTGTCATTCTATGAACTCACAGGAACCAGGATGGGTGAATTGTTCAAGGTTGTTGCAAGGTTTTACACCCACAGAAATATTGGTTCACCTGAAATCCTAGCCAGAGAGGAGGGGGATGACGCAGACAACCAGATGTGCTCATCACTGAATCATTGGATGCTAAGGTGAGCAAACACAGCAGAGATTTTTTTAAGCTCACATCATCCTGATCAATACACAAACTACATAGCTAATTATAGAATAAACACGCTAATGCCTTTCTGATTACTAATAAGATGCATATGGGAATTTGCTTGGGTATACATTGCATATTTGTAGTATGTCACTGACTACTGGTGGTAGAACAAGTTGAAAATATTTGCTCTCTGTATTTGCTAGCATCGTTTGTACTGTAGCACCTATCTATTTGAGCATATCAACCTCTTCATGTATGGAGCAAGATACACATACTGTGTTTAAAGTTCATTGATATTTCACACTAGAGGACTAAAGAAGTGTACCATCATCCCTCATTCCCAGTGATAGATGCCATCTTCATGATCTCAAGGTAGGTCCATCTTATCCCTTGCACCTCAATGGAGTACAGCTGTTGTATTTCTGTGTTGTTTGCTGAGGGCTGAATGGTTTCTCTCGCTCTCTGCTGTGCCTCAATCTTGCTATCATAAGGTGGTCTGAGCAAGCACTATTACAGGGAGAGACTCCAGAGAAAAACCTAAATGAATTTGTAATAGTAAGTCATCTCCCACATGGGCAGACAAATATTAGACAAATGTCTAATATAGAGGAACTGAAATCTGTACTGGGCCACATAACCTCGAGAGGCACCATGAATTGCACCATTAATTGCTAATAAATTTCGGATTTGACCACCCCTGATAGCACTTTATCTGCATCTGCGAAATTAAAATTTAAATGTGAAGGAAAGGAAGCAAAGCCTTATTGTCCCTAAAATGGCAAGCCATGATGGTGTGACTACAAGATGTCGGCTTGGGATTTACTTTGTTTTTAAAGAATGAAGAGGGTAATAACTTTGCGTTTCTCAACCGAGCTTAGGGATGGACATGAAATAATTACTCTTTACTGTGTACGAGAAAGTCTTCATACATCTTTGAACTTTGAGAATAATGCTCAGGCACACGCTTTCTCCTGTGAGGCGCAAGCATCTCTGAATTATTCACTGTATAAGGTCATTACATGAGTGCAGACTAAACTGGGAAGAGATTATTTAAAATGCTGCCGTCTCTCTTTGTCTGTCTCGTTCTGAGGACAAATGCCACACCTGAGGTTATGGAAGACAGGCTTGTGTAGATGCAGAGGAGTTCCGGTAAGAAGTCCATATTCACATCCATAGAAATGTGAGCTTCATTTCCTGAGAGAGGGGCACGCAGGAAACTGTGGCTTCACTCTGTCTGGGAGATAAAAGCTTTCAGGACCACCAGAAAGAGATAAAAACAAGAGACAGAAACAAACAGAGTTTCTTTATGGGAGAATCAGTTTGCCATCTCTCAATCTTTCTCCCTCCAGCTGTGTCTCTTTGCAATGATGTTTATTCTCTCTCTCTCTCTCTCTCTCTCTCTCTCTCTCTCTCTCTCTCTCTCTCTCTCTCTCTCTCTCTCTGTGAGAAAGTGATGGATATGCTTTCACAAAATTTTGAGGTGGGTTAACTCAAACATGTGTGTGTGTATGTGTGTGTGTGTGTGTGTGTGTGTGTGTGTGTGTGTGTGTGTGTGTGTGTGTGTGTGTCATAGAAACCAGGACGAGAATTTGAAGATTGATCTGCTGCAGCTTTAGCGACACACAGTCTGTGTTTTATTCCCAGAGGAGAGAGATAGAATAGAGAGAAGCGGGTAAAAAAAATCAAAAGACAAAACAACAATAATAAATGAGAAAACTCAAATATTGGTTTGTAATAAATATTTAACAATGAATCTTTACAACTGCATCAAATTCAAATGATTATTTCACACTGACAAGAATTTATTCTGAAAATTGTGTGTCTAGTGTCTGATGATGAATTTGACTTTTTATTTTTTTTTGTGCATTTATTCCACTCATCATAATAGCAATATGGCCGTTCCATCAATAACTGTGGTGGAATGTTCTTGGGCTCCTCTCCAAGCTGCTTTATATAGTTGTTTCTGCCTCATCTTATTGCAGAGATACTGGACATTCTGTACTCTGGTCTACAAGCTTGACACCGCATCACCTCTCAATAACTGCATTTCCATGGTAGTAGTGGAAGGACACTTTATAAATGGAAGTTACAAGTTAGCATATTCAAATTGTAGATACTATTTGTGATTGTGAGCATCTCTTGTATTTATTACAAATGCAGAGCATAGAAAGAAATCGTGTGAAATGGATAATATTATTATTCTTTTTTACTACAGAAAAAAGTGCTCTGAATTTGGATCTGCACTGTGCAGCTTCTCTATCAGAAATCTAACTGTCATACATATATATATGATAAATGGAGTACCTACATTTCAAAGCAGTGATGCTCTCACAGCCCTCTGAGAAAATGTTGGTAAGCCTATAGCTTCATTACTTTTAGTGACACTTCAGACCAGCATTGATAATAATATCGTAAATCTGTGACCAGAAGCGCTGCACTATAATATTTGGAGAAATGTGTTTACCAGAGAAGCAATCATATGTTCCCAAGGTCCACTATTCCCAGAGCTCATGTTACCAGGGTTACGTGTTCTCTGGGTCCTACATTCCAAGGTTTCCTATGATTCCAGGTCTTATATTCTTATAGTTCTTGGTATCTAGGGCCACAGAATAATATGTTCAGGGTACTAGATACCATGTCTTCCCATAATATTAAGGTCATAACTCCCCAGGGTCCTATTGTCCATACAACCATCCTTCCTTTTTTTTGAACCACTTATCCTACACTGGGTCCCAGGAAGCCTGGAGACTATCCCAGGGGAACTTGGGGCACAAGATAGGATACACTGTGGATGGGGTGCCAGTCCATTGCAGGGCACAATCGCACATACATTCACACACTACCGACAATTTAGAGATGCCAATCAGATAACACATGTCTTTGGACTGGGAGAGGAACCCAGAGTGCCATACAACCTCCACGTTCACAGAGCAGAGGCAGGAATCGAACCCACAGCCCTGGAGGTGTGACACAAACTTGCTAAACCACTCCATTCATAACTCAAAATGAACTATACACTAATGCCAAAATACATTCCTAAGGACTTTCTTCAAAGTAGCAAATTTCCAGGCTTCTATATTTCCAGTATGCTCATAAGGCCATATATAGCCAAAGTTCTAAAATCCCAGACACAGGGCCACATCTTTCCTGTTACACAGTATTATACTGCCTCAGGAGTGTTGCATAACCCCAGCATTACACAGCCCCATGTTCTTACTGCCTGGTGTATATATTTCCAGGGTCCTAGATTTCCAGGGGCAGTGCTCTATGTTTCTGGGCCCTTATATTTCCAGGATACTAAATAAATAAACAAATGTTCCCCTTTGCTTATTTATCATACAATTCCATTTTTTTTTTTGTTCCCAGTTTCCCCGGGTCCTGGAATCATGTCGATATATTTTCAAGGTCATCCTGTATGTTCCTGGTGCCCTATATTCCCAGGACACTATATTTCAAGAGTCCTATGTTTCCAGAGCTCTACATTTCCAGGGCTGTTTGTTTTTGTTGTCCTATTTTTTTTAAAAATAGATGTTTTTAAAAAGTTTTTTTCAAAAAAACACACCAAAATATTAGTGCTAATGGAAGCTACCCAAGTAAGCACAGAGCTGAGTGGACATAAGATGTGTTCAAATGGAACTCATTAGTTTGTGCTTTTCAGATGGGAAGACAAGCACTTGATATGCTTGGTTGTTGTTCAAGTATTTAATGCTGAGTGATCACTGTTGCTAGGCAACCATGAAATTTGAAAATTACTCTAGCTAATGGCTAATGCTAATGAGTTATCTTTTGCTAGCATATTTATATGAACCTCAACATTTTCTTTTGCTGTGTTGGTAAATGTTTGTGTTGGAAAATGTTGTACTACTAAAATGACTGTAAATTTATTTTACATCAACTGCCATCTAAAGTTCCATGGGATCTGCCATGTTCAGAAATATAAGCATTATGTAAAACTTTTTGGTGCTGCAAACAGGATGTGTGTGTTAGTGAGGGAAAATTCCTGATCATCACCAATGGTCATTGGGGTGTGTGTGTGTGTGTGTGTGTGTGTGTGTGTGTGTGTGTGTGTGGAGTGTGTGTGTGAGAGAGAGTGTGAGCAAAAAAGTGTAATAACTCTATATTGATCCACTGCACTGAAGATCCACATGACGACTGACCTCTTTCTGACCCTACAATCACAGCTCTCTCTCTCTTTCTCTCTCTCACACACACGCGTGCGCACACGTATACACACCTGTTGCACATCCTCTCACACACCCCTTTATCAAATAACACACTCTATGCAATAAGTGCACCAATAATAACTGTAAACAGTGTACCGCTCACATGAATCGACTCTTTTAGCAACTACTAGTTTTATACCACTTAAGACTGCAAATCCTGCAACCCACAACATACCTCCATGCCTCGAAGCCCAAAGCTCTGCCATTCAGAATCTGACTAAGGGGGAAGTGGACTATATACACTATCTAGGTACCTAAGTGTCCTTTTATGGATCTGGACCAACAAAATGGCAAGGTGGAGCTTCTTTTCTCAGCTAGTTAGCATTAGCCTTCTTTCATTAGCATTCTTTTCTTTTCATTAGCAACTTTTTAACAAGTAAAACAGAATATTTTAGATGAATTTCAGCTCTGATTATTATAGTGCTCCTCCACCCTGCTGTTCTATTAAATTCGGAAAAATAGCTGTTAAGGTTTTTTTTATTTCACATTATACACACATTTTTTAACAGCACACACACGCGCGGTGCATCTGTGAAAAAATAATCTTAGTCTCTTCTGAAAAACCACCTCCTGTGAGCATTGATTTTTAAAATTCATTCATTGGGGTTTGTTGTTTGTCTTCGTCTTGTTCATAAGTAATTCAAGCGGGAGCTTCTAAACCAGCATCATAGATTTCAACTTTTTATTTTGTTGCTTCTGTGTTTTCTCTGTTGTATCATTTGGAGCGTTAGTTCTATAGGTTTGGTCCAATACTGCATGTTTTTTATAGTTATTTGTGGAGCACATTTTTGCTTGCCATTTTCCAATGTTTTTGGTTGAAAACTGAAAGAAACAGAGACAGAACGTTATTTCCAATAACAAGCGACCTACGAACCTACCATTTAATAATAATAGAAAAAAACAGCCACTCAATTTCACTGTTACTGTGAAAGAAATAAAAAAGTCAAATATTAGGTTCTATTAGGTAATATAAGGTGATTCATTTAGTCTAGGTGTCCATTACAATTTCTATTAAGTTTGTAACTTTTTTTTCCATTGTCTGTACCGCTTATCTGATCTATTCTCGGGTCACGGGGAGCCTGTCTCAGGCGTCATCGGGCATCAAGGCAGGATACACCCTGGACGGAGTGTCAGCCCATCGCAGGGCACGCACACACACTCGTTCACTCACGCAGTCACACACTACAGGCAATTTAGAGACTCCAATCAGCCTAGAAGCATGTCTTTGACCCTGTGGGAGGAAACCGGAGCACCCGGAGGAAACCCACCAAGCACGGGGAGAACATACAAACTCCACACACACACAGTGAGCCACCGTGCCACCTAAGTTTGTATTTTTAGATTTTAAATAGTTTATTAAGCCTAATTTTTCCTAATGTTCCAAAGTAAACGACAAACTTTATAAAAGTCCTTGCGCAAGTCGCTACTATAGAAATGACAATGTATTAGAACGAGCTCTTTTATATACGCCTGTGCTTTGCAACTGCACTGCTAACAGAGCTGCTGTTCAATCAGCACCTCCTGACCAATCAGAATCCAAACTTCAACAATAACAGTTTAATGAATTTATAGAACAAAGTTTAATGAACGTATAGAAGGAGTTAAAGAGAACATTACTGTATCAGTAACAATGCAACATGCTGTAACAGGAACTAACTAACATTTAAAGTAAAAAAAAAAAGCAACTCACTGGTAACAGTAACACCACTTCACCATCATGATTTCGATTATTGTGTCGAAAGTGTAGCAGCCACTGTCTTTAGGATAACACACACACACACACACACAAATGTGTACCATGTTCAAGAGTGTAGAACATCAGGCATGGCAACACTGTGACATTAACACACACTTCTGTATAACTGCACCTTCGAGTCTCATTCACACTTAATGAGTGGTGCATTATTCAGCCGCAGGTTTTACACTCAGCATCGTCAATAATGTCTCTCTCTCTTTCCCTCACATACACACACACATACACACAAACACAGTAAATCAACATCCCTCTCACTGTGTATTATTCCCAGTGTTTCTGCAACATTTGGCACTTTTCCCCCACAAAAAAAGTGACTAATTGGCAGTTACACTCCAGTTATAAACACCCACAGTGTCGCTTCTAACTGCTGCAGTGTTTAATTAACACAGAACACAAGGGAGTTATTGTACCAGTTGAATGTAGAAATCTTCAATTGACTATTTTTTTTTCTTTTCAGAGAACTCAAGCATCCAAACATTTGCCTAACCTCTTTGTATAAATGTCAAAAACCTCTAATTATTCAAACATCCCCAGTGGAGCAAATTTCTATCATAGCCAGGAACCCTTAACCTTTGTAAGAACTCCATGTGGAACCATGATTAAGAGCAAATAACCTTAGCTGTCCAAAGAACCTGTGCAGAACCCATTTGTCTTTAGTGCCAAAAAGCCTTAAACTATCTAAAGAACCTTGACAGTCACATTTACATTTAGAGACGTGGTTTAAAATCTCTATCAATAAATACATCCTGATACTGGTTCACTAGGTCCCTAGGAAGATGCAGGTCTTTAGATGTCGGCTGTTTGGCATCTAGCAGAAGTTCGTCCCACCTCCTATTTGCCAGACTAGAGAAAAGTCTTTATGCAGGCCTTCCTTGTACACTGAGACATGGTGGAACCAGTCAAGCAGTTCTAGAGGATTGGAGAAAGTGTGGTGTAGTGTGGGGTGTGGTTTGAGATTGAGGTGTTGGAGTGAGCATAGTAATGGGGGTGTGCGTGAGAACTTTCACAGTTGCTAAAGAATCCCTTTTCTCTAATACTAAAAGATCCTCAACTATCTAAAGAACTCCATATAGAACCCAGACATAATGCTTAACTGTACTGAAAACCCCATCGTAGAACCATTTTTCCACTAGTGAGGAATCAGTGAGAACTTTTTTTTATAAGAGTGAAGCAAGCATAGAAGAACCTTCTTTCATGGAGCCAAGAATAACAAAGAGTGAATGTTGAATAATTCTTTCAAATGTTTGAAGAATACTTGAAGGAACCTGTCACAAGCTGTGTAAAGAATTATTATGAAACACATTTAACTTTGATTAAAACTTGGTTGAATGGGTGATCCAGACAATGATCCAGACAACCCTTGAAGAAGATTTTTTCTATAATAAGAAAGAACCCTTAATTATGCTATTTTTCTAAAAAGATTTTTTTAAAGGATCTTTCTTGAAGCCAAGAACTCTCACACCTATCCACACATTTTTTAGAGCAAGACACTCCAGACAAAATCCTTTAAAAGCCTCTTTTCTGTAAAAAAAAAAAAAAAAAGAAAAAAAAAAGAAAAAGAAAAATCTTTAACTGTCTAAACCTCTGAGGAACATTTTTTCCTAAGACTCTGGAATCTCTGACCATCCAAAGAATACTAGAAACATTTTTTTTTTTGTGGGTAAAAAGTCTAAGGTAAAAGTCTAAGAGCCCCTGTGGAAGAGTAAAGCATCCTTGACTGTCCTGAGGAAGTTTTGTGAAACACTTTTTTGTTGAAAAAATCTTTTTTTTTTTTTTTTTTTTTATAAAAGGGACTCACCCTTTAAACAACCACTGTGAACCACTTATTCTCAGTGCCTAGAACTGTAACCTACACAAAGAACTCCGTCTAATTAATAGTGAACCCTTAACTATCCAAAATACACATGTATAGTCCATTTTGCTTACAGCCAAGAACTCTCACCTAAGGAATTGGGGTTTTTTTTGTTTTTTTGAGGAACATTAGCTGTCTACACATAGTCTTTGAAGAATACTCAACATTCCCCACGCAGAACCATTTTCCAAAAACACATCCTGTAACTATGCATAAAACCCTTTGTAGAGCCATTTTTATCTTAATGCAAAGAGCTCTAGTCAAAGAACCAGTGAAGAAGTCTTTTTTTCTGTAATAGCAAATAGCTTTTGATGAACCCTTTTTTTTCCAAAAAAGAAAAAAAAAAAAAAGAAATGTCATTTTTGATAAGAAATGTCATTCTTCAGAAATGAAGACTAAAAGCCTAAACCCTAATGCAGCTTCAGAAATCTGGTTAATGAGTTGAGACCGGGACGTTTTTAATTAGCGGCTGCTGTGCGCTCATAGCTGCGCAGACACAACTTTCCTTTGCATGCAGTGCATTAATTCTACACCAAAACCAAAGTAAAATGTCAGTTTCTCTGTTAGTATCATGACAAAATGGGTGAAAGGATTATCCAGCAAAAGCAGAACAAAAAAGACCCCATAACCTGCTAGAGAACCTACAGTATGTGGAACCTTTTCCTCGATGAATTTTAGCCATCCAAGAGGCAGAACCCTTTACTACGCAAAGAGCCACTGATGATATTTTAGTAGCATGAGCATTTATCTATATAAAGAACCCTTGAAGAACCATTTGATTAAGCGTTCATAAAAGTCAAGAATACTTTTACTATCAAAAGTACCCCAAGTAGTCCTTTAACTCTTTGAAGACTACACGTGGAAACCCTTTTTTCGGTGCTTTTTTTTTTTTTTCAAGTACATTCAACTATCCAAAGAATACTTGAAGTATCATTTCACTAGAGAAGAGCTCTTAGCTGTTCAAAGAACGCTTGGAAAACATTTTGGTCTCTGGTAATGAAAAATCTATAAATATTAAAAAAAAAAAATCCTTTGAAGGAGTGCAGTAGTAAAGAACGTTTAAGTGTTCAGAGAAGTCCAGGAAACATGTGCAAATCCAGAAAACGCATGTACAGTCTGAAAAATGTATGAAATGAGTCAAGGAAGCAGGCGCAAAATCCGAAAAACACAGGCAAATATAGGAAACATGCAAATGCAGAAAATGCACGCAAATTCGGAAATGATGTGCTAATACAGAAAACACATGCAAATGTAGAAAGCACAAAAAAAAAAAAAAAATGCACGCAGAATCTGGCAAATAAAAAATCGTGTGAATATACAGAAAACACCTGAAAAATCTGAGAATTCATGAAAGTTCAGAAATGATATGCTAATACAGAAAACACATGCAAATATGTGGTTGCTTTCGGCTGCTCCCTGTTCGGGGTCGCCACAGCGGACCAACTGGTCCGCACAACAACTTGGCACAGGTTTTACGCCGGATGCCCTTCCTGACGCAACCCTCCCATTTTTCCGGGCTTGGGACCGGCACTGCATCCAGTGGCTGGGAATGGAACCCAGGCCTTCCGCATGATAGGCGAGAAACCTACCACTGAGCCACCAATGCCCTAAAACACATGCAAATATAGAAAACACAAAAGAAATCTTAAAATACACATAGAATCTGAAAACACCGGACAAATAAAAAATCGCGCGCAAATACAGGAAAAATCAGAAAAGACACGAAAAATTCTGAAAATACATGTAAAATGTGTTGTAAGCAGGTACAAAATCAGAAAATCCATAAAAAATCAATAATCGAGTGCAAATACGGAAAACGCACGCAAATATTAAAAACACATAAATCACGTGCAGATGCAGAAATCACGTGTACATGCGGGAAAAACAAGCAACTAAAGAAATCGTGCATTAGTATTCTGCAGGTTTGTATTTCAGTATTTTTTTGGTTTTTAACGCAGACAGGCACGGAGAACCTAAATGGAACTGAGCGGGGTTTAAAGCCTGCACTGATTATTTGTGAGCTTTTATTTTCATTCCGTAAAAAGTTACACACAGAATTATTCATCACAGCTCTTTATTTCTGTTTGTACAATTATTTATGTGTGTGAATTAAATATGAGCAGCTGCAGGGTGAATAAGGTAGAACGAACACACACACACACACACACACACACACACACACACACACACACACACACACACACACATTCTGTCATAAATTTGGTCATTTCTGTTTCACTTGAAATTAAAAAGAGGATTAAAGTTGTGTGTGTGTGTGTGTGTGTGTGTGTGTGTGTGTGTGTGTGTGTCCTTACTGATTACTGAAGTGGCTCTCAGTGAGAAGTGTGTGTGTGTGTGTGTGTGCTTCATTGTGTGTGTGTGTGTGTGTGTGTGTGTGTGTGTGTGTGTGTGTGCTCCAGTGTGTGAATGAAATCTCAGAAATCTTCATGCTAATGAGTGTGAAATTTATTCGTTATGAAGTTCTTTTGTTTCCCAAAGCACCAAAATGATTGTCTGGAGTGTGAATCAAGTGTGTGTGTGTGTGTGTGTGTGTGTGTGTGTGTGTGTGTGTATATGTGTGTGTGTGTGTCCAAGTGTGTTACAAACTGACAAGCCAGTCTAACTCAAGCACATCCATCCTTACAGTTGAATGCAAAAGTCTGTGCCTCCGAAATTCTTTTAAACGGAGAATCGGGGAAATGCATCTGGATTTTTGAGCTGATCTACAAATAGAAGAATTTCAGGAAGCTATGAATGAAACGTGGGCCGTAACCAGCAACAGAACAACAACCCATTCAGCGAACGTGGATAAACATATCCGAGAATATTTCGATCTCTTTCAGAGATCACAAAGGGACACAAACTTTTGAACGGATAGAATTTTGTATTCAATTTTTCATTATGTGTGCTCTTTATTTCACTTAGTGTGGGACTGTTAGGGACAGAAATAACTAAAATAGTTGCTTGTGGTGGATTCTTTTCCTATAACAGCACACGCCCGAGTGTTTTATTCCTCTTACCTTTACATGATCTTATTTACTAGAAGCACTATTTAGTGGAAGATAATAGAAAACTGTTAGAAAGCACTGACGCTGGAGACTACCTCCATAAAAAAGTAGAAAAGAGCGGTTACTCTGGAAACAATAATGAATTCGACTGCTATTTTATAATATTAATGAACAGCAATGAGGTGATTATTATTTATTAACCGTAGTCAGATATTAATTATGTATCTCTCTAGGTGACGTCTCTAAGGTCTCTCTTGGGGGTTTTGTTTTGTTTTTTTCTTCAGTGTGTTTGTCTGCTCTTTGCTGCACATGCAGTGATTTTATCATCAGCGGATAAAACTGTTTGGAATAAGAAAACCTGTAATATTCCGTTTCGTGTCCCTGCTGTGATCGTAAACGGAAAACAAAAAGCATTAGAATAAAAGAGGCATGCTTTCCACACACACTCCCCATAACACACACACTGTGCATGTGAAATGAGTTCAATATGCACAAGCACAGAATTCCCATTCATGATGATGTCTCTGTAACCACCATCCAACCCCCCCCCCCCCCCCCCCCACAGACACACACACAAAACACACACACACACACACACACACACACATCCAATAATAGACAAGAATCTTCCTGATCTGAGCTCATCATCATCACTAAGATGTGGTGTGTGTGTATGTGTGTGTGGTGTGTGTGTGTGTTATGATGATGATGATGATGATGATGATGATGATGATGATGATGATATAAAACAACTCTTCCTGAATAATAATGAGTCTGTAGATGTGTGTGTGTTCTGAGCTCCTGACCTGAACATTCACATCACATAATATTCAGATCATTTCCTGAAACACACACACACACACACACACACAAAAACCATTAAAAATAAATCAGAAACGAAATAGTGTCACATCAGTCTTCTGGAGTCGCGATAACCCTGAAATTCTGCTTGTTTGTCAGACCAGAGCAATCAATCACACAAACAGATGATGAAGAGGATGAAGAGGAACGTGCATTTAAAGTTACATTTTGTGAAAAATATAGTGTGCGATGAATAAAACACATGCATGTGAATAAAATTTTATGATAAATGAACAGACCATCATGTGGCGTCTGGTTTTACAATTTAATCGTCGCTAGCCCTCATCTTCACCTCAGCTAGATTTTTGGTCCAAAAAACATTGAGAAGATGGAGGAGGAAATAAAAAGAGATGAAGGGAAGGAAAATAAAACAAATAAAGAAATAAAAGTATTTTTAATGACACTATCTCTGTAAAAACTTGTTAGATAGAGAACTCTTGAAAGGTAACTCATGTTACAAAGACAAGACATCATTGTTTCTCACTGAGATCATATTAACCAGTGTAACATTAAATGTTAGATTCACTTCATTCATTCATTCTAGCTAGCTAGCTTGCAACTAGGATTATGCAAAATTGTTTCAAAAATTAGCTTGCTAGTTTTAAAATATGTATGTTTTGCTAGCTGGCTAAATTGTGTGGGTGGTGTTGTGTCTTGATGTTTGTGTCTACATGTGCCTAATATACAGGAGATGAAAAGCAGAACACTAAAACAGTAGTATGTCTAATTCTTGAAATATAAAGCTATAACAGGCTGTAAGTGGTGCTATTGGGTATTAATGGTTGATCCTCGTGTTTAACTGGTTGATGTTTAAAACAAGAGAAAGCAGTCATGTTTTTGTCCGTTTTTTATGATGTTTTAGGTCACATGACAAGACAGTGGCAACATGGCAGGAGAACTGTAGTGTGTTTGGATTGTAATTGGATCATATTACACACATACACCAATCAGGCATAACATTATGAGCACTGACAGGTGAAGTGAATAAGACTGATGATCTCATCGTGGCACCGGATATATTAGGCAGTAAGTGAACATTTTGTCCTCAAAGTTGATGTGTATGAAGCAGGAAAAATGGGCAAGCGTAAGGATTTGAGCGAGTTTGACAAGGACCAAATTGTGTTGGCTAGACCACTGGATCAATGAATCTCCAAAACTCTCCGAATCTCTTGTGGGGTGTTCCTGGTCTGCAGTGGTCAGTATCTATCCAAAGTGGTCCAAGGAAGGAACAGTGGTGAACCGGCGACAGGGTCATGGGCCGCCAAGGCTCATTGATGTACGTGGGGAGCGAAGGCTGAAAAAAAAAAGTCAAGGTACACAAGTAAAGATTCTTGTCTGTGATTCTAATAAAATAAGAATGCAGGCATGTTGTGTGCCCTAGTGCAGTGTATGTCATGGTCTGGCCTACTTCTGGTTGGAATCTCATCACTTGGAGTGTTCGCTGCTGCTGAGGATGAACCCACATGAACCTGGAGATACATGAGATTGCTGTGGATTGTACCTCTTCGAAACCATGGAGATGGCTTTGGACTGTAATTGTGTTAAACGATTTAGCATTTGAGTCTCCATCAGGGAACATCTGACATCTTCAACAAGATATGTTATAACTAGAATGAATTTCTGTGTTACACAACTGCTAGATAGAAAGATATATTTTATAATTGCATTATCCAGTGTATCACAGATTAGGATCAGTTTCCTTTTGAGTCTCAGTGTTCCTTCCTCTTCTGGTCCTCACCACTGCACCCTGGGGCTTGTTCATTAGGGAAAAGCTTGTTTCTGGGGGACATGGTGATTAGCATGTTTACCTCACACCTCCAGGGTTGGAGCTTTGTTTCCCACCTGCAGCATGTATGTGTAGAGTTTGCATGTTTTCCCTATGGCTCGGGGGTTTCCTCTGGGTATTCCGGTCTGCCCCAGTCCAAGGACATGCATTGTAGGCTGATTGGCATCTCTAAATTGTCTGTAGAGTGGCATCCTGTCCAAGATGTAGCCTGCCTTGTGCCCCAAGTCTCCTGGGATAGGCTGCAGGTTCCCCTTGACCCAGTAGGACATGTAGTGTAGAAGATGGATTTATATATTTCTATAAACCTGCTTTGTCCAAATTAAATTAAATGGTCATTACCTTGCCAAGGGCCTCACATACCCTGGTCCTGTCTATGATCATGTACAATGTGTGTGTGTGTGTGTGTGTGTTGTTTTTTTGCTCTAAGCACTTGTCAGGGCTATGGAAGGTTGTAAAAGTTTCAGCATGACCTGCTGAATTTCTTCATTGTTTTGTTCCGGTCCTGGAAATGAGTCCTTGTGTAAAACGCTGTCAGCAGTTCAAACAGCTCTCAGCGGTACATATCCCGAACTCCAGAGTCTGGAACTGTGATCACGTATGCAGCTTGGAGCATTCCGCAGGGAACCGAGAGGCTTGTAGTTAAAAGGCTGAGAGTTCTAAAAACCTCGACATTGTGTTGTAACTTTACAGGGGCGAAACTCCCTCTTCTGAGCAAGAACCACAGGAAGAACTTCGCTTGATCTAATCTCCACTTTGATGTGAGCACTAATTCGTCCCGCTGAGATTCCTGGCCATTGCTTTATATGTTTAATCGTTTTAATCTGAGGGGCAGAACATGTCACACCCTTTACACCAGCTAGAGTGAAAAATAGCCAATGAGAAGAAAGGAAAATTAATCGTTTCACCCCCGGCCCTCTGATTGGCTGGAGGCTTCAGAAACTCTCTGAATGCACATTGCGTAGGAGTGTGTGTGAGTATGTGTGTGTGTGTATGTGTGTGTGTTATTGTCACCGTTTGCCTTGTGGCTCCTTCACATGCCAAGAAATATCGATTGTTCACAGCAGAACAGCTTTTGTAAACACGTTTGATTTTTAATTGTAGCTCAGAGCGTGTCGTGTGTGTGTCACCTCGGGGCATGATGGGAATTAACCAACACCCCCACACATACCCCACCTCACCTTTACCCCATCCCCAAAAAAACAGCAGAAACAATTCACATGACAAAACGAAAGGTTAAAGCACTTGCTGCAGGGTAAGACTAACTGAGGTCAAAATGTGTGTGTGTTTGTGTGGCTTGAAAGTATAATTAGAAGTGTGCTTAAGGATTCTTCTCAGACCTACATAAAGTTCCTGCACTTTTTTCTTAAAAAAAAAACTTTGTGACAGTGATAACTGATTACACAACTAAAATAGGAATTTAGTAGATGAATTCTTATTGAAATATAGTTGAAATCTAATTATTTTATTTTTTTAAGTATATTTTGTTGTAGAAGAACAATATACCAATACAAAAAAAATGTTCCACAGCTTTTGTTCTAACAGGTTAATATTTTAGGATTTAAAAAAGCCGCAGTTCATCTGGTGGTCTTAGGCGGCGCTGTGGAGTCCAACAGAACCTCAGTTACATTAATAACTCTCGCCCATTTCCCGCTAAAACTGTCTGGGAACTGAAGTGTAAAACCATGCACGCCGCCATTAATCTGAGCAATGCATTTTTAATCAGCTGTTCAGCACTTAATACATTGCTCTTTTTTTTCTTTCACACACACACTCCAAGCAAACAAGGCTAATGACAACAATTTAGCACGGCGAGCGGAAATTCGTTAAGGAAATTGCGCTGATCAACATTAATTTCTTTTTTTTTTTAAAAATCGAAGCAGTGAAAAAAAAACTTTCACGAACATGAAAAAAAAGAAGAAAAAATGCAATAAAGAAAGAAATGAAGCTGTGAAAATGCATTAATGAAGCTGCAAAATAAAATGTTAAAAATGCACTGATAAAAAATGTATATGTAAAAGTCTGCTGATCAAAATGGATTCATTAAAATGAAACAAATGGGTATGTTAAAA
This sequence comes from Hemibagrus guttatus, assembly GCA_033459395.1. NCBI lineage: Eukaryota > Metazoa > Chordata > Actinopteri > Siluriformes > Bagridae > Hemibagrus > Hemibagrus guttatus. The sequence continues at coordinate 4,508,399 of JAUCMX010000025.1, read as the reverse complement.
AGCAGGAGATGGAAATGAATCTGTGAAAAGGCATAAATGAAAATGCAGTATTTATAGCTTTAATGTAGCAAAATAATCCCAAATTTGCAAAACACTCTGCTGATGATGATCACACTCTCACCGCTGGCTCTAGCGTCTAACGGTCACGCAGCGCGCGAAATCTGACTTTCCGCTGAATTGTTCAGCAGTTTATTTAATATTTAATTGTTTCTGTGAGCTGTAATGCTGAATTAACTCTAACGACCATCTCATTTGCATATTCAAGAGGTTTTTTTTTTTCTTGCCGAAAAAAAGGGAAAACAGTCACAGGCTGAAGATCACATTCTGGTTGAAGAGCAAACAAGCAAAAGGATGAGACGGTGGATTAATTCTGAGTCTGCCATCTGCACGTCGCAGGGGACAACAAGATTCTCTGGACTAGTTGAGTCTGTAGGCGGTGTGTTTGTGTGATCTGAGATGCTTTTCTGCTTTAACATGTTTGGATAGAGTGTTTATTCGAGCTGCTGTTATCAGGCCATTCTCCTCTGACCTCTTTCATTAACAAGGGCAAGACAGTAACTAGGCGTCTAGGATTTCACTGAATTGTCTCATCATTGTAGCTAATCATTGTAGCTATCATTGGACCACTACCAATAAAAGATACATATGTAATTACTTTATGTGTCACGTTTGGCAGACGCCAACGGCGAAACAACACACAAAACATGCAAACAAAAGCTAGACAAAGGGACAGCGTAATAAAGTTCGACTTAAGCAGAGTAATGAAACAATGCACAACAGGCGAGCGTGATCTGTTTTGCATCAAACAACAGAAGAAGGAATAGAAGTTCAAACGATGGGACGATGGGTAAAGATGCCCTCTGGTGGACTGGGGAGGAACTGTCCATTTTGCCATGACACTGTGATAGCTGTACTCAGGTTTGATGCACGGGAATTGAAGAGCACTTTGACCAGATACACATCTTGATAATGTCACACGACACGTCTTTGTGCAAATCTGCAGAAAATCTGCGAAAGATGCGAAAATCAAATCCTGTTCCATCACCAATCCGTAGTCATATATATATATATATATATATATATATATATATATATATATATATATACACATATACACACATACACGTATATACATGTATATACAAACATATTTTATATTTATATTCTATTTTTATTTTTCATTTTATTCTGATAGCGCATTTCACTACATGTACTACTGTGTGTGACAAATAAAATGTGAATAATTCTTCACAATTCCTCACAATTCTTTGCTGCACCACATGTAGCTGGTTTAGTGTAAAATGTTTACAAATGCATTTATTGAAAGGAAACGAAGCAGTTAAGAATGTTTAATAATGACAATCATTTCATAGTAATAATAGATGATCTCGCGGAAAACGATCGGCCGCAAAAGAAACCTCCATTCAGTAGCTGTCACACCATGAGAAATGCTTTTATTATACTTTTTTTCCCTAGAATAATTTCTACCCCTTTTTTGTGTATTAAAAGCCTCCAATTCCCTTCAGATGTAAAGGCAGCCGTGTTTCCAGCAGTAATGTCTCTCCTCCATCTCGCTCCGGTTCTCTGTCTCCATTAGAGACAGAAAACACATGGTGCTTGGCGACTGCGTAATTACGATCCGCCCTTCTATTCTCACAGGTTTACAATAATTGCCCATATTTGTCTATACGATTCATAAATTATGAGAAGCTCGTTAATAATTCAGAGGCTCGGTTTTGGCGTTAATGTGAGTTTCTATCACTGTACACATCTCACACACATCACACATCACACACACACACACACACACACACACACACACACACACACACACACACACACACAGAGCAGCACTGCGGGAGGAAACGGGCACTTTCTGTAGTCTGTAATGAGCCCATGCAGGAAACAACACGAGTAGGGAATCAAGCTCAAGTGCACACTTACGAAGAAGATAAACGAAGGAAATATACAGAACCACAAAAAACCCCTTCTAAATGCACAACCGAGGACTTTATTATTAAACAGTCATTCATTCTTTTAGCCCATCTTCTTCATTAATATAAGGTCAGGACGGTGTCTTCTGATTGGCTGAGAGCTGCAGCAATTAATATCAGTGAACAGTCAGTGTGAAGAGAATTTATCGCTTTATTATAGAGTCTCTCAGTAGGGTAGAAGCTACTGCCGGGCGATATGTGACCACGATACGATGAATCACATCTGACAAATGAAACCGCAAGTGAGAAATGAATAAGCTGTGGCAACCAAGCCAAAAAGTGGATTTTCTTTTTTTAAGAAAATGTTTTAAGGAAACACTGATGGGGAAAAAAAAACCTCCAGAGAAAGAAGCTCTTTTATTTGCAGACTTCTAGACACTTCCGCAACCTCAGCTACATTACTCGAGTTTAGAAAAGGACTCTCCCCGGATGCCCTGTGGAATTTTCCGGAAAACTTTCTATCTATATGTGAAGTCGAGTAATGTAGCTAAGGTGACTGCACATAAAGTTTTCCTCGTTCAGAGCAACAAACCCCAAATCAAGGAAGTATTGATTACAAAAGCCAACAAAAAGTCACCCAGATTTTACTTTAGAGCACATTATTCAGAGCATGGTTAGCATGAAACATTGCTAATGTGAGAGTCATATTGTGGACCATTAAGTGCACAGCGGAACCGAACCTGATACTGGGAGGCGTCTCTGTGGGAGGTGGATGAGTTGAGTTACGCTGGAATTGTGCCGTGATTTCAGTGAATGTGAACACGACATGTATTCATGTCTGCACTTGTTCGCATGTTGTTTAGCTGATTGTGACATCATTAGTTTCCACTCCACATGACTACACGCGAGTATCACAGGAATGGAAGAATTATGCACTGAAAAAAGCTTGCGAAATTGACTGGGGATGTGGTAGCTTAGTGGTTAAGTTGTTGAACTACTAATCTGAAGGTTGTGAGTTTGAATCCCTGGTCCTCCAAGCTGCCACTGCTGGGCCCCTGAGCAAGGCCCTCAACCCTTGCTCAGTTGTATAAAATGAGGAAAAAACATAAGTTGCTCAGGATAAGCATGTCTGCCAAATGTACTTAATTGATATGTGAGTAACATTGCTGATCTAATTCAATGATTTGAGCGAGTATTTTCATATAATAAGAAACTCAAACTCCGAGCTCGCACCTGAGCTGAGAATTAAATCCACTACTTTAGTGTTTTGAAATAGACTTGCTTTATTCTGCCATGCATGCTTTAATCGCCTAAATGTAATATTATAGAAAGAATTCCCTTCAGAGGCAACTTCCTCATGAGATTTCACAATGGAATTGTGTGTGTAATTACATTAATACTCTGTGAATCGATCGCAGTCATTCAACATCATTCAATCTAGTTTAGAAACACGTTAAATGAGATTTACTTTCAATTTGATCCGAAACACAATCTTAAATCTGACTGATGTATATTCCTCAGTGCAGGAGCAGTTAAACAAAACTCACAGGAATGCAGACGTATAACGTAGCAGCACCAAAATAATAAAAACACAAAAATTATGCTGAGTTGTGTTGTGTTCTACATGCAAGATTGAAGATTTTTATTTGTCATGTACACGGTTATAGAAAGTGAACAACTTGAAATGAAAATCTGGCCTACTCCTCCTAGGCTGTGCATAGTAAATAAACTAATCAAAATAAATAAAAAAAGTTAGAATAATAAAGAAAAAAAGAGGTAATAGAACGAATGTGCAGTACAGTGGAACCTCGGCAAACGAATGTCCTCCTTTACGAAATTTCGCCTTAAGAATTAAAATTTTGCAAGAAATTTGCATCGGCCATACGAAGCATTTTCGGCATATGGACGGACATCTGGGAGCTGTTCAAAACTTGTTAGCGTCAGTGGAAAGCCAAGCGAAGCCAGTTTACGAATTTCTTTTTTAGTCAGCGAAAGCTGTTTTGAAAGAGTCACCCCACGATACCAACATTACCTTCAGCATGCGTTCAAAAGCTAGGTGATTTTTCGGGCGTGTTTTTGTTGACAGTTCGGTGGCATGGGTGGCCTGTTCTATTTTTAGACCAAGTTTGGTAGCACGACTTCCTGTGAGGACCCTTGACATGGAATGCTTGGCTTGGGTCAGTTCTTTGTAAGCAGCCATACAGTTTACATACGCTTCGTATTGGGAATATTGCTAATATTTTTGGGCGGCTGGAATGGATTATCTGCATTTACATTATTTCTTATGGGAGAATTCATTTCGCAATAATTCAATTCAATTCAATTCAATTTTATTTGTATAGCACTTTTAACAAAGAGCACTGTCTCAAAGCAGCTTTACAGAACATAAGAAACAATAAACATACAAACAAACAGTCCTAGATACAAATTTTCACCTTAAGAACTCACCTCTAGAACGAAACAAATTCATATGCTGAGGCTGCACTGTATATTACATGTTGTAGCTTCATGTGCAATTGGGTTCCATGTAGAAACAGTTCAGGATGTGCAAATATTACAGAAACGAAGTGCTGGTAGTGAGAGTAAAGTGTGTGTGCAGAGTTTCACTGAAGTAAATAAGTCTTTATGGAATCTGAACTGATTTGTGAGATGGACATGTCCGTGTTAAGGAGGCTGATAGCCTGAGGGATGAAGCTCCTCCTGGGCTTCTCAGTTTTTGCTCTCAGACTGTGGAAGCGTTTGCATGATGGTATCAAGCTGAACAGGCAGTTATTAGGGTGGGTGGAGTCCTTGATGGTGTTCATAGCTTTGGGGTAGAGAGACCTGGAGATACACTCAGCTAAGCACATCACTTTGGTCCTGGATAGTGAAGTTATTGTACCACACTGAGATGCACTGAGTCAGAAGAATTTTTATACCACCAGTATAGAAAGGTCTCAGGATCACTGGGGAGGTCCTGAATTTCCTCAGTAAGCCCAGGTGGTAGAGTCGCTGTCTGGATTTCTTCACCTGGGTTTGGATGTGATGAGTCCAGGTCAGGTCCTCAGAGATGTGTACTCCAAAGGTACCTGAAGTTCTCACTCACTCTCTCCACAGAGATACTGCCAAACATAAGTGGAGTGGAGCTCCAGTGCCATCTCAATCAGTCCACAGTCATTTCTTTAGGAAGAGACTATTACACTGACACCAAGCTGTAAATGTATCCACCTCATAAAGGTATGTTGCTTTGTCGTTAATGAAGTAAGAACACAAATACACCAGGTTTTGATAGAATCAACAAATCAGAGTTTGAGAGATCAGGAACAACAAGCTTAGTCTTCAATTTTTTCAAAATCAGAACCCACCATTACAAAGCAAGGACAGACTTATGGTGTTGCTGTGAGTCAAAATAGCATCCTTTTCAAATGATTTTAAAATTTTGTTTGTTTGTTTTTTTTTGTTTTTTTTTTGGAAAGCCCAGGATTGATGTGCTGCCCTGTGCACAGGTCTGTATGTACTACTCGGAGCGGTGGCTTAATAAATAAAGGCAGATTTTTTTTCATGGAATTTTGGCAGTGTTTAGCTCAGACTGCCCGAGTAAGCCACTGAAAATAGACAAAAAAGAATAATGTGTCTGCTATTCATACTTTTTCAATCCAGACATTGTATTTCTTTTCACTTACATCCCTAGTGTATAACAGAATCTTAAAAGGAAGCATTCTGACTCGCTTCAAATATGGAGCCCCAAAATATCACTTTATATGAAACCATTTGAAGGGGTCATTAAAAAGAACTATTGACTTTATCTTGATCATTTGTAGAATTATAGAAAGATTTTTAAAAATGGGTTCATCACATTTATGGCATTTGGTAGACACCCTTACGCAGAACGACTTCTATTTTATACAATTATGCAAGTGAGGGCCAAGGGCCTTGCTCAGGGGCCCAGCAGGGTGTGGCTGGGATTTCAACTCACATCTTTCTGATCAGTTGTCCAGCACCTTAACCACTTACTATTTTTGGGAAAAGTTTCTATCAGCCAAGTACAGATCCCCAGGTTCTATATAGAACCCCAAAAAACCTCTTTTTTGAGGAGTACACCCTGTAACAGTGTGAGATTGTAGTTACTGTGAAATCTTCTGTAAATAAAGGACATGTTTATTTAACATTAATGGAAGGAGTCTCCAGTGTCAGACAGACAGATTTCTGAGTTTTTTTCAGCAGTGTGATACCGGGCCCTTGTTTCGCGGATGGTCCATAACAGGAACCAGGTTCCTGTGTCATTCATTTGGTTGCAAATTGCTGTGGTGTAAAGCAAATAAGCTGGATTTCAGAGATGCGACATACTTTTATAAGAAAATAATCAAGTTCTGTATGGGTAATAGTTACTCTGCATCACCCCTTCATCGAGGATTTTACTTTAACAGCATGAGGCTGAGTTATTTATTTGCCACAATAAAGCCTTCACAGCTGATTTCATATGACTTGCAAGATACAAAAAGTGTTTTGACAGAGATCACGACGCTTGATCATTGGGTAAGGATTGCATTTCGGCTAACACTACCTACAGCCTGATTAGAAAATATGTCATTATCATGTGTGCATGCTGAAGCTGCGAGACGATTCCTGTTGTGCTTGGGCGATAGTTTATTATCTCATCTCGCTGCATTTCCTTCAGAATGGAAAGAAAATGTGTGTGTTATTGAGTTGAAAAGAACAGAGCAGCGTGTATGAACAAACACTCCTCCAGCAAATAGCTGCTAAGTGCACTTCAAAGTGCGGGGTGGTGATGTCTCCGTGTGTCCTCCGTGTCTCTGGGAACTTTAATCCGTTTCTCCAGGAATATTGCTGAATATATACTGATGAGTGTGTGTTTGTGCTCAAGGCCAGTGGGCGGAGCATCAGTATCCACTGATTTGTCTCACTGCAGAAGAAAGAACACTTTCTCTGCCCCCTTCAGGGCACGGTGTTTCCTTCAGTAATGCTGACGGTGTGTGTGTGTCTGTGTGAGTGTGTGTAAGTGTGTGTGTGTGTGCTTATCAGCTTTGTAACCGATGGAGGAACCATTACTATGTCAGGATAAAGTGAAAGAATAACACATTGTCTAATGTACGTGGATGGTATCGAGCGTGTGTGTGTGTGTGTGTCTGTGTGTGTGTGTGTGTGTGTGTGTGTGTGTGTGTGTGTGTTTGTGAGAAAGACTTTATCTCACAGGATTTAAAATGTTTCGCTTCGTCTTACTCAGAGGATAAAACATGAAGGAAAACCATTTGTGTGGAGTGGATACACGGAAAGAGACAGAGAATATAGAGAAACAAACAAAAAACACAATACACACACACACACACACACACACACACACAGATATAAAGGTGTGTATGTCTGTATGTCTAACCAGGCCATAATCCCGCAATCCTTTGCATTTTAACATCTTCACTCATTTAAATGTGTGTCATGAGTGGCTGATTCAATTATGTATTACTCTCACACACTGCTCACACTGAGGTGTGTGTGTGTGGGTATATGTGTGTACTGTGATACCTTGTGCCCAGGTGGTGAGACGTGTGCCTCTGTCGGTCAGCAGAAAGTGTCCAGGAGAAAGCGCTGATGAGTAATGAGTTCAGGAGAATGTCACGCTTTCGATGAGTGTTTCTCTTTCTCTCTCTCTCTCTCTCTTTCTCTCTCTCTCTCTCTCTCACATACACACACACACACACACACACACACGCACACGCACGCATGGATGACTGAACATGAACGGAATATAAAACTTTTGTGTGCATTATGGGATTTTTAAAGGAGTCTTAGGTGAAATAAAGTGTAATAAATCTGCTTAAGTTCCTAGGTTCTGATTGGCTGGTGAGGTATATAATGAAATTATGTTGAGATGCTGCTGTGACAACAAACATTAAATAATGTTTTAGTCTAGGCATTAGTCTAGAGTGTTGCCAAATAATTTATTTGCCATCCATGGCCTGTGGCTTAAGTTAATGCAACTCCTGATGTTAATTGCAACTCCTGGTGTTAATGGAGTGCCTGGTGTTAACTCAATGTCTAGTCTTAATGCATGTCTCAGTGTTTAATGAAGAAAATAATACAGTGTGTTAAAAGCAGCTCTAATACAGTTAATGTACTGCTTGGGTTAATCCAGCTCTATGTGTTAATGTACTGTTTGGGTTAACACAGCTCTATGTGTTAATGTACTGTTTGGGATTAAAGCAGCTCTATGTGTTAATGCACTGTTTGGATTAACTCAGCTCTATGTGTTAATATTCTGTTTGGATTAATCCAGCTCTATGTGTTAATGTACGTTTTGGGATTAAAGCAGCTCAATGTGTTAATTTACTGTGTGGATTAATCCAGCTCTCTGTGTTAATGTACTGTGTGGGATTAAAGTAGCTCTATGTGTTGATGAACTGTTTAGGATTAATCCAGCTCTATGTGTTAATGTACTTTTTGGGATTAAAGTAGCTCTATGTGTTAATTTACTGTGTGGATTAATCCAGCTCTCTGTGTTAATGTACTGTTTGGGATTAAAGTAGCTCTATTTGTTAATGTACTGTTTAGGATTAAAGCAGCTCTATGTGTTAATGTACTGTTTGGGATTAATCCATACCTCTGTGTTAATGTAGTGTTTGGGATTAAAGCAGCTCCCTGTGTTAATGTACTGTTTGGAATTAAAGCAGCTCTATGTGTTAATGTACTGTTTGGGATTAAAGCAGCTTTATGTGTTAATGTACTGTTTGGGATTAAAGTAGCTCTATGTGTTAATGAACTGTTTAGGATTAAAGTAGCTCTATGTGTTAATGAATTGTTTAGAATTAAACCAGTTCTATGTGTTAATGTACTGATTAGGATTAAAGCACCTCTGTGTGTTAATGTACTATTTGGGATTAAAGCAGCTCTATGTGTTAATGTACTTTTTGGGATTAAAGCAGCTCTATGTATTAATGTACGGTTTGGGATTAAAGCAGCTCTATGTGTTAATGTACTGTTTGGGATTAAAGCAGCTCAATTTGTTAATGTACTGTTTGGGATTAATCCAGCCCTCTGTGTTAATGTACTGTTTGGGATTAAAGCAGCTCTATGTGTTAATGTACTGTTTGGGATTAAAGCAGCTCTATGTGTTAATGTACTGTTTGCGATTAATCCAGCTCTATGTGTTAATGTACTGTTTTGCATTAAAGCAGCTCTATGTGTTAATGTACTGTTTAGATTTAAAGAAGATGAATGTGTTAATATACTGTTTGGGATTAAAGCAGCTCTATGTGTTAATTTACTGTGTGGATTAATCCAGCTCTCTGTGTTAATGTACTGTTTGGATTGATCCAGCTCTGTGTTAATGAATTGTTTAGAATTAAACCAGCTCTATGTGTTAATGTACTGATTAGGATTAAAGCACCTCTATGTGTTAATGTACTATATGGGATTAAAGCAGCTCTATGTGTTAATGTACTGTTTGGGATTAATCCAGCCCTCTGTGTTAATGTACTATTTGGGATTAAAGCAGCTCTTAGTGTTAATGCGGTGCCTAATGTTATTGTAGCTCTTAGTGTTAATGCAGTGCCTAGTGTTACTGTAGCTCTTAGTGTTAATGCAGTGCCTAGTGTTACTGTAGCTCTTAGTGTTAATGCAGTGCCTAGTGTTACTGTAGCTCTTAGTGTTAATGCAGTACCTTGTGTTACTGTAGCTCTTAGTGTTAATGCAGAGCCTAGTGTTATTGTAGCTCTTAGTGTTAATGCAGTTTTTTATCTTAGCGTTTGTCCCGCGCAATGGCAGGGTCTGCTTGTTAGTGTTAATGCAGTGCCTTGTGTTACTGTAGCTCTTAGTGTTAATGCAGTGCCTAGTGTTATTGTAGCTCTTAGTGTTAATGCAGTGTCTAGTGTTACTGTAGCTCTTAATGTTAATGCAGTGCCTAGTGCTACTGTAGCTCTTAGTGTTAATGCAGTGCCTAGTGTTATTGTAGCTTTAATGTTAATGCAGTGCCTAGTGCTACTGTAGCTCTTAACATTAATGCAGTGCCTAGTGTTATTGTAGCTTTAATGTTAATGCAGTGCCTAGTGTTATTGTAGCTCTTAGTGTTAATGCAGTGCCTAGTGCTACTGTAGCTCTTAGTGTTAATGCAGTGCCTAGTGTTACTGTAGCTCTTAGTGTTAATGCAGTGCCTAGTGTTACTGTAGCTCTTAGTGTTAATGCAGTGCCTAGTGTTACTGTAGCTCTTAGTGTTAATGCAGTGCCTAGTGTTATTGTAGCTTTAATGGTAATGCAGTGCCTAGTGTTACTGTAGCTCTTAGTGTTAATGCAGTGCCTAGTGTTATTGTAGCTCTTAGTGTTAATGCAGTGCCTAGTGTTATTGTAGCTTTAATGGTAATGCAGTGCCTAGTGTTACTGTAGCTCTTAGTGTTAATGCAGTGCCTAGTGTTATTGTAGCTCTTAGTGTTAATGCAGTGCCTAGTGTTATTGTAGCTTTAATGGTAATGCAGTGCCTAGTGTTACTGTAGCTCTTAATGTTAATGCAGTGCCTAGTGTTATTGTAGCTCTTAGTGTTAATGCAGTGCCTAGTGCTACTGTAGCTCTTAGTGTTAATGCAGTGCCTAGTGTTACTGTAGCTCTTAGTGTTAATGCAGTGCCTAGTGTTACTGTAGCTCTTAGTGTTAATGCAGTGCCTAGTGCTACTGTAGCTCTTAACATTAATGCAGTGCCTAGTGTTATTGTAGCTTTAATGTTAATGCAGTGCCTAGTGTTATTGTAGCTCTTAGTGTTAATGCAGTGCCTAGTGCTACTGTAGCTCTTAGTGTTAATGCAGTGCCTAGTGTTACTGTAGCTCTTAGTGTTAATGCAGTGCCTAGTGTTACTGTAGCTCTTAGTGTTAATGCAGTGCCTAGTGTTACTGTAGCTCTTAGTGTTAATGCAGTGCCTAGTGTTATTGTAGCTTTAATGGTAATGCAGTGCCTAGTGTTACTGTAGCTCTTAGTGTTAATGCAGTGCCTAGTGTTATTGTAGCTTTAATGGTAATGCAGTGCCTAGTGCTACTGTAGCTCTTAACATTAATGCAGTGCCTAGTGTTATTGTAGCTTTAATGTTAATGCAGTGCCTAGTGTTATTGTAGCTCTTAGTGTTAATGCAGTGCCTAGTGTTATTGTAGCTCTTAGTGTTAATGTCAACACAGCTCTTGATGTTAATTCAGTTTATGGTGTTAGTGCATTTTTTTCTGTTAATAAGGGTCTGGTGTCAATGGAGATGTTAGTGTTTCCAGGCTTAATGCAGAGCCAGGCTGTGCTTAATTTTAGTGTTGCGTGTTAATGCAGTTTTCAGTGTTAAGGTAGCTCCTGATATTAATGCAGTTATTGATGTCAGTGCAGCGCTTCTGTATTAAAGTAAGTAGTTCATGCAGGTCTTAATGCTAATGCAGCTCAACAGTTTTAATGCAGCACTCAATGTTCATGCAGTGTCTGGTGTTAATACATTACTCTCGTTGTTAATGTACTGTATTGCCTGGTGTTAATTCAGCCATTCATGCTGCCATTGCCAGTGTTAATGCAATGCTTTGTGGTGTTAATGCAACTGCTGAGGTTAATGCAGCTCTTAGTGTAATGCAGCCCCTGATATTAATGCAGCTACTTATGTTTATACAACTCTGCATTAATGCAGTGCGTGGTATTAATTCAGCTTCCAGTGTTAATGCAGTTCCTGGTGTTAATGCAGTGCGTAGAGTTACTACAGAGCTTAGTGTTAATTCAGCTCCTTGTGTTATTGTGTTATCTCTTTATAATGAGGTGCTGAGTGTTAATTCAGCCCCTAGGGTTAATGCAGTGCTTGGTATTAATGCAGCTGTTGGTGTTAATGCAGTATCTGATGCCAATCTAGTGATTGCTATTAATAAAACGAGCAGTGTTAATGCAGGACTAAGTGTTAATAAGAGGTTTGTTAAGGGAGTGGTTTGTCTGATTTAAAACAACGGTGTGTTATTTACTCTGCATTAATTACCAAATATCACTGTGTTAAGTATGTTAGTTGGTGTGTAAAGTATGATGAAGGTTGTGTTAATTATTGTAAGAGTGTATTAATTAGGTGGTGAGGTTTGATCCAGGGGAAGTGGAGCATGTCTTCCCCTTCGGCTAAAGGAGATTCCCGGCTACAGAGATCATTTTACACCAAATTCACAAGGCTTTGATCTTGGAGGACGGCAGGCGTGTATGACTCGCCAGGTTAATGATTTCACACATCAGATTCAGATAGAAACTCTCTCTCTCTCTCTCTTGCTCTCTCTCTCTCACACACACACACACACACACACACAGTACCTGACACTGAATTAACTCTACTGTCTCTAGAATGAAATCAAAATTCCAGCCTGGAGGATCTGCGGGTGTCCCTCTATCTCTGTGCCTGGAGGATCTGCGGGTGTCCCTCTATCTCTGTGCCTGGAGGATCTGCTGGTGTCCCTCCGTCTTTGTCCTTGGTTCATCTGCAGGTGTCCCTCCCTCTCTATAATTGGAGTTTCTGCAGGTGTCCGTCTGTCTCTGTACATGAAAAAGCTTCTGTTGTCCTTCTGGTTTTGTGCCTGGAGGATCTGCCTGCCTGTTTCTGTACCTTGAGGAGCTGCAGGTTCCTCTCCATATGTGGACTTGGAGGAGTCTCAGGTGTCTCTGCAGTTGGAAGAGCTGTTGGTGTCACTCCATCTCTCTACCTGGCTGATCAACAGGTGTTCTTCTGCCTCTGTACCTGGTGGATCTGCAGGTGTCTTTAAATTACTGTTTAGAATGAATGAGATGTATTGATTGCATCTTCTGTTTCAGTATCAACATTGAAAGGTTTTGGGTGTAGTGGTGAAGTGATGAATATCCCTCCATCTCTGTACCTGGAACATCTGCAAGTGTCCCTGTGTCTCTGTACCTGGAGGACCTGCAGGATTACCTCCATTTCTGTACTCTGTTGTCCCTTTATCTTTGTACTTGTAGGATCTACTGTTGTCCCTCTGTCTTTGTACTTGGAAGATCTACGGTTGTCCCTCTGTCTCTGTACATGGATGATCTACAGGTGTTCCTCTGTCTCTGTACCTGGAGAATCTACTGTTGTCTCTTTATCTTTGTACTTGGAGGATCTACTGTTGTCTCTCTGTCTCTGTACATGGATGATCTACAGGTGTTCCTCTGTCTCTGTACTTGAAGGATCTACTGCTGTCCCTCTGTCTCTGTACCTGGATGATCAACAGGTGTCCCTCTGTCTCTGTACTTGGAGGATCTACAGTTGTCCCTTTATCTTTGTACTTGGAGGATGTACTGTTGTTCCTCCATCTTTGTACTTGGAGGATCTACTGTCGCCCCTCTGTCTCTGTACTTGGAGGATCTACTGTTGTCCCTCTGTCTCTGTACTTGGAGGATCTACTGTTGTCCCTCTGTCTCTGTACTTGGAGGATCTACTGTCTCTGTGCCTTTCTCTGTGCCTGGAGATCTATGGTGTTTCTCTGTCTCTGTACTTGGAAGAGCTTCTGGTGTCCCTCCATCTCTGTACCTGGTCGATCTGAAGGTGTCTTTAAATTTAGGTTAATAACGAATAAGACGCATTGAAACCTGAATCTTCTGCCTCAGTATCAACGTTGAAAGGTTTACGGTGTAGTATTTTAGAATTTATGTCTGAAAGAGACCTGCTAAATTCTTCAGCTACTACTCCAGTAGTCCCTTTGAGGGTGTAGGGTTTAGGGTTTAGGACTGATGTCTGAATGAGATGTGTTGAAACTTTCATCTTCTATTACAATCACACCATTTGAGGGTGTAGGGATTAGGTCTTATGGCTCTTCCTCTACTATTTCATTAGTACCATTTAAGGGCTTAAGGGTGAAATATTCATCTACTGCTTCAATACCACTCAATAATGGTATAGGGATTATGGCATAGTGGGTGGAAACCTTCATCTACAGTCTCAATACTACCATTTAAGGCTTTAGGGTGTAGGGATTGGGGTCCATGGCTGTATAAGACATATTGAAACCTTCATGTTCTGTGCTGGGGGGGCATGGTGGCTTGGTGTTTGCCTCACACCTCCAGGGTTGGGGGTTTGATTCCCGTCTCCGCCATGTGTGTGTGGAGTTTGCATGTTCTCCCCGTGCCTCAGGGGTTTCCTCCGGGTGCTCCGGTTTTCTCCCCCGGTCCAAAAACATGCATTGTAGGTTGATCGGCATCTCTAAATTGTCCGTAGTGTGTGAGTGCGTGAGTGAATGAGAGTGTGTGTGTGTGTGTGCCCTGCGATGGGTTGGCACTCCGTCCAGGGTGTATCCTGCCTTGATGTCCAATGACGCCTGAGATAGGCACAGGCCCCCCGTGACCCGAGTGTAGATCGGATAAGCGGTAGACAATGAATGAATGAATGCTCTGTGCTAATTCCACTCGATAAGGGTGTAGAGGTTAGGGTTCACGGCTGAATGTCTGTCGCCTCAATACACTGACAGCATGAGCATGTTGGACATTTTTAGGTTTAATTCAGTTCTATATACATGACCATTTTTTTTCATTTTTTTTTTTTTTTTTTCAATGTTGATATTTTAATGATCTTGTTGTTGTTGTTGTTGTTGTTTAGCGCTCTTGGCAGTTTAACTCCACATCAGGCAAGCTAGCAGCACTTTCCCATCTGGTGCATATTAATCATCATGTAGGCTAAATAAAAATATCCTCCTCACGCGCTCCGCCGGTGAGTCCACTCCGGGATTTTCACGGCGCACGAACTCGGTGTGTGTGTGTGTGTGTGTGTGTGCTGTCTCTGTCTCGCACTCTCTCTCTCTCACACACACACACACACACACATGCAGCAGTGGCTCGGTGTACGGAGAAGTTCTCGAGCTGCTGTTGGTCGGTGCGGATTTTTTTTTTTTTCTTCCTTTTTTTTCCCCAGCGCGCGCTTCCGCTTCAGCACGCGCTGCGCTATGGACAGCGCGAGGAGGAAACTCTGATCAGAGCGCGAGGCGGACGGACCTTTAAGGGAACTGGGCTTTAAAGTGGAGTGTGTTTTTTTAAGGTGTTTTCACTTGGCTTGGTGAGCATGCCGAGGCTGCAGGTGTGTGTGCTGGCTCTGTCCGCGGCGCTCTGCCTCTGCTCAGGAGGAAGAGGAGTCGAGCGCGTGGAGGATGAGGAGGATGAGGAGGATGGAGTCTCGCGGAGCTGCAGGGATGTCCAGCAGGCGCTCGGGCAGAGAGGATTCACTGCCGTCAGGATTAACCAGCACCAGACCGCAGGTAAAGCCCAGAGTCTGCTCTCATTCTGAGTTTCAGTGCTTCTGAGGGACCTGTTAGAGTGCTCTCTCTAACACACTTTAGGGTGGAGGGGTTAGAGATGAAGAAGAAGGTTCGGTGTGAGCAATACAAGAACTAAAATCCAACTCTGCTGGCTTGAGAAACATCCCTCCAGACGTCTGGCGACCATCCTGCCTGCCTGTCTGTCTGCCTGTCTGTCTGCCTGTCTGTCTATCTGTCTGCCTGTCTATCTACCTGTCTGTCTGTCTCCCCCCCTCTCTCTCTCTTTCTCTCTCTCTCTCCAAAACGTCTTTAGATGCAATACCTTACAGGGGTTTAGGTTTAAACGAGAAGCCTAGCTGCTCTAAATCACTGCATACTTTGGCTTTAAAGCTTCAATTCAGTGTTAAACCCTCAGGTCTCTACATTTACGACACTAAACAAGACGTGGATACAGGTACTTCTCTGACACAAGGATTTAGGGTTTAGGACTAAGACTGTCAGTCCAGTGCTGTTAAAAAAAAAAAAAGAAAAGAATGAAACTCTCACCTGTTGTGTTGTTGTTATAGCAAAAAAAAAATCCATGAAGGTGGTGGTAAAATGAAGCAGACCAACTTTTCCCACAGCAAAGTGGATTTCTGTTTATTTATTTTTTTAATAAAACACCCTGAAGTTTGATTCATGTCCTACAAAAGGAATTTGTCAAGGTTAACATTATTTTTTAATAAATTAAAAAAAATGTAATGGATTACATTTTTTTAATCCATTTATAGTAACATTTAATAATATGGAATATCTGAGAAAAAGAAGTTAGCACTTATGTCATAGAAGTTATAAATACTCATTCCTTCACCAACCCCTCTCTCTCTCTCTCTCTCTCTCTCTCTCTCTCTCTCTCTCTCTCTCTCTCTTTTGAAGTTATTAAGAAATAAAAAAATGCAGCGTGACACATTACCGAGAAAGCGCAAAGCATACTCCTCAGTTCTGAAAATCTGTCAGAACAACTAAAGTTACAGCTTTATCTCTGACAGCCACAAAGCCGCAGACACTGGAAGCTCCTTCCATCAACGTTGCATAAACTTCTCTCTCCAGTAAACGTCACGCTTTCAAGGATCTGTACGTGTTATTCGGAACGTTTGCCAAACAAGTCTTTGTGAAAGAGCTGTTACTATAGAAACGATAACGTTATGGATCGACCTGGTGCAGATGCGCTACTGACCGAGCTGCAGTTAAAGAAAATAAACCTGACCTCCTGACCAATCAGAATCCAGAATTCTGTCGAAGGTCAGTGTTAATCCAGGTGATAAAATTTATTCCCTGTTATTCCTACTTTGGATTTTGGGTTCATTTGAGGAGCTAGGGATTTCTTCAAACGCTAATCTAAAACCAACTATGCTTTACATTTTGGGTTTAGCTTTCAATTAAGACGTAATTATTTGGATTAAGTTGCAGGTTTTGCTCTAAAAGCCCTCACTGAACTCCTCTCCTTAATTCCTTTCTCGGTTTCTTCTTCATTAGGGGTTATTTCACGCCAGCGTTGCTCTAGGGTTGTTCACTGTATATACCAGCACCACTATTTAAGGGTAGGGGTTAGGGTTTATGGCTGAATGAGATTTGCTGAAACCTTTCTGTAGCTTGAAAGTAAAATCTGATCTAGAATGTTCTCAGAAATCAAACTCTGCTGCACTTTCTGCTGATGAACACCTGGAGGAGGTCATCTGATCTTTCTGAAATTTACTGCAGAAATAAAGGAGTAAAAACTGTACAGTGTCGATTTCGTTGAATACATGGCGAGGTGCGTTCACTAGACCCGAACAGGAGGTACGGTTTATAAACGTCCACCACTTTAACAGGAACAGGGGCTACTATTGGTGCAAGACAGGATAAGAAAAGAGGGAATATTTACAAAGGAATACAGACACACACTTGAAAGAAGTTCAAGCTCAGGCTGCTCACCAAATCATTTGCAATATTGATGAGCTTAGCTAAAGTTAGCTAATTGGCTAACGCTGGATATTGATTTCTTATTGACGGTACTTTAAATCACAGGCCCCATATTCATGGAGTTTAACTGTTTAGTTGCTTGCAGACTGCAGTGGTTTGGTATTTATTTATTTAGTGTGAGAGTGTGCGTGTGAGAAAGAGATGAAGATGGGTGTTGGTGACAGCACCCTGAGGCTAAATTAATTACTCATGAGTGCTCGGCCTTTAATAGAAAGTAAACGAGGGAAACGCTCAGATCTGGGAACACATCAAACTCCGAACTGCTGCTTCTAGCTTTTTTTTTTTTTTTTTACATTTCTGGAAAACCAGCTCGTGTTACAGAGTCGCTGATTCAGGGAATGGTCTGGCTGTGATAATAAATATAGTGTAAAATAACAAAATGAGAACGTTCATTTACAATAAATGATAACGATATAGCGATCATTTATTGTACATTGACAGGAATGACGTAAAAATGGTTGTTTATAATAAAAGAACAACAGGAGGATGCTAAAGTATGTTAAAACAGTGACACAAGAAGGCTAATTTATAAAAGTACATTAATAATAATAATGATATATTATTTAAAGTACATTAAATATAATAATAACTATAACTAAGTAATAACTAATAACATAAAAATGCTCACAGACATGAGCTCACAGAAACAACACTAATTTACAGTCAACAATGACAAAACAGTGCTACTTTACAGGAAATAAGGAAATGAAGTGTTAGCTTGCAGTCAGTGATGAATAAAAAGTATCTGAATGTACAGAAATTCATGACATAATGCAGTGACTTAATTACATAATGCATAATACAATTAAAATAACAAACAATTCTGCTTGTGTGTAATTAAAAATGTCCAGAAACGGCTCAAATAAATATGAAAATTTACAGTAATTCATGTAATTATATGCTGGTTTACATTCAATAATGAAATAAACGCTAAATTGCAGCAGACAGGGACAAAATAATGCCACTTTACAGCAAATAAGGGCAGAAAAATGAACAGTCTAGAAAATAATGGAAGTAATGTTGCATTTTTAGGTCATTATTTACTAGAAGGTTCATTTTTCTGCATGATGAATGAATTAAACCTGAAAATTCTAGTATATAATAGCATCAAAATTCTAATTCGTCAAAAACCCATGACAATTATTAAAGGAATGATGAAATGAAAGTTCTCCTTTACAGTAAAGAGTCGTAAACACCAAACAGTGGTAACATTACACTATTTTATAGTTAATAATGACATAAAAATGAAAATTCGACCAAAAAGTGACATAAAATTCTAATTGGCAATTACTGTAACTGTAAAGTACTGCCATTTTATCATTGTTCACTGTAAAGTAGTTGTAAGTTATTGTAAATTTCTAATATTTTCAGGAACAATTACGTAAAATTCTAATTTACCAAAAATCCATGATAACCTACGTGGATATAAATGTTTTCTAGCATAAAAATGCTACTTTAAAAGAGCCAAATAAAAAATAAAATAATAATTAAGAAAAAGCCAAAACTGTATTATTTATTGTTAATTTATTGTAAATATTAATATTTTCAGGAAATAATGAGATAAAAATTTAATTTAGGATAACTCACAGTGAGTAAACAATGCAGAAATAGTAGTACTTGACAGTCGATCATGACATGAAATGCTAGTTTTCAGTAGATATTGAATGAAATGTAATTGTTGTGCTATTAGAAATGCTAAAGGTGACAGTGTTAGAGTAGGACATTGTTGTGTAAAGATTGCGAGTGTGAGTAGAGCGTGAGATTCAGGTGCTGGAGTGAATGAGACAGCGACTCTGAAGCACAATTTTAAAGCTAAGTGAGGACTTGAGGAAGTGGATAAGCATGAGTGCACACAAAGAAGAGAAGTGCTCTAAAGTCTGAGCAAGTCTGCTGCTTCCCCACTTCATGCATTCATCCTTTCAGCTTTTTTTTTTTTCACAGTTTATTCATGACATTGCTTGTTACGCTTTGCTTATGTTTTGTATTTTCCTTGTATATTTTTTGTTTAATTATATTTTTTATACTTATACTTTTTTTTGCTAAAAATGCATTTATTTATTTATTTATTTATTATTTATTTATTTATTTTTGCTTTGTTAATATTTTTTTCATTATTTATGTCTGTTTAATTGTGTTTTTTTAGCTTTGTTTATTTTTTAATTATTTTGGTTTGGATACATATTTCATGTTTTTTTATTGCTTTTCATTTAAAAAAAATTACTTGGATCATTTTTACATCATTAATTCCAGCATGCTTTATCATGTATTTTGATGATTATTTACTTATCTATTTATTTATTTAACTTATTTTGTGCACGACTAATTCTGGCCCATCTTGCTTATTTACTCCCATATTTTATGTACAGGTCATTATTTTTGCGTTGCTTATGTGATTTCTGCATCATGTGGTAATTTGTTGCCCGTGAAGCAGAAGCTCAACAGCCTGCTTTATGTGCAGACGTGTGTGAACTGCGCAGAGAGACAGGCGGTGAGAGTGAGACATGTCAGTAGGTGGCTCCATTCTCACGCTGGCCGTTTTGAATTTATTAAGTCCTTCAGGCATGAGTTTAGCATTAACCCACACACACACACACACACACACACACAAACACGCAGACACACAGGGTATCATTATGTATAGTGCGTAATCACATTGGAGCATTTGCCTGTGGAGGGAGAAGCTGATAGCGCAGTCGTGTGTGTAGTGAGAAGATCCTGTCTGTCTGTCTGTCTATCTGTCTGTCACGCTCATGATATTTCATCATGGGTTACATGATGGTTAATGACGTGAAAGCTGTTAATCAAGACGTGATTTATTCGTGTTGAGTAACGCTTATTAAATGAAAAGAATTAATAATGAAAAGTCTAAAATGGTTTTGTGACATCATAAAGCATGCTTCTAATGAGCGCTTTTCCTGACTGTAACAGGTAGCTGATGGTGTGATGATTGACAGCTCTATAATCTATAAACTACACAAGTATAATAATAATTGCAATAATAAGTTAAGTTGTCTTTATTTGTCACATATACATTACTGCACAGTGAAATTCTTTCTTCGCATATCCCATCCTTGAGGGTTGGGGTCAGAGCGCAGGGTCAGCCATGATACAGTGCCCCTGGTGCAGGGTGGGACTGTGACAGCTTGGCGGTGCTGGGGCTTGAACCCCGATCCGCCGGTCAACGAGCCAGAACCTTAACCACTTGAGCTACCACTGCCCATATAATTAATAATATACGTAAATATAATAATATATATTAATAATAATGAAATATATAATAATATAAATATAATTACTACATTCTATTTTGCATATAGAATATTATATTATATTTTGTTACATTTAAAACTGTATTTTTAATTTTCTAAATTAATTTATTGTTTTGTCGAATTCTTGACCCTGCTTCATATGCTTTGGTTAGATTTGGCATCATTTCTTGTATTTTTTCAATTATTATTTTCTTTTTATTATTGTTTGTTTTCTAGGGGGTTTTTTTGTTAATGAAATATAGGCTATTTTTCCTTTAAATAAAAAGTCAGGCTTTTGTTTTGTAAGAATTAGACTTCATAAAATACACATTTGACAGCATTATTAACGGGGAGTTTTTGTGTCAGGTTGGAAAAAAGAAAGAGCTACGCAGATCAAAGATATAGCCAAGGCTAGACGTGGTCACTGTTAGAAATGCAAAAATATAACCTTTAGTGACATTATTTAAATGAGAGATAAAGTAGCTCGGTATCTAAAAGTCTAATCTAATAAATAAAGCAGTATGGGGTCATTTTTCATGAAATAATCCCATCAGTATTTGAGTTTAAGCGGCATGAAGTTTGCATAACAATCCAAATGACTGCATTTTACATCTTTTATTAGTTGATCATCGGTCCGAACATTCTGAAGGAAAGGGAATGGGAACACGTTACCTTGTACAACTCAAACTACAGCTAACAGATTTTATTTATATTTTTTGTACATATTTTTTTTTTTTTACAATCAGATATGATGACTATTGTGGAGTGACCTCTTACCCAATTTTCAGACTCATGTAAAATTGGAAGGACGTCAAATTATACCATGTTAATATGAGAAAGATACACCGATCAGCCATAACATTATGACCACCTGCCTAATATCGTGTTGGTCCCCCTCTTGCTGTGAAAACAGCCCTGATCCGTCGAGGCATGGACTCCACTAGATCCCTGAAGGTGTGCTGTGGTATCTGGCACCAAGATGTTAGCAGCAGATCCTTTAAGTCCTGTAAGTTGCGAGGTGAGGCTTCCATGGATCGGACTTGTTTGTCCAGCACATCTCACAGATGCTCGATTGGATTGAGATCTGGGGAATTTGGAGGCGGAGTCAACACCTCAAACTGGTTGTTGTGCTCATCAAACCATTCCTGAACCATTTTTGCTCTGTGGCACGGCGCATTATCCTGCTGAAAGAGGCCACAGCCATCAGGGAATACTGTTTCCATGAAAAGGTGTACATGGTCTGCATCAATGCTTAGGCGATGCACACGCACTTAATGCTGATAACGTTATGGCTAATCGGTGTATACGGTGATCCACATTTAAGGTGCGAAAAACAAACAAACAAAAAGCACCCAGTGAGTGACAGTGGCATGTTTGTGAACGGAAAAACTGTTGATGAGTGAGAAAATGGCCAGACTGGTATCATCATCACAACACACATTACATATGTGAGTTTAAAAGAAGAATCCTGTGCTTATAATTTCACCCACTGGAGTAATTTTTGACCAACAATCACAAATCCTAGAAGGACTGAAATAAGAAGTGTTTACAGCTGTGGTGAGCAGAAAAGTATCTCAGGAAGCACAACACATGAACCTGGAGGTGGACTGGCTACGAGTCTAAATCGGGCTCATAATTCTACAACAAAAGGATAAACTCTTTTGTGTCAGCAGGTCAGTTGGTGGTGTTGGAGGTGGTGTTGGTGGTGGAGGTTGTATTAGTGTTGTTTTTTCCTGGAGAAACAGGGGATTTGTAGTATGTGATGCAGTCATATGAACATGGACCTGAACGTTTCCAACAGCGTTTAAGCGTAAAGAATTTCGACAGTGTTAGTAAGCTGTTCCTAATAAAGTGACCAGCGAGTACACATCCTTTTAAACATCATCTATAATTTATTATTCTGTGATTTAGATAGTAGTTTTTGATACGGTTTTGACGGGAGAGTCTTTATCCTCAGGACCCAAGAAGACAATCTTTACTAACATTTCAATTCTGACAGAATATTATTACCTCTGGCTATTTCTTCAGCTCGTTCAGTGGAAGATAAAATATGACATTATCTTCCAAAACGACTGCGAATGAAATCCCAGGTTTTAAAATAAATGTGGATCTGAATGTGTTTTATTTCGATTAATCTCTCTGTTTGATTGTTAATGGATTATTTGGCTGCATGTCAACATAGCCGACGTAAGGCGAGAGAGAGAGAGAGAGAGAGAGAGAGAGACAGACAGAGATAGAGAGAGACAGAGATAAAGAGAGAGAAAGAGAGAGAGACAGAGAGAGAGAGAGACACACAGAGAGAGAGAGACAGAGACAGAGAGTGAAAGAGAAAGAGAGACAGAGAGGAGAGAGATTGAGAGACAGAAGAGAGAGAGACAGAGAGGAGAGAGAGAGAGAGACAGACAGACAGAGTGAGAGACAGAGAGAGAGGGAGAGAGACACAGAGAGACACACCGAGAGAAAGAGAGACAGAGAGAGAGAAACAGACAGACAGACAGAGAAAGAGACAGAGAGAGAGACAGGGGAGAGAGAGAAACAGATTGAGAGACAGAGAGGAAAGAGAAAGAGAAAGAGAGAGAGAGAGAGAGAGAGAGAGAGAGAGACAGTAAGAGACAGAGTGAGAGACAGAGAGAGAAAGAGATACAGAGTGATAGACAGAGAGAGAGAGAGAGAGAGAGAGAGAGAGAGGCTGCAGGGAAAGGAAGCATGCTGTGCCGATAAAAAAAAAAAAAGACAGAAATGCATTCGAATCTGTATTTTGAGAAAGGCATGGTTGAGGTTAGCGCCAAACATCCGATCATTACTCGGCATAAACACACAAAACGGTTGAATTATTTAATTTCTGAACTAAATCTTTGTACATCAAAGAGATCTGAGCAGCTGTGCACATTTCCACAGTCATATATAATTCATATTCATGTATTTACATATTTATTTATTGACACAATTATGTATTAATATAAGAAATACTCTTTCTATTTTCTCGTCCCGAGCATCTTCTCTTTGTCTTTGCTGCTCAGTGAGCTTTATTTAGCGTGACTGGATTTAGTCACAGTTTTGCTGAAGCACTGCCGAAATGATGAGAGCTGTTATTATATTATTAACAAACAGATTTAGTGTGAAATATCAAAGAATGGCAGTTTGGAGAAAAGACAAAGTGTGAACTGAAACAAAGAACATGATGGCAGTGATACACTGGAGATAAAATGTGTGTGTTTGTTGTGTGACTTGTATTGCGTGACTCATATTTTTGGTGTATCCTAACTTCGTCTGCAAAATTTTACCTAAGATTGATGTATTGGCATCTTTGCCTTTATTTATTGCCGCTCGCCTGATAAAAAAGAGCAATAAAAGGTGTGGGTTTTTTTTAGAAAGAGTTTCTCCAGCACACAATCACTCACTAACACACAAAGTTTCTCAGCTCACACTGTTCCTGTTGTGTGGATCGATCTAACTGTGATTCACACTGACTCTGTGTGTGTATATGTGTGTGATGCTTCTCACGCTTTCCCACTTTCAGATCATGCCAGTCGGTCATCAGAAACTATTACTGCCAACACACACACACACACACACACACACACACACACACACACACACACACATACACACACAAACAGAGCTTTAGCTTATAGGACTCAGCTGGCTTCTCCAAACTTTTGCCACATAGTTGGAGGCATATGATTGTTTAGAATGTCTTTTTGGAACTAAGGGCCACAAACCTGTTCCAGCTTGACACACCCCTCTACACAAAATGAGGTGCATGAAGAAATGGTTGGTGTGGAACAACTCGACTGGGCTGAACTCAACACGCTTAGAGAAGAAATGGAACATCAAATTCACTCCAGGCCTTCCACATCAGTTCCCAAAACCCCTTTTTCCCTTCCCTTGTGTGTGTGAAAAACACAAAACCCCATAGCCAAGGTTCCAAATCTAGTGGAAAGCCATTCCAGACAAGTGAAGATATAAAGATTTTAGCTGCAAAGGTCAAACAGCTCAAGTTTAATGACCATGATTTTGGACTAGGATGTTCAGAACCCCATAGAAAAGTGTTTCAACATAATTTTGGCTATACTGTATGTGAATGTAGTGTACAACTTGACACAGTTTCACTGTATGACTGTATTAACTGTCTGTTCAAAACGCACAAGCCGTTAATGAAACTTAAAGGGAAAGACTCAGGAACTTGGGATGGTGCTAGGAGTGGCAGCAGAGGTAGCAGTAACATGATTACGACAGTAGCAAGTTACACACAGCTGAAAGGTTCTCAGTGTAGTCTACTGGGCCAAGAAATGGAGGATGGTGTAGGATGATATAGGCAGAGCAACTCAAGCAACAAGGAGAGGGCTTAGTCACTCCACTTGAGCACTTGTGAGAGGGGGTTTAGTAGGAGATTCCTGACAGTGCTGTCACTCATCCCTGATTAAACCCTCTCTGAGTTGCTGTTCTAGTCACTTCTAGTCTAGTCGAGAGATTCCTGACAGCTTTTACAGTTTCATGAATCACTGTGGAAACGGGTTTTAGCTTGAGATTCCCCACGGCATTATCACAAGTCACTGTGACAGAGGGTTTAGTCAGAGACTGTTGACAGAATGAACAGTTTTCTTTGAAACCTGGCTCCTGACAGGGGGTTTAGTCTGAGATTTCTAAGAATATCATAATTCTTCTTGAGACACTGAGTGAGGTGGGTTTAGACGAAGCTTTCCTACAGCGTCATCGCTCAGTTTTAAAAACTGTGAGGGAGGGCTTAGTCGGAGATTACCAACACTTATCTTGAATCACTGTGGGAGTGGATGTAGTCGGCGATTGCCAAGAGTCACCACTTGTTTGAGTTACTGTGGGACGGGGTTTAGTCAGAGATTCCTCACAGCATCGTCACTCAGCATGAAACACTGTCCAAGAGGATTTCATAAGAGATTCCCGACAGCATAATCCCTTGTTTCAAGGCTGTGGCTTTTGTTAGAGATTTCTGACAGCACTATGTGTTTTCTTGAGTCACTGTGGGACAGGGTTTAGTGTGAGAATCCTGATAGCATCATCACTCAGCTTGAAACACTGAGAGAGAGAGGGTTTAGTCAGAGATTCCCCAAAGCATCATCACTCAGCTTGAAACATCACGAGAGAGGGTTTAGTCAAAGATTCCTGAAAAAAAAACGTTACTCGGCTTAAAACATAATGAGAGAGGGTTTAGTCAGAGATTCCTAAAAAAACATTACTTGGCTTAAAACATCATGAGAGAGGGTTTAGTCAAAGATTCCTGAAAAAAACGTTACTCGACTTAAAACATCATGAGAGAGGGTTTAGTCAAAGATTCCTGAAAAAAACGTTACTCGGCTTAAAACATCATGAGACGGTTTAGTCAAAGATTCCTGAAAAAAACGTTACTTGGCTTAAAACATCATGAGACGGGGTTTAGTCAAAGATTCCAAAAAAAAGAAACGTTACTCGGCTTAAAACATCATGAGAGAGGGTTTAGTCAAAGATTCCTGGAAAAATGTTACTCGGCTTAAAACATCATGAGATAGGGTTTAGTCAGAGAATCCTAAAAAAACATTACTCGGCTTAAAACTTCATGAGAGAGGGTTTAGTCAAAGATTCCTGAAAAAATGTTACTCGGCTTAAAACATCATGAGAGAGGGTTTAGTCAAAGATTACTGAAAAAACCTTATTTGGCTTAAAACATCATGAGAGAGGGTTTAGTCAAAGATTCCTGAAAAAATGTTACTCGGCTTAAAACATTATGAGAGAGGGTTTAGTCAGAGAATCCTAAAAAAAACATTACTCGGCTTAAAACATTATGAGAGAGGGTTTAGTCATAGGTTCTTGAAAAAAGCATCACTTAGCTTGACACACTGTAAGAGAGGGTTTAGTCAAAGACTCCCGAAATCACTCAGCTTAAAACGCTGTGAGAGTGGGATTAGTCGGAGATTCCTGGCAGCATCATCACTTGTTTCTAGTCACTGTGGCAAGGGGATCAGTCAGAGATTCCTGACAGAATAGTGACTTTTCTTGGGTCTCTTTAGGAGCGGGATTAGTCAAAGGTTCTCGGCAGCATCACTACACATTTAACGTCACTGTTGGAGGAAGTTTGGTCATTTGGCTCCTGACAGCATTGTCACTTGTTTCAAGCTGGATTGACTCATGAGTAACAACTCAGAGAACCTTGACTGTGATTTGAGTGATTGGAAAGGCGTCTGTTTGACAGTAATGTGTAGAAAACACAGGTCTATTACGGCTAAGAGAGGGCTGAGTTGGATATATTCCAGATAGACCGACTAATACCATAATTGTAGGTTTAGCACAGCACTAATGAAGTCATCATAGAAATGGAGTAGAATCACTGAAACTCCAGGTAGTCCAGATGGACCAGTTGTGCCGTGGGCTTTGTTCACATTAGCACTGATGGAGTGGTTTATTCATGATTAGAACATTCAAATAAAACGCTGCTATCAATGTGTATACCGAAATCAAAGGATTCAGAGAATCTAAGCAAACTCATTAGTCAGCATTAAGCCGCCTGGACAGTAGACCATACCTACTGCTACTTCACAAGGATTTGAGATGAAGCCACTCTTTTAAATAACATCCAGCTCTGTGTGTGTGTGTGTGTGTGTGTGTGTGTGTGTGTGTGTGTGTGTGTGTGTGTGAATATATATAATGAAGGCAGAGGTCAGAAAATGTCAGGATCTTCAGAGAAAGCTTTGCTCAGACTTTGGATCAGACAGCGTGTGTGATTGAAAGATGTATATTTGTGTTCCTCAGTTGCTCCACAAACACACAGCACTATGTCGACACATCACTGATGAGAGGGGTAGGAAAGACGGAAGATGAAGGGAGGGCTGAAAAGATGGATGCAGCCACAGAACGAGGGATGGCAAAAACACAAAAAGTGGCTGAGATGAAGAAGCAATGGAGAGACGTATGAAGAAAAAAATGACTAAAGTGAAGCATAAAGTGAGAAAAGGATAAAGGGGGATGAAAAAGGGATGAGAAGACAGGCTGCAAGGGATCACAGAAATATATGACAGACAAAGAGAGAGGCAAGTCACGGGTGCGATAAAGAAAAAGGGAGGAATAAGGAGTAAGTTGAAAGGAAGGAAGCATTGATAAAGGGAGAGATGAGGTTGAAGAAGAAAGGGAGACATATTGAAGAACAAGTGAGGAATAAAAGAGCGATAAAGGTGGGCAGAGAAAGAAAAACATAGACATAGAAAAAGAAAAGTATGAAGACAGCTAGAGAGGGATGAAAAGAGGGCTGAAAGGAAAGATATGGCAAACCGTGCGGGATAAAATGGAAGTGAGGGATGAAGTGAAAAGGGTAAAAGGAGGGATAGGGAGAGGGCAAATAAAGAAAGAAGAGGTTGATGAGGAGATGAAGAGAGAAATGAAGAGATGATTAAAGATGAGACAGAGAGATGTTAGAGAAATAATATGCTAGTTAAGCAGAAATGGTGAATGTAGGGAAAGAAGAGATTGTAGTTATGAAAAAATAATTATTTTGAGTAAGTTGATGCAAACTCTGTTGTTCCTGTGACTAGAAAGTCACCTGGCCACATGCTAGAGCAGCTAATGGAACTGATGGCAAAAGCTCATGAGGTGTTTTCTAATCATGTTAGCATATATGAGTCAGTTAGCAAACACGAGCCATTTGTAATATAGATCAGTATTTTATATACAAGTGCTCTTCAGCTTTTTGCAGTTTTTTCTTTAGTTTAAACAAAGCATACATTAACCACGTTTGTAGTTAACATTTTTTTTTACCAGTTTAAAATGACATCTTTAAAATAAGCTTCTACATTCAGCACACTGTCGAACACAGAGACTTAACAGAGACGTCATATTTTACTCCGCAACAGTTTTCTGCTTTTCAGGAGATCAAATACTGCTGACAGCAAACAGAGAGTCGCTTTTATCCCGGAGAGAAGAAGTGCACTCCACTTTAACAGGCATCTCCAGACGCCCACTGGATGCCATTTTTACTCTGTATGCATGGTTTAAAAAAAACAATTTGCAGATTTGACTAAAAGCTTGGATGTAGAAATGCAGTGTTCACAAGGTCAGAACCTGCTTCGTCTACCAATAATTGGTTTTCTGATATACCCTGATATTCAGCTGTCTTATTTCAAAGGTATAGATGGCTTTGTGGTGGCGGTTTGCCTCGCACGTCCAGGGCGGAGGGTTTGATTCCTCCTAATGGTACCCTCTCCAGGATGTTCCCTGTCTTGAGTCCACTGTGATAGGCTCCATCCCTGACTCTATGTAGGATAAGCAGTATGGAGAATGGATGGATTATTCAAAGATAGAAACATACCTATTTTGGACAAATTAGTATTAATGTTGTACACTGTATTAGGTGCATGTGTGTCCTTGTTTATTAACATTTATCCTCCTGGACTTTTCATTACTTCCTCCTCCCAGTAACCCTTATGCCACCCCTATTTTACCCCTTTGTCCACATTTCCTCCCTTGTTCAAACCCTTTTCAGTCACTCACTTCTTTGGTGCTCATTTGTCTCATCATTTCTTTTACCAGGTTCCCTCCTTTGGCACCCACTCAACTACTTCCTGTTAACACCCCCCACTTTGTTTTTTGTTTTTTTTACCCCTTTTATATCTCTTTCTCCTCTCTTGGCATCTATTTTCCACCATTTTCCCTCCTTGGTCTACTTGGAACCCCAGTTCTTTGGAAGTCCTTTTTCACTTCTTTGTTGCCCAATTTCTTTGGTGCTCCTTTGCCTCACTGTTTTATTCACCATGTTCGCTTCTTGCAACCCACCCAGCTACTCTGCCACCCTCTTGTTCACCCCTTTTCCACCTCTTTTGCCTTTCTTTTCCACCCTTTTTTCCCTACTCGGTCATTCCTTTTCTTTCCCTTTGCCCCACAGTGGTCACCCTTTTTTTCCTGTCCCTTTTTTCCTGCTCAGTTCCCCCATTGCCATGCTTTTTCACTTCTGTTTCTCATTTCCACTCCTTTAGCACTTTTATTTACTCTTTTCATCCCTGTGCCCACTTCCTGATCATTGTCTCTAAGGCATCCCTTTTTTCCAGCTTTTTCTCTTCTCTTGGATAGGCCTTTATTGGCCCCTTCTTAACTCAAAAAAATGTGTTTAACTCATTTTATTTTCCTTCACTCATTCTTTAGTTCATTCTTTCACTCGCTCTCTTGTGCACTTATAACTCACTGTCTCACTTTCCTGGTTTGCTTTGCTTGGTTTTCTCTGACTCAGTGGGAGTGTTGTTTAGTTGTCTGTTACAACATTATTATTGTATTTGAGCTCAGTGTGTGTGTGTGTGTGTGTGTCTGTGTGTGTGTCTGTCTGTCTGTGTGTGGTCAGTTGGCTTGTGTCATGTTGATAATCGGTTGGAAATTCTATTATTACACAGCTAACATATTTCCCAGTGTGCACAGTAGCTTTGAAAGCACCATTATTAGCATCTACACAAGCCCTCACATATGACTGCTCCTTTCCCTCTGTGTGTGGGTGGGTTTGTGAGAAGAAACAAACAACATACACACACCATTCTCAGACTGGAATAGACGCATCCGAGTGATTAGCATCAGAATGATTAGCATACAAGTGATTAGCGTACAGAGTTAGCTGTTTAGTGGTTTATTAATGTTCACCAGAGTGATCAAAGCAGCGCCCACAACACACTAAACTCATCTCTAATCTGCCTGCACACACCTCAATAACACACACACAAACACACACACACAGAATGTGTTAGCATTGCTGTATAATTACTGGTAATTGTGCACGGCCCCCTGGGAAAAAGAAGAGATTATTCAGCAAAATGAATTACACAAGCCGTCCAAACAAGACGCCCACTTCAGCAGCAACTGAGCACCCTGATTCACTTAAAAGTCATGTGATTTAGTGAATCGTTTACCTGACTCATTCTGAACAACTCTTTAAACCAATCTGGTGAATTGATTCAAGTGATACTCATGTAAGTTGCATTGAACTATTGATAAATCCTTATTATTATGATTAAATACACTTTGATTCACCACACTGCTTTACTTTGAGGAGAAACTCCTTTATGGGCCTGATTTAACAGTGTGTGACTAGTGAGCCATTTGTTCTAAGTGAGTAAGTAAAGTAAGTAAGTGAACTGATTCATTTAAAATTGCTAGAGTTCTCAATGAATTATTGCAGTGAATTAAATTGAATAACTCTCTTAAATGATTATTATTATTATTATTATTATTATTATTATTATTATTATTATTATTATTATTATTAATAATATAGCAGGACTGATATGAAATGTTGCATAGAAGTTGCTTTCGGCTGCTCCCTGTTCGGGGTTGCCACAGCGGACCAACTGGTCCGGACAACAACGTGGCAAAAATGTTTACTGACGCAACCCTCCCATTTTTCTATGCTTGGGACCGGCACTGCATCCAGTGGCTAGGGTTGAGGCATTGGCTGGGAGTCGAACCCGGGCCTTCTGCATGCTAGGCGAGAAACCTACCACTGAGCCACCAATGCCCTAAAACATGTGCAAATATAGAAAACACAAAAAAATCTTAAAATACACGCAGGGTCTGAAATGTTGTATAACGTTGTCTAAACACGTCTGTTTCTCACATTATGGTATCTTATCCAGCAGCAGTAACAAAAACAGCCTAAAGAATCTCTTAATAAACTGCTTCATTCTGTTCAGATATAAGAAGCAAAATGAAGATGTGTGTGTGTGTGAAATGTACTTTTTATATACACCGACCAGGCATAACATTTTGACCACCTGCCTAATATTGTGTTGGTCCCCCTTTTGCTGCCAAAACAGCCCTGACCCATCATGCACTGTGTATTCTGACACCTTTCTATCAGAACCAGCATTAACTTCTTCAGCAATTTTAGCAACAGTAGCTCGTCTGTTGAATCGGATCACATGGGCCAGCCGTCTCTCCCCACGTGTATCAATGAGCCTTGGCCACCCATGACCCTGTCACCGGTTCACCACTGTTCCTTCCTTGGACCACTTTTGATAGATACTGACCACTGCAGACCAGGAACACCCCACAAGAGCTGCAGTTTTGGAGATGCTCTGATCCAGTGGTCTAGCCGTCATAATTTGGCCCTTGCAAACTCGCTCAAATCCTTACGCTTTCCCATTTTTCCTGCTTCTTGACATCAACTTTGAGGACAAAATATTCACTTGCTGCCTAATATATCCCACCCACTAACAGGTGCCATGATGAGGAGATCATCAGTATATATATATATATATATATATATATATATATATATATCATGTTTTTAAGTATTGGAACACATAAGACCAGTCCATTTGTTTTTGGACATTTAGTTTGACATCAAAAGAATATGAGACAATAGGAAATTTAGCTTTCATTTCCTATATATGTTAAACACTTTCAAACATGACACTTTAATAGCTGGTGACCCACTGATATGACCAAACTGCTACATTCTTATTTTGTGATGCTTTTCCAGGCTTGTAACACAACCTCTTTCAGTTGGTTTATTCTGTTCTTTTAGTCTCTTCTTCAGCAGGTGAAATGCTGCTCGATTGCATTAAGGTCTGGTGATTGACTTAAAACCTGCTACTTTTTCTCCCTGAAGAAGTCTGTTGTTGAGTTGGCAGTTACTGGCCAAGATACTACCACCACCATGTTACACAGATGAAACATGTATTGTGTATGTTTTTGGGTCATGAGGAAATTCTCGCTTTCTTTCTGGTACCAGAGCTTTTGTGGTTCATCTCTATGAATTTCAGTCTGGTCTTTTGATTCTTAATGCTGTTGAGTGGTTTCTATTGTGGCCTCTATATTTTTGCTCTCAGACTCTTCTTTGAACAATGGACTGTGACATCTTTACCTGTTCAGTGTCTGGTTGTTAGTACAGCAGTGGTTTCTTTCTCTTTCAGAACCTTCCAAATGGTTGTATCAGGTATGTTCGGTGCATGTGCAATGCCTCTGATTGATTTTTCGCCCTTTTTTCTGAGCTTCACTATGGCTTGCTTTTTATCCCAAAGACTGCTCTCTGATCCTTTTTCTTAAACCACAAATGCAGTATTCAAAGGTGAACCCAGGCCTCAAACCTGGAGAAGACATCCAGAGCTATTTATTGTATAAATAATCAATATAACAGGACAGGACCTGGGCAAGAAGAAACACTTATTAGTTGCATGTTCCCATACTTTTGAATCCAGGCATTCAGTATTTAGCATTACAACAATTCTGCTTACACTCTACCTTTGCTAAGTAACGTATATAAGAATAGTGTAATAAGACGCCTGTAACATTAGCTAAACATCTGTTGAGTTGTTTTGAAGAGTAAAATCTAAAGTCTTAACTAGATCACCTGTGTGTCTAAGCAGAAAATATTGGTAGCGTTTTTTGGGAATTATCGATTACATCATTTCTGATTCACTGGGATTCGTTCAGCGATTCTGCTGTGTTCATTCTGAATCACTTTTGTAAGTGACTAAAAGTTTTGTGAAGAATTTGATTTTGAGGCATTTAAGTATGCATGTAAGTAACTTGAACAATTGCTGAAGTGATTCATTTGATCCACCTTGATTCAGCTACATGATTTGAGAACCACATTGGGTCTGATTCTTTTAAATGAGTCAGGTAAATATATTCATTTAATAGCACCACAGGCTGGTGGCTCCAATAAACCATCTGAATTATATAGAGCAAATATTTATCTGTATGACTAGTCACTGTAATTCACATTGAATCAGAGAGATGTGGCCAAAGATTTAGCCTTTTGGAAATCTAGTTTATTCTAAGCGAGTCTTTTATTTGAATCAGGTGAATCAAATAAATATAATTGAATCAATGAACATAATTAGTCCTTGTTATTTCTTTGCTTCTTTCAGAGCATTATGCATCCATTGTGTTCTCTACACACACACACACACACACACACACACACACCCCAACACCCCACAGAGCCTCTCAGTTCTCCCGCAGCGACTCATATTCTGATTCTAATAAGTCATCTGCACACCGGAGGTATTACGTATCATGAAAACAAGGAGCTGTTTTAACCCTATGTGTGTGTGTGTGTTTGTGTGTGTGTATGCATGTATGTGTGTACAGGGGTTAATTAGGCAAGGGGGAATGTAAGGTGTTGCTGTGTTTAGTAGTCCTGCAGGAGTTGAGAGGATAAAAAGAGAGCAGGAGCTCACACATGAGACTTCATTACACACACACACACACACACACACACACACACACACACACACACACACACACACACACACACACACACACACACACACCTGCTACACAGAAATTATAATGTTGGAAAGTCAGTAACTAGATAAAAACAGCTGCCTCGTCTCAAATGCAAAGTTGAGACACTTGGTAGAGACTTCATTAATGATATGAGTTTATAAAGTGTATACTTTTTTACAAATTTATGAAAATTGTTGCCTGAGTTCTTCAGTGTCTCATCTAAACTAATTAATAATAAATCAAGAGCTTGTGATAATAACATTAGTATGTTTTATTTGACCATTTTGTGATTGTAATGGACAATTTTTTTCACAACCAAAATGAAGAATTCTTTGGTTTTGAGTTAAAGTCAGTTGTTTCAGTTGGTAAAAAAAAAGCTCCAATAGGAAAAACAAAGGAGTCATCATGGATTTTTCGTGAATTTTAAGTGTGTGAGAAGAACTGATGTGACAGAATGTGCAAGAATGCGGCAAGACCTTCTAAAGTCATGTTATTTCTTTGATTTATTTTTGTTATATTTTTATTTGATAAATAATATATTTTTATTTCTTTTATATTCTGTAATAGAATAATTTCACAATCTAGCCATGGGGGTCACAGTCCAGTGACTTCTGTGCCGGTCCCAAGCCCGGATAAATAGAGAGGGTTGCGTCAGGAAGGGCATCCGGCGTAAAACATTGCCAAATTTAACTATGCGAATCGTCAGTACAAATTTCATACCGGATCGGTCGAGGCCCGGGTTAACAATGACCGCCATCGGCGCTGTTGACCTACAGGGCACCGGTGGAAATTGGGCTACTGTTGGTCAAAGAAATAGAGGAGGGAGGAGAGTGCACAGACAGAGAGAGAAGAGGAAAGGTAAGAGTGTAGGACTGAGAATAGGAACTCTGAATGTTGGTACTCTTACAGGGAAAGGTAGAGAGCTGGCTGATATGATGGAGAGAAGGAAGGTGGATATACTGTGTGTACAGGAGACCAGGTGGAAGGGTAGCAAGGCTCGTAGTATAGGAGCAGGATTCAAGCTGTTTTATTATGGGGTGGATAGTAAGAGAAATGGGGTAGGTGTGGTCCTGAAGGAGGAGTTTGTGAGGAATGTTCTGGAGGTGAAGAGAGTGTCAGACACGGTGATGAGTCTGAAGTTAGAGATTGAAGGGGTGATGTTGAATGTTGTTAGTGGTTATGCCCCACAGGTAGGTTGTGAGTTAGAGGAGAAAGAGAGATTCTGGAGTGAATTAGATGAGGTGATGGAGAGTATTCCCACGGGTGAGAGAGTGGTGATAGGAGCGGATTTTAATAGACATGTTGGTGAGGGGAACAGAGGTGATGAGGAGGTGATGGGCAAGTTTGTAGTTAAGGAAAGGAACCTTGAAGGACAGATGGTAGTGGACTTTGCTAAGAGGATGGACATGGCTGTGGTTAACACTTATTTTCAGAAGAGGGAGGAGCATAGAGTGACTTACAAGAGTGGAGGTAGGAGAACACAGGTAGACTACATCCTATGTAGAAGAGGCAATCTGAAAGAGATTAGTGATTGTAAAGTGGTAGTGGGAGAGAGTGTAGCCAGACAGCATAGGATGGTGGTGTGTAGGATGACTTTGATGGTCTGTAAGAAGATAGAGATAGAGAAGAAAACCAAGTGGTGAAAGCTGAAAAAGGAGGAATGTTGTGAGGAATTTAGACAGAAGTTGAGGCAGGCTCTGGGTGGTCAGGTAGTGCTGCCAGATGACTGGGAAACTACAGCAGAAGTGATCAGGGAGACAGGGAGAAAGGTGCTGGGTGTGTCATCTGGAAGGAGGAAAGAAGATAAGGAGACTTGGTGGTGGAATGAGGAAGTTCAGGATAGTGTCCAGAGGAAGAGGTTAGCCAAGAAGAAGTGGAACATGGACAGGACTGAAGAGAATAGACAGGAATACAAGGAGTTACAGTGCAGAGTGAAGAGGGAGGTGTCTAAGGCCAAGCAGAAGGCATATGACGAGTTGTACACTAGGTTAGACACTAGAGAAGGAGAGAAGGACTTGTACAGGTTAGCTAGGCAGAGGGATCGAGATGGGAAGGATGTGCAGCAAGTTAGAGTTATTAAGGATAGAGATGGAAGGGTGCTCACAAGTGAGGAGAGTGTACAGAGGAGATGGAAGGAGTACTTTGAGGAGCTGATGAATGAGGAAAATGAGAGGGAAAAAAGAGTAGAAGGGGTGAACTCTGTGAGGTGAGGTCTGGAAGTGTCTAAGAGAGGCAGCAGCGGAATTTTTAACTAGTTTGTTCAACAGGGTTTTAGAGAGTGAGAGGATGCCTGAGGAATGGAGAAGTGTGTTAGTGCTGATCTTTAAGAATAAGGATGACGTGCAGAGTTGCAGCAACTACAGGGGGATAAAGTTGATGAGCCATACAATGAAGCTATGGGAAAGAGTAGTGGAAGCTAGGTTAAGGAAGGTAGTGGAAATTTGTGAGCAGCAGTATGGCTTCATGCCCAAAAAGAGCACAACAGATGCAATTTTTGCTCTGAGAATTTTGATGGAGAAGTATAGGGATGGTCAGAGGGAGTTGCACTGTGTGTTTGTAGACTTGGAGAAAGCGTATGACAGGGTGCCAAGAGAAGAGCTGTGGTACTGTATGAGGAAGTCATGTCAAAGTGGTGCAGGACATGTTTGAGAGGAGCAGGACAGTGGTGAGGTGTGCTGTAATTCAGACAGAGGAGTTCAAAGTGGAGGTGGGACTGCATCAGGGATCGGCTCTGAGCCCCTTCCTGTTTGCTATAGTGATGGACCAGTTGTCAGAGGAGTTCAGACAGGAGTCTCCTTGGACAATGATGTTTGCAGATGACATTGTGATCTGTAGTGAGAGCAGGGAGCAGGTGGAGGAAAACCTGGAGAGGTGGAGGTTTGCGCTGGAGAGAAGATGAATGAAAGTCAGTCGTAGTAAGACTGAGTACATGTGTGTGAATGAAAGGGAGGGAAGTGGAACAGTAAAGTTACAAGGTGAAGAGGTGAAGAAGGTACAGGAGTTTAAGTACTTGGGGTCAACAGTCCAGAGTAATGGAGAGTGTGGGAAAGAGGTAAAGAAGCGAGTGCAGGCAGGTTGGAATGAGTGGTGAAAGGTGTTGTGAGTTCTGTGTGATAGGAAAATATCAGCGAGAATCAAGGGGAAGGTGTACAGGACAGTGGTGAGACCGGCCATGCTGTATGGTTTAGAGACAGTGTCGCTGAGGAAGAGACAGGAGGCAGAGCTAGAGGTAGCAGAGCTGAAGATGTTGAGGTTCTCTTTGGGAGTGACAAGATTGGACAGGATTAGGAACGAGTTAATCAGAGGGACAGCTCATGTTGGACGTTTGGGGGACAAAGTTAGGGAGGCCAGATTAAGATGGTTTGGACATGTTCAGAGGAGGGACAATGAGTATATTGGTAGGAGAATGTTGGACATGGGGCTGCCAGGCAGGAGGCAAAGAGGAAGGCCAAAGAGGAGGTATATAAATGGAATTAATGAGGATATGAATCTAGTGGGTGCAAGTGTTAAGGATGCAGAAGATAGGGATAGGTGAGAGAGATGATTCGCTGTGGCGACCCCTGAAGGGAAAAGCCGAAAGAAGAAGATGAAGAATAGAATAATTTCACAATCATTTGTATTTAATATTTGACTTTTTTTTAACTTGTTTATATTTGATGTTTAAAATATTTGTCTACAGGGGGCATGGTGGCTTAGTGGTTAGCACATTTGCCGCACACGTCCAGGGTTGGGGGTTCAATTCCCGCTTCTGCCATGTGTGTGGAGTTTGCATGTTCTGCCTTGGGAGTTTCCGCCGGGTACTCCGGTTTCCTCCCCAGGTCCAAAGACATGCATGGTAGGTTGATTGGCATCTCTAAATTGTCTGTTGTGTGTGCCCCCTGCGATGGGTTGGCACTCTGTCCAGGGTGTATCCTGCCTAATGACACCTGAGGCACAGGCTTCCTGTGATCCGAGAATAGATTAGGTAAGTGGTAGACAATGGATGAATATTTATCTATTAATTAAATACTTTTAATTTTTTTTTTTCATTTTTGATGGCCTAGTGGCTCTGTTTGCTTCTTGTCCATGAAGCTGCCTGAGATTCCTGTTAGTATGACATCTTGAGAGCGAGCGGTGGAAGGTTTGTAGGATTTATATGGGAATTATCTTCATAAGCAGCAGATTAGATTTCAGAATTGATCCAAACAGGGTTATATGGCCACAGCAAGGTCAGTCAGGTGTCTGTTTTTGCACAATGGATTCTTACCTGTTTAAAGCACTTTAGGGTTTCAG